>OZ010587.1:82210501-82575501 GCA_963932145.1 Acanthosepion lycidas
AATTTAATATCTTAACTCAGTAAGAGTTTCTGTGACTTATCTTTTACTCTTTCAAAAAGGTCACTAGAATTTCATCTTTTGAAGGATGAATCATTTCAAAAGTGAACTTAAAATATTTGCTATAGGTTTCACATGGAACAATTAGTCTTATTTCTATATGTATATATAAGCTAAATTAAAAAACAGACAGCCTTAAGGGTCCATAGATTATATTTTATTTCCCCAGAAAATATAATCTATGGACACTTAAAGTTGTCTGTTTCTTAATTTAACCAATATTCGCTCTATTTTAAATTGAACTCTCTGGATTACATCCTCCTTAAGATTATCCATATGGATTATCAAACATTTCATATACATATATATCATATTTATTATAAAACACAGGGTGTGTGTGTGTGTGTGTGTCTGTATGTTTATATATTGGATCGGATTTCAACAAAACTTCACAGGACTACGTAAAATTACCTTGCAGTGGTTCTGATAGTGCCAAAAATTGGAAAAACAATTGTTTTTGCACAAAATCAATTTGAAAACACAAGAGTCATCATGAGAATGAAAGTGGGACAACTCATATCAAGTTATACTTATTATAAAACCCAGGTTGTTTGTGTGTTCGTTTATACATGGGATTGGATTTCCTACATTTTTCAACCGATTTCAACAACACTTCACTTTTTTTTTTTGGCAGGTAGTGTTTCTTATTGCCTTGCACACTTTTTTCTTTATTTTTACATTCAGAATGCTTTAAAAATTCCATTTACAAGACAATTGTTTATAAGAAAATTCTATTCAGTCGATAGACTCATAACAAATGAAAACAATGTTTTTGTTTGACCAATTCATAAAAAAAAGCAAAAAAAAAAAAAAAAAAAAAACTAATTAAGACATGCGTGTCCGTCAACCTTAAATAATAATCTTTGTCAATTTTATTTTTCAGTCTTTATGATGGTCGATACTTGATCTCTCTCTTACTGTTACATCCCCGGGCAACACCAGGCTCTAATGCTAATTATATATATATATATATATATATATATATATATATATATATATATATATATATATAGACAGACAGACAGTAGAGGTAAAGATATTCGTACACATTCAAGTTTTTAATCATATTTCCAACTAATGAATAAACATACTTTTTATATAATTACCTGTACACAGATGCATAATAACAAATAGAATTTTTTTAATGTTTTCTATGCATATTTAGTTATTATGCACCTATATATAGTTAATTATATGAAAGATATATTTATTCATTAGTTGGAAATACAATAAATTAAATATTTGTATGTGTATAAATATTTGTTCCCCCCACTGTGTGTGTGTGTGTGTGTGTGTGTGTATATACATAAAAATTGAGCAAATTTTCCTCGTCTGTGATATTCAATCAAATATGTTTGAAAGAAAGGTTGCTGCCTACATATGATATCAGGACAAGTTACATTTGTTAGTCCCTCACAGTTCGGACATGACATGCCATTTTTAAGATGGGAAAATCATCTCCATTCCCTTAATATTCCTTTGGTAAGCAGTAAGTTCCACTCTGACAGCTTCTTCTCCAGAACAGTTACTTTGTGAAACAGACACCCGATAGACCACTACAATCTTAACCATAGCTTCAGGGTCAACCAATATCTATCCCATAATATCCTTATATTGTGCTTCTTGCTTCCTTCTCTCTAACAGCAAATCTCACTAAGTAAACCTTGACCAGGAGTGGCCTTTGGGCTTTATATTGGGGGAACTGAAATAAAATTAAAAGAAAAAAAAAAAAAAAAAAAAAAAAGCTTAACTTTTAGGATTAATTTTTTAGTTATTTTTAATTGGAACATGCAGGTTTTTGGGTCTGTTTTTTCGCATTTCTTTTTATAATACTATGTCCATTCAGGATCTAGTCAATCATGACTCTTCATAGTCTTGTTTTCTTTATTATCTATGAATTGCCATGTGTTTTAGGAAAGATAGTAAAATACCCCCCCCCCATTGCTTTCTCCATGGTTTTAATTCAGAATTGTCCTTCTCCTAGACTGGGTGTCACTCAACCTAGAGATCCTACTCTACTATTTAACCCATATCTGGTGGGGAGGAGAAGAGATCGATTTATGCCTTTCCCAAGGGTATTTGTGTGAAAGTGAATGCAACAGACTAGACTTGATTTGAACTTGGCTTGCTTGGAAATTTCGGTTTCTGAACTGATAATCATTATGCTACACACACACAGACTGCAACTTTATTTAGGCTATTAATCTACAACAGGGAGTAGAAAGCACAGAATGGAAATAAAGGAGACAGTCACACTAATAATCAAACATACATCGCTGTTGCTGCAGGGAAGCCCAGTTGAAAATTCATAAATGGTTGACAATGCTTTACCTAATCTTTACAGAAGACTAAATTTACGAATCTACATAAATTACAAGCACCATACTTGTTTTTAATCTATTGTGCTGGTATATTAGTAACAGCAGTATTATATGGAACAGATATTAATAATGACCTGTGAATTACTGTGGAGTGTGTAGCCATGGTCAAGTGCAAATTGGGGTTGACACACAAATACAAATTCAGGCAAGTGAAGGTAGACTTCAAGACAAGACAGACTGGGGCCGAGTCAGATGAAACCAAGAAATGGCAAGTGTTTTGCCGTCATTCCTAGCAAGACTGAAACCAACAAATACAAAGGTCTTGGGAAAGATACTGGTATGATTTCCTCCATTACCCTTTCTATTATGGCTATTCAAAAACACATTTCTTTTATTAGGTTGGTGCAAAAATAATGATGTAATAATGTCGTTTTTTGACGTTAAAAAATACGTCAAAAAATGACATTATTACATCATTATTTTTGCACCAACCTAATACTATAGGGAAGCCTGGTTCAAAATTCATAATAATGGTTGACAATGCTTAATCCAATAAAAAAATGTTACTATTGTGAACAGCCTCAACTGATTTTTTTTTTAAATAAACAACTCATTTGTCAGCAACTACACTGACATTTAACTAACTACCTCTGATATCAGCATGGCTTAAGAAACTCAAAAAATAAAATTAAATAAAAATAGTGACTGAAACATTATTTTATATAGTTTTCAAGACTTCTACCAATTTTACTACTTTATATTGAAACCTTTTTCTTTATTAGATCCAAGGATAAAAAAAAAAATTAAGCAACTTTAGTACTAACTCTTGTACCAAAAATTAAGCAATTTAAGTACTAATCAAAATCTTTAGTTATTTATTAAAAAATTATGCAGTCTGTCTATGCATCTATCAATGTTAATTACTTAAGGTAGTCCATTATCTGTAAATGGTATTTACACTACTGTATAAGCATTTAGAAATAAATTAGAAATGTTACAAATGGTGCAAAAGTTACATTATAGTTATCTGAAGCTGTCTGACACAAACCCATTACATGTGTATTGTGCCTGAAATAGCAGCTAGGTACAACTTCTCTTTTAGCAACCAGGTTTTTACTTAACATAATATATCAATATAATAAGAAAGATATTGTAATTTATCTATGTTTTATTTACATAACAAGTCACTTAAAATAATATAGACAACTGTGTCAATGTAGTCAACTGTGGTTATGGCAACAAGAGGAATAGCCAAAAGACACAAGATGCAAAAAATCAAGCAAGTATGAAAATTTAAATATCTGGGAAGTTTTTTTAAACAGATGACAGAAAATGTAACACCAAAATATGAAGGTGCATTGGAATAGATAAAAATGCCTTCCCAAAACTAAGCAAAGTATTAAGAAACATGAAAATTTTGTTAGAAAAGAAAAGAGTGCTAAACTTTAATGTAATTGGACAATATTCTCACAGATGAAGAGAGTGGAGGTAACAGATATACGATTCGAATGAAGGATGCAGAGAATACCAGAGACTGAACATATGAGTAATGAGGAAGTTTTAAGGAAAATGGAAATAAAAAGGATACTTGGAATCAAAAACAGACAGATAAAATTTCTATGACACATAAGGAGAAAAGAGGGCTTGGAGAATTTGATACTTATGGGACATATTGAGGGCAAGGGCAAAGCAGCATTTAACCTATCTGTGTAAATGAATGATAGAACAGAAACTGGGAAGGATGGTGTAAAGACAACCTTACTAAAAGCTACAAAAGATAAGACGTTGTGGAGAGCTATGTTCACCCATATCATGAAGGGATATAGAACAAAGAAGAATCATGCATAAATTGAAACAATTCTGATTTTGAAGTTGAAATTTTATTAATTGATAAATGAAACCGAAATTATCAACAATCAACATTCTAAAATCTTCTGTTGTAATTTTATGATAAACACGTATTATAAACTGTTGCTCTATAAAAATGGCTTAATTAAGGAAGTGATAGACTTTATATCTAAAGCTCATGTTTTCAATCCTCCCAATCAACTCCTTTTTATGCTAAGGATATTTAAATTGATTGGCCTACTTTTAATAATATAAAGGAATAATGAACATGCTTACCACCATAATGAGAAAAAAAAAAAAAGAGAGAGAGAGAAAAAGAGAGAGAGAGAGAAAAAAGGAAAGAGAGAGAGAAAAAAGGAAGAGAGAGAGAGAAAAAAAGGAAAGAGAGAGAGAGAAAAAGGAAAGAGAGAGAAAAAAGAAAGAGAGAGAAAAAAGAAAGAGAGAGAAAAAAGAAAGAGAGAGAAAAAAGAAAGAGAGAGAAAAAAGAAAGAGAGAGAAAAAAGAAAGAGAGAGAAAAAAGAAAGAGAGAGAAAAAAGAAAGAGAGAGAAAAAAGAAAGAGAGAGAGAGAAAAAAAAAGAAAGAAAAAAGAAAAAAAGAGAAAAAAAACGTATGTTAGATTGAAAATGTAAAGATCTCAAGTTTCAATGTTAGATTATAGCATTGAAAAAAATATTTCCTGCAAATAATTTTAACAGGAAGACCACCATTCTCAGATGACAATTATTGTCAATATTTTCAATTTATTAAAATGAAAAGCAAACAGAAGTCATTGATTAAATCAGCTTCTGACAAACAGGAAAAAAAAAAAAAAAAAAAAAAAAAAATCAATGTTAATTAAATCATTTATTACTTTCATTCAAACTTCATTTTTTTCTTCTTTTAATGGTATCTATCATTAATTTTCCTCCTAGGTTTATTATTGAGATTAAACTGGAGAGAATCATCATTATATAGAATATTATTACATTTAATATAGAAGGTGTGCAACTGTTTATATTAGGTTGGTGCAAAAATAATGTCGTTTTTTTGACATTCAACTTCAAAAGAAAAACGACATTATTTTTGCACCAACCTAATATTATATAGAAAAAAAACAAAAGAAAAGAAACTGAACACTGTTTACATTATTTGGACTATTGTCCTCATCTTTGTTGTCATATTTATCACAACATTTCGGCCAATGTATGCTCCGGCCTTCTTCAGGTAGTTGAAATGTCAAACTGAACCCTTTATTTCATTCGCTGAAATTCATATGAATTTTTGGGACTTATATTATTCATACACAGATGTCCGCAAGGACACATGGCACAGTGGTTAGATCCAGTGACAGGACCCAAGGAGTGTGAGTTCAATACCTGGTTAAGGCAGTGGAGAACTTGGAGAGAGGAATTAACAGGAGATAACTGATAACCGACATCCATTAGACATGTCACTTGGAACTAGAACAGTCTACCCCAGTGAGTGAAATAAAGGGTTCAGTTTGACATTCCAACCAAATGAAGAAGGTTAGGAGTGTACATCGTCCAAAATGTCGTGATAAATATGGCAACAAAGATGAGGACAATATTCCGTATAATGTTAATAGTGTAAATAATACCTTATCTCAGAAATATAGACAGATATTGAAAGAAACTGAAGTTTTTAATAAAAGAAAAAGAAATTACATTAAATGTGATTAATTATAAAAAAAAGAAAAAAGATACAATATAAAAACATAGCAAGCAAATATAATAAAAATCTGAAAAAAAAAAAAAAAAATTTTTCAAGAGGAGCAATTATTATATGATTTTGCTATTCAGTCCAATCTAAGATTGTTTAGTGAATTATGGACATTGGTTAAAACACATGCAGCTCCCTAGTATTTGGGAGTTCAATCCCTGGGTCTGGTAGTGTGGAAAAGTCATATACTCTGGTCAAGTGGAAGAGACGGACAAATGACACAAAGGTGAATAAGATAAGTGATTATTAACTGATATATCTGCTACACACGGAAAGTGAAATGATGCCCACAGATAGAATAACAGGTTCAGTTAAAAATCCCAAGGCGGTTACGAATTATAAAGATGGACACCTGAAAAAGGCCATAATGTACAACAGCTGAAACGTTGTCAAGCATAACAACCTAGATAAGCATGTCGGTCCAAATAGCAAAGCATATAATCCATTGATGATACAGACATTTTATATATCGTCATTATGTTTGTCTTGTGAATGTGGATTCAGGAGAGGGAGTGTGGGGGGTTCCACATCTGTTGTAGGATTGCGAGGGAGTGGCAAGGTTTGCAGGAGTTGGATTAATGGCTTGGAGGGGCACTAACATTTGAGTGCTGCTTCCTATGCACAGACCTCACAATTCTTGATGACTAACCTTAGACTAGGCTCGTATACAACATCATCTATCATCACAGTATTAGTAGCATTACGAATTAATACAGAAATAATATATACTCAGAATGAGCTAAATTTTAAATCAGGCGGACAATAATGGCTTTATTATGATTAAAAAAAAAAAAAAAAAGAAAAAAAAAGTAAATCTTTTTGCCACAACACCTGATCAGGATCATTATTACTTCTTCCTGATATTCCAAAATACTTTTCTATGAAGTTTGATTCAGGCAAGTTGGTTGGTCACTCAAACACAGGAATAACATGTTCAGCTCGTTACTAATAGTTTTAGTAGTGACTACCTGCCAGGTCTTGCTGGAAAAGGAAATCAGTATCTCTATAAAGTCTATTCACATTATTCGAACTTTAAAGGGTTCAGTTCAAAATTCCAATCACCTTCTTCAGAAGGCCAGAGCATATAATGGCCAAAACATTGTGAATATGGCAATGAAGATGAGGATAACAGTCTGAATAATGTAAATAAACATACCTTATCTCAGAGATATAGACATATATCTATAAAGTCTGTCAGTAAATGCAAGCATGAAGTGCTCTAAAATCTCCTGGTAGAGAGGTGCATCAACTTTAGACTTAATGAAAGTGAACAAATTCTGGAAAAAGACATGACACCTCAAATCATCGCCAATTGAACACTGGATTTCAAACAGCTCAAATTCTCTGCCATTCCATGCATCTTTCATGGGATCTTGATTTCCCAATGTAATGAAAAATTTACTTTCATTTGAAAAAGGGACTTTGTTCACCCACCATATGCTCATTTAAAACATCATTTACAATGAATATGTTTCTCACAGGGTGCTATACATTTGTGGTTTCCCCACTGACTCCGATTCAACTCAACCAGGTTTGCCACTTCTGCTTTACACCCACTAATATTTTTGTCCAATGTGGATTACTAAGCAATAGTCCAGTCATTTTCCCCACCCACTCTTTTCACAGAGAATTCTAACATTGTCTACAATTCAAAGAATGGCTTGAGACTAGGAATGGGATATTTTTAGGCTATTTCCTGGGTAGGGTGGCAGCCTCAGTCAACACCTACTGAAACAACCCCATATTCTTTAATTGGCTTTGTGTGACAATCTTGAAGGCTTCAATCATTACTTTTTTGTATGCATCGTTTCCTATAAGTTTTTTCTTCCAGTTAGCATTCCATAGATATGCATTGATAGAGTAAGCTAGGATCAACCAACCCTTTCATTAATGTCCTGTGACTTACCCTCCACAAAGAGAGTGTCAATAATTGCCTTCTGGACAACTGTCAACAGACTTGCCCATGATTGTAGCTTGTACATATTGAACCAGATGTTAGATTCATGGTATTTATACTGCATGAATAATGATTTACAAAAACATGAATTTTAATTATATTTTGATATTCTTCTTTTTTTAACTAAACTATAATTATTGAAATCAAAAAATAAAATGCCCAAAAGATTTTAGCTTACATGTAATAAGTCTGGAACATAAATGGCAAAAATATTGAATTCTTCCCAGATATTCTAATTTTTTTTTCAATGCCCCTGTAGGTAGGTAGAGGCTTTAATGATAATACATAGATATTTGTACAAGCACTGATAGCAAAATAGTTATGATTGGCCAAAATTATCATCCAGTGACAAAGATTAGGAATTTGAGCCAAAAATCAGTCAGAGAATTGGCAAGAAATGTTACTGTATTAAGTGGAAACGTTTCAATAGATATGAAAGCAACTGGCCAGAAAAAATAAATTCAATAAATGATTTGGATTCAAATTAAATGAAGAATAATGAATCAAATGAATAGTGGCCTGTATTGTTTATTTTTCACTATATGATGCCAATTAATTTCTAGTATTGTATAACTGCTTCTAAGGTTGTTGAGTTAAAAGCCATGGTCAAAATGCAAAATAAATGACAACTTTCCAACTGACAGAATTAATAAAGTTTGCAATAAAAAGAAAAAGGGGCAAAAATGAAATAGTATCAAGCAAACTATATGAAAAGTAAATTTACAGACAAGTGAACACAGTGTTCTTTATATAGACAAGGTAGATCTTAGATGGACTAAGTCAAGTCAAATTGCAAACCAACCTAGTCTATTGACTAAGAAAAATATCCCAGTATGCATTTTGTGGATTTTACCTATAAATGGAGGGAGAAAGTTTTGCAGTCATTCCCATTAAAGATTTTTTTTCTCTTTTGGACTTGTTTGTAATCGGTAACCAACTTTTGTATACTTTCGTCCTTGAGTGTTGTTTTGTTGCCTTTATTTGTGATTGTTTTGTCCAAATTGTTGTGACCTGTACTGGGAAACGAACTCCTCCACTATGGCGGAATCTCCTCAGCCTCAGGGCCCAACACCATCAGCAGCAAGCCCATTGGCATGGACGGTAGATAGGGCCAAAAAGAAAGGGCCCGGTTACTATGAGGGCCTGAAAAAGCAATAAGAGTTCATCACTGTTAATGAACTGTTGGCCGTGCCATCAGTGATGGAGGCTCTCAACACTAGGACTCTCCCTGCTGATGACTGATATGAAGTCCAGGAAGTTTATTGGTGTCAGCAGGGAGGGAATGGAGGAGGCCCTAAAAAGCTTCAACAATGCAGTGAAAGTTTTGGATGATCCGATTGGTGAGTTTGGGGTTCATTGATCATCCAAGGTGGGAGATGCAAACATGGGCACTTAAGTGGCTGTCTCTCCAGGTAGCCAGATACCTGGACAGAATGTTAATAAGAAGGGTTGATTTAGATTTTCTAGATTGTCCCATGTTCCAGCATTTTGACTATTCAAACCATAGACTTGTCTGTGCCTGGATGGTGTTAGGAACTAGGTCTAGAATGGCTGGACACTAGAAGTTCAATCTGTCTTTACTAGACAGGGGGAACTTCTGGAAAAAGGTAACTAGATTAGCGCAGTGGGAATTAGTGGGGGTGGTTATTGGGAATAAGTCGTGGGAGAGGCTTGAAGATAGTATTAGGTGTTTTACCACTGAATATAGCCAACGACTTGCTCTAAATAAGGCTAAAAAGATGAAGACTCTAGAGGATAGTCTATCCCGGGTGGTGGCTGGAGGGATTCCCTAGAGATAGTGTTAACTCAGCAGACTCTCGAGTACAAGGCTAGCAATTGCTACCAGGGTCAGGTATTTAGGCAAAACTTAAACGAGATGTCAAACGAAGCTGTGAACATGGGTGCAGAATTGTGTAAGGAAGAAATCCGTTGAGGTTGCAATCGATACATTTGCAAGGTCAACACCCCAGATGGGAATGCTCTGAGGTCAAACATGTGCAAAACATTTTGGCAGCATTTTGATAGCTCCTTTATCAAAGAGTCTGGTCTCTGTGGCAACAAGTTTTGCAGTTATTTGGCTGACTTTCCTCAGCTTCAGCTGACAGTTGGTTATGTTGGTTTATGGCAACCTCAGTTGGTCATTTCATGCCAACAAAAATTTTTGAAACAGATTCGTAGCAATAGTTTGGTAAAAAAAAAAAAAAGGTGTGTATGTATATATTTCAACCATTTTTCAGTTACTCATATTTTTTTAGTACAATCCAACTTTTAGGAAATTTACAATCTTGGATGGTTTTATTTTCATAAAAAGTTTTTTTTTTTTTTTGTTTTTTTTTAAATTACTCACTTTGTTTGATTTGGTTTGGTTTACAGCATATCAACCTCAATGGCTCATTTAATGCCGACAACTTTTTTCCTGGTAATAATTTTGTTTTGCCAAAAATCTATTTCTTGTAATATTTTTTTCTTCAAAAATGTATAGCTGGTAATAATATTTTTACGGTTGAGCCGACAGAGGGTGAGATCACAGAGGGCAAAGTTCATTTGGTATTGCAGAGGGTTGGCAGTGGCAAGTTCCCTGGACTTGATGGTCTGCCCTACAAATTGTACTTGAGGCTGGAGACGATCAAGCCAGGGTTTCTGCGTTGACTGATAACATGTCTATTTTCTTCTCATGCTGTAGTGACATTGAGGAAATACAGAAGGCACTTGAGCGCTACAAGGAGACGAGGACCAAAATTAACCGCGACAAGTCTTCCAGTTTGCAGTTAGAGGCCTGAAAGGGAGTTGCACTTCTGGGGCCCTTTAGTTGGACAGACAGAACAGTTCGCTTTCTTGGAGTTTTGTCACCAGCGGAGGAAAAAATTATCTGAGGTACAGTCAAAGATCAAAGCAGCAGTCCAGATTTCACTTCATTGGAAATTGTCCATAAAGGGTAGAGCTAAGGTGCATGCCAGTTACGTCTTTCCTCTTATCCTTTATCGATTGGCTGCACTTCCTTTCTGCAAGAACAGAAAGATGATGCTCAATCGCTTGTTGTCTACCCACTTGTGAGCACAAACTTCTGGTCTGCAGAGAGACTGTTGGTCAACATCTGTGTCATGGGGTGGGGGTGGGGTAATGCTGCACCGGATGTTCAATCAGCATATTTAAAGATTGGCTTTCCCATGCCGTGTGCTGATACAGAACTCAATTTTGGAGGAGACTTCTAGGGTGACCTTCTCTAGCCTTACCATCACTCCACCCATTTCAGAAGGTGAGTGCCATCTTAAACCCAGGAATAAATTGAGATTTCTCTGAGAGTGTCAGGTGGTTTTGAAGGTCATACCATGATCCAGTGACTTCTCATGGCCTTGTAGATTATTGAATCAAGAACTTGTGAAGAGGGTTGCGACAGACCTTGAATGTTTCGTTGTATCTTTAGTTTGTTTCTGGGTTCATCTGCTCCCCTATCATTTCAGGATTCATGAAATTTTTTTATTTTTTTATATTTTTCTTTTAAAAAAAAAAAAAAAAAATTATATATATATATATATATATATATATATATATATATAAGATAATAAATATATAGAAACATTTATAAATTTTTTATGTCATAGGGTGTTTTGTAAGTTCTCTGTGAATATATGGTATTGTGGTATATGCAGGATTGAGGTGATGATTTGATTTAGTTTGGTTTATGGCATATCAACCTCAATGGGTTATTTAATGCCAACAACATTTTTTATTGCTGGTAATATTTTGTTTTGTCAAAAATCCGTTTCTGGTAATATTTTTCTTTCAAAATTTTACTGCTGGTAAAAATTTTTTTCAAAAGTGTATTGCTGGCAATAGTTAACTATTTGCCCATAGCTGGGACCCTAGCAGGTGCTACCACCCTGGGTTAGGGTGGACCTGGGCACACCAGAAATTAAGATGTGGTTCCATGCTCCTCAAAACCTCCTGATCAGAGGCCTTGCTGCTGGATGTAGTTTATCGTCTTACCCAGGACGCAGATGTAGCTTAACATCTTACCCAGGACGATAAGTGATGGATGAGTTCTTATGGTGAACTGGTAATTGTATTGAATGAATGGGTCGTGATTGTTATTGACTAGGATAATGAAGAGCAGCCTTCCTCACTTTCTCTTTAGACTTTCAAACTTTATAAAATATAACTAATAAGCTATAGAAATTTAATAATGTTCTTTCTTCAAGAAAAAAAAAAAAGCAGGATGTCCGAAACAAAAAGGTGGTTTCACCTTAGCCACAGAGAAAGCAGCAGACAAAACAGCAGTCAATACAGTAGATGGAGCAGCAACACAAGCAACCAGTGGAGTTGTAGCAACAGATTGAGCAGCCACAGGTGTATGTCAACATGGAGGTGGAGGAGATGCTATCACCTCGATTAAACCCTTTAAAAAGAAGTGATGATGAAGATGAGGACAGCAAATATACCAAAAAAATAAGAGAAAGCTGGTAAATTGCCAAGACACAATCCATCCTCACTATACCAGTAAGAACATCTGAACTGTTAGCTAAGCCTAGGATCCTCCCCTCTTCCCCATCCAGGGGTCAGTCCCTAACACCTCACAGAAAAAGAAAAAGAGTATGCCCAAAAACCAGAAATGGTGCCTGCTTCTGAAAATTCTCCTTGACAGAACAAACTACCTCCTATTGATGCTGCTCCAGAGACTGTATTTGTTTATCAGAAAGTATATCACTTTCGACAAAAATGAATACTGAAGAATTGAAAATTATACTTCTTATTAATTATATGTAAATAGATGTTTTTGGGGGTTTTTTTATTTACTTTTTTTTTTAAAAATAAGAATTAAAATAAATCCCTTAAATCAAATATAATTATTATGTAACATGGATTTCTAGAGAGCACCCTCTGCCTGGACACATTAGAAATGAGTTTTAGGAGAAAAAAAATGGCAGCACATTCAAGGGAATACTCTATGAAGAGTGTTGATACTGAAGATGACATACTTTATCCAACACCTGGCATTAAATAGGTCAAACATGTATCTCCAGATTACAGAACCAAACAACATTGCCCGAAGGAAGACAAATGTAGCTACCAATAATGAAAGAATTTTCCAATATGAAGTTATGGCAAAAGCATATAAAGAATTTTCAACAAAGGGGAAAAAAACATAAAAAAAAAAAAAAAATGTAATAAAAGAGACAGATATCTTAACAATACTAAGGAGAACTGGCTAAATAACCCTTCCACCTAGTTCAGAGTTTCTCCCAGCATGCTTTTTTTGGACTTTTGCCTATAAAAAGAAAGAAGAAAAATTTTTGCACTCATTCCCATTACAGATTGGAAAAATCAACATCCCCCAAACTCAATTTGAATGAATGAATGAATGCACTCATAGTTACCTCCCCTTAATCCTCCCCTTTCTAAGTGGCCAATAAATTCAAACAAAAATATATACAAACATTTACACATAATTTGCATACATAAAAGCAATATATTTTTGTTTAATATTTCAAAAAAGCAGCAGTCCAAACAGTAGTTGGAGCAGCAACACAAGCAACCAGTGAAGTTGCAGCAACAGACTGAGCAGCCATTGGAATTAGTAGAGGTGCCACAGGTGTATGTCAACGTGGAGGTGGAGGAGATGCTACCACCTCGATCAACTTCTTTAAAAAAAGGGGAGTGATGAAGATGATGAGGACAGTAAATATACCAAAAAAATAAAAGCTGGTAGTTGCCAAGACACAATCCATCCCCACTTCACCAGTAAAAGCAACATCTGAACTCTTAGCTAAGGCTAGGAGCCTCCACTCTTCCCCTTCCAGGAGTCAATCTTCTTCATCCCCAACACCTCAAAGGAAAAGAAGAGTATGCCCAAAGGAAAGACGATGTGTTGGGTGAACAGGCAACATTTAGATAGGGACCTTTCAGGCCAGACTCTTTTTCAACTGATCTTCGTCAATGAGAAGTAGATGGAGAATCTGAGTAATTTCCTTGTGCAGCACAGCTGATAACCCTCATTAGAAATATGGAAGGGAATTTGAGGGTATGGGATCATTTAGATGGTGACAGGAACTCATTTCCAAAAATTAAAAAGGACCAAATAGGGTCTCCAGACTTGAAGAAAATGGCCCAAATGTGTGCAGGGAGTGCCCCTGTTAGGCTCCATCCCTCCTTATATAGGGTCTTAAAACTTAGTTATCCCACAGACAGCAGCAGTAGTGTCCTGGATGTTCAAATTATGACAGATATCGGAACTGGTAGTCTGGGACAATCTGTCAGGGTTTTGGCCCCACAGATTTCTGCCCAGTCTGTATTTAAGGGATCTTAACTTTAAAAGATATCTATCACACTAGCTAGCTTGAATGCAAGGGACTCGAGAGATCAGGATGAGACTGCCCGCCTGCTTAGTCATCTCCTGTCCTTCAGCATAGATGTGGCTGCGATCCAGGAGAGACATTTTGTTTGCAATGTTGCTCATTTGCAGTCTATTCAGCATATAGGGACCAGCTGGCCAGGGGTGTTTCCTTGTTAGTAAAACATTCCCTGGTTGCGAGGGTGGACCTTGTCGATGTGGGTGGGAGGGGTTCATTTCAGGTCATTGAAGTTTATGCACTCAACAAGCAGATGGAGGATGTTGACTTTTTCCCTCAGTTAGGGTTGTTCCTGGTGTGCTTAGTCTTAATGGTTCCCCCATTAAGACTAAGCACACCAGACTGGAACCCAAGATAGACAAGGGGAAGGGAATTAGCAAGAGGTCATCAAGCAATCATAGCTTGGTTGATCTGATCAGCAAGTTTGGGATCGTCGATAGATAACAGGTCAATCATCCAGGGTGGGAGACGTGGATGTGGACTTTTAAGTAGTCGCCTCACCGGGTAGCCAGCTACCTGGACAGAATAATAATTAGAAGGGTCAATCTAGATTTTCTAGGTTGTTCCACCATTTAGACCATAGACTCACCTGTGCCCAGATGGTGTTAGGTGCTAGGCCTAGAATGGCTGGACACTGAAGCTCAATCTGTCTTTACTGGACAGGCAGGATTTCCAGCAATAGCTGACTAGATTAGTGCAGTGGGAACTAGTGGGGACAGTTATTGAAAATAAGTGGTAGGAGAGGCTTAAGGATAGTATTAGGTCTTTCACCAATGACTATAGCCAACAACTCGCCCTAGATAAGGCTAAGATGGTGAAGACACTTGAGAATAGTCTGCCAGAGTGGAGGCGGAGGTAGGGATTCCCTAAGTAGCCTTATCCACACAGACTCTGGAGCATGACACTAGCAAGAGCTACCAGGATCAGGTTTGGTTCGTTTTGTTTTATGGCATATCAACTTCAAAAGGGTTATTTAATGCCAAAAAGATGTTATTTTTTTTAGTTCAGTTTGTCTTGTTTTAATCAATGGGTTATTTAATACCAACAAGATTTTTAATGCTGGTAATATTTTTTCCAAAAATTTATTGCTGGTAATATCTTGTTTGTAATAATTTTTCCTTCAAAAATGTATTGCTGGGAAAAATCTTTTTTTTTATCCCCTCAAAAATGTATTTCTGATAATAATTTTTACCTCAGGATTGTATTGTAGGTAATAATTTTTCCCTCAAAAATGCATTGTTGGTAATAAAACCCATTTTTACACCTCCACAGTGTTTTGACTCCAGTTTGGGAGTCAACTATTTGCCCATAACTTGGACCCTAGCAGGTGCTACCACCCCAGGTCAGGGTGGACCTGGGAACACCAGCAATCAAGAAGCAGTTCCACACTACTCAAACCTCCTGATCAGAGGCTTTGCTGTTGGATGTAGTTTATCGTCTTACCCAGGACGCGGATGCATTTTATCGGCTTACCCAGGATAGACCAGGGTCAGGTATTAGGTTGGTGCAAAAATAATATCGTTTTTTGACGTTAAAAAATACGTCAAAAAACGTTATTATTTTTGCACCAACCTAATAATTAGACATAGGTTAAACAAAATGTCTAATGAAGCTGTGAATTTTGGCACAGAATTGCACAAGGAAGAGATCAGTCAAGGTTCTGAGTGATATATTCATGAGGTCAATACCCCAGAAAGGGATGCTCTGAGGTCATCCAAGGGCATGTGTGAGGCATTTCAGTGTCATTTTGAAAGCAGGTTTATCAAGGCGTCTAAGTCTCTGTGGTAATGGATTTCAAAGCTATTTGACTGACTTTCCTCAGCCAACTGAAGCAGTTAGCTGTGAGGATGAGATCACAGAGGGCAAACTTCCCCTGGCATTGCAGAGGGTTGGCAATGTCAAGTTTCCTGGACTTGATGGTCTGCCTTACAAATTGTACTAGAGGCTGCCATACATCTTTGTTCTGATTTTGACTGTTGTGTTCAACAACTGATTCTGCCAGGAGCCCATCCGCAGCCGGATCTCCAAATGTATGATTATACTGTTGAAAATAGGGCAAGGCTGTAGGGTGGAATTTAGATGATAATAGGGCCAGAACTCAGTTAAACACAGTGTTAAAGATTTTGGCCAAGATCCTGATAGAGCATTTGCAGTCAGTTGTTGTGAGCTTATTGGGACCGGAGCAGATTTGTGCTGTGAATAGACGAACAATTGATAGCAATCTGCATCTGGTCCACACAATCATAGAGGGTGTAGAAGACAGCAATGAAGCTGTGCTGATCAATTGAGATCAGTCCAAGGCATTCATCAGGGTCACACATCAGTACCTGGTTTGCGGTCCCACAGGCCGCCAGATTTGAACCAAACTTCTACAAATGGATTAGCCTCCTGTATCACTCCCCCAGTGCTCTGGTACAGGTGAATGGAAAGTGGCTGAGCACTTTTGTGCTGCCATGGTCAGTTCATCAGAGGTGTCCGCTGTTGCCCTTATTTTATGCATTGGTGTTGGGGCCCCTCCTTCAACAGCTACGGGACAGAGCATGCCATCTAGCCTTACACAGAATCACTGTCCCTGGATGAGATCAAGCCAGGGTTTCTGCATAAGCTGATAATGTGTCTATTTTCGTCATGCTGTAATGAGGCAGTACAGAAGGCACTTGAGTGGTACAAGGTGACAGGGGCCAAAATTAACTGCAACGAGTCATGCAGCTTGCGGTTAGGTGCCTGTAAAGTGGTCATGCTTCTGGGGCACTTTAGTTGGACAGACAAATCTGTCCGCATTCTTGGAGTGTGATTTGGGCCTGGTCCCCAACTGAAGAAGAATTGATCCGAAGTACAGTCAAAGGTTGAAGCAGCAGTCAAGATTTGGCTTCAATGGTAATTGTCTGTAAAGCATAAAGCTGAGGTGTGTACCATGTATGTCTTTCCTACTAACCTTTATTGATTGGCTGTACTTCCTCTTTGCAAGTACAGAAAGAAAGTGCTTGATCACTTGTTGTCCATTCTCTTGTGGGGTTGTCACAAGCGTTAGGTCTGCAAAGAGAGTGTTGCCCAATGTCAGTATCATGGGAGCTGAAAATGTCACACTTCTTGTGCTATTTACACTTCTTCAAGGTTGGTGTCCCTACAACATGCACTGACATAAGACTCGATTTTGGAGTGGAGTATTAGGGATGCCTTACTTGCATTACCATCTCTCCCACCATTTTGGAGGCCAAATGCCATCATAAGCCCTAGAATCAATTGAAATTCCTCCAAGAGTGTTGGGCAGCCTTGAAGGTCATTCCTCGGTCTAGTGACCTTTCACAGCCTCGTAGCCTATTATATCATGAATTAATGGAGGGGGTCACTCTGCTTGTCGGCATCAGAGTTGCATGCTTTCTGGTCCAGGGTGCTAGCGGCATATTTTCACTTACCTGGTGACTGACTTGGAACATGCTATCTCACAATGACAGCCTTCAGAGGACATCCCAAATAGAACGAAACTTGTGATATGAACACTATTCTCATCAGAATGTAGTCAGATACTTTGGGCATCAGCTCAAGACGAAGATCAGAACTGATAGAAAGCATTTGACATTTACAGATTACAATGAAAGATGGGTGACTGTGGCAAGCATGGTTCACCTTGATTTTCTCTTTTGTCTCCTTGCTCTCAACAGAGGTGTTTCTTGTGAACCCACACTCTGGTAAAATTAGACATTATTTGTTTTCCTAGTCATTGTATGTGTTGCTTCCATCCTGTTCCCAGTATTCTCCTTTGTGAGATTCCCTACTTCCCCTGTTTGTTTTTTGTCCATTTTTCATCTTGGGTGGATCAGCCTTCAATTTTCCCCACTCCATAAATGATTGTGCTTCTTGATTCTGTTGAATGGCAATACCCACTCTTATTTTTTTTTTTTTAAGGGATGGATGGGTTCGAGTAACATGTTTTGTTTTTGGATTCATCCACTCCCCCATCAATTCATTATTCTTTAAATTTTTTTATATTTTTGTAAGAAATAAAAAAAAAAAAAAAAAAAAAAAAAAATTATAATATATATATATATATATATATATATATATACACATACATACATACATATACATATATATATATATATATATATATATATATATATATATGAATGAATGAATGAATGAATTTTTTATGTCATGGGGTATTTTGTAGGTCTCCTGTGAATAAGCAGTATTGTGATATATGCAGGCATGAGAGGCGATGGATGAGTTCTTGTGGTCGATGATTAAATTGTAATGAATGAATTGGTCACAACTTTGATTAAGTAGGACTAGGATAGTTAGTGAAGGCCAGCCTTACCCGGCTTCCCCTTGCGCCAAGTGCCACAATTGTGTACTTTTTCACAAATAATCATTCCCATTACAGATTGGGAATCAACAAAGGTAAAAAAAACAACAACTAGAAAAGATCTGAACATTGTCCAGATGTAGACGAAAAGCTAGAATGTTATTCCTGAAAAGTTCTGAATAAACATTTAGCAAACAACTGAGGGTTTGGATAACTCACAACTTCCTCTAAAGCGGTCAAACAATGCACTTAGATAAAATGACCAGCTTAAAATAGTACATCCAAAACTGAAACAAGTCAGGCCAGTCGAGTGTTCACAAGTTCACAGAGTAGAAAAGACATCATTTTACTGCATGTCCATCCTCATATTGCAAGTGCAAGGCCTCTGATCAGGAGGTTTTGGTGGGTGTGGAACTAATTCTTAATTGGTATTGCTCCCAAGAAACCCTGACCTAGGATGGTAACACCTGTTAGGGTCCCAGCTATAAGCAAATACTTAGCCCCCAAACCGGAGTAACTATGAAAGTGTAAAACATTTTATAATAAAAATACCAGCAATGCATTTTCATAGAAAAATAATTATCAGCAATACATTTTTATAAAAGAAAATTACTAATGCTCCAAGAAAATTAAATTTCGGCATTAAAAACTTCCCCAGCATAGGCATGTATATGTGTTTTTAGTGAAAGTGTCTTTTTCAAACACAGACAAATAAACATGTTCAAAACAATGTTCGAAAACCTGCTACAGACATGTTTATATGCCAATCTTGATTCTTTTTATACCCTTCTGAGCATGAGACAAGTCCAGTTTCAACTCCTATGTCTGGTAGATATGTTAAGACACTGTTCAGGTACTTCAAAGTGCTTCACTTTCTTAGTTCAGTTATGTGCCATCATGTATCTTTCAATACATGAATGACAAGGCAGATTTTTTCCTGCAGTAGATTGCCATCTAAGGCTATAGAACAAGATCTGTCCGGCTATTTACCCATAGCTGGTGGGAGAAGAAGAGGATTCATACCTTTCCCAAGGGAGTTACTATATTAAAAAAAAAAAAAAAAAAAATCTGTCTGAAAACAAAACGTTTTTCCCCAAAATAATTGTCAAGGGGTTAAATGACCCATAAAATGTTGACATGCTGCTAAACAAATATACTCATATTGCAAATGGAATTAATTCAAGATGGAGATTTTACAAGTATACACACTCTCACAAGATTACCATTTTGCATTGTGGTGTATATTGGATCAGAAAGAGATATCAGGAAGCTGAGTTCAAATTCAAGTCAGGTTCGTTACATTCACTTACGCATAAATACCCTTGGAAATAGTCGTCTCCCTTCAGCTATGGGTTGAATAGAATTAGTCTTATTGCCTTGGTTGGCAACCAGTTTACCATGGAAAGAAATGACAACCTACTGAAGGAAAATTGTCAATCAGAAAGCAGTTTGAATTTTGTTGATTTCCCAAAAATGTGGGAATGATTGAAAAAATTTCCTCGCTCCTCCTCTTATAGTCAGAAGGACGCAAAATGCATGCTGGGATATTTTTCTTAGCCAATAAAATGAGAGTTTGCATTTTGACAGGACTCAGGCCAGATCTGCCTTAACTACTAGAGAGACCTATTGTGTTCACTTACCTGACCTTGATTTTGTGTACAAACACCAACTCACAATTTGTGAATTCTTTTGCCTTATTACCTGTTTGATTTGCTTCAACTCTATTGTTAGCTTGCTTGCATGATTGTTGCAGTTTCATAGCAAGACAGACTGGGTCCTGTAGCCTCGGTTAGCAACCAGCCTACTGCAGAAAGAAACGGCAACCTACTGACAGAAAAATCTTCTGTCCAGTCAGTCAGGTTAAAAGACATGATTGCCTAAGTGTTTATCACGTATGGCATTTAACTGACTGACTGAACCATTGCTATGTTAGGAGCATACTGAAGTTTATAATATTGATATTTTTAATTAAATTTCACTCAAACAAGGCTCCAGAGCCGTTCAAGGTAGAGGGCTAAAGTCAAAATCGTAATGCTGAATGATGTATATGATATGAACACAAGAGGAATGTGGTAAGAAATGAAGATTATGAAGATAAGGAAAGATGACAATTGACCCTTGACTTGAAGTGATCAAGATTGAAGTATCAAGGGAAATAACCATGGGAAGATGTTCAAAGAAAGTAACAGTTCTTTGAGGAAAAGCCTTCTGAATGTAAATTTCTCCTTACATTTGTAATCCGGAAAAAATAAGAGTGATTTAATTCCATATGGGTAGAGCATGGTGGGTCTTAAATGTTAAGATCTGACTGATCTTTTTTTTTTTCTATTTTTTTTTTTTTTTTTTTTTTTTACAGCTTATCAACTCATTGTGGGTTATTTAAAACCAAAGTATATTTTGGATTATAGGAGGTTGCTTACAGTATCCCATGTTCCCAAGTGGTTGCTCATCTAAGTACTGACCAGGCTTGATGCTGCTTAACTCTGGTGATCAAATGAGTACCATCGTTTTCAGTGTGACTTAAACTGGAGGCTGTTGAAATCTGAACTGGTGGAACTAAAGAATGGATCACACCTGAATGATTGGAAATAGTGGTAGATATCAATAGGCTTGCAACATTGCAAATGTGAGAAAGCTTTCACCCTCTTAAGACCATTTAAACAGTTTTGAACTCTGTCATGGCTGGAAAGTGAAGATTGTGCAGCTCCAGCCCAGGTAAATGCAGTTATACTACATTTTTGGTCTGATTCTTGTACAGATAAAGCATGGATTGAATCAGGCACTTCCTACAGCAATAAAATGAACCAGATATTTTGCCAGCATCTTTAGCAATCAATTATAGGAATTCCACTGTTTTTCAAGAAAAAAAATTCCTCAGAAAGAAAAATGGAAACCTATAGCAAAATAAAGCAAATATGAAAAGCTTGATATGGAAGATTTTGAATGAATTTATTTTCTTTGTTTTTTGGGGGGGATTTGTTTCTTTTTAATAAATCGGCAATATCGTGTTGCATATGAATTTTTATAAAAAGTAATTCATCCAAATGTTCATGTTAACAGCAGAGGTCCCAAGCATACATGGACCAAAAATAATCCAATTCTCTCAACACTTCCTTTTGGAGAAACATCAAGTGCCATGCAATAATTTTAGCGTCCTCACGAGGGACAGGAGTATTGATAGGGAAGAAGGGTGACCCTGGGACTAAAGCTTACTTAATTTTACATCTCAAATTTGAAAAAAAGAATACATTAAAAATTTAATAAACCAAATACAACAAAATTAAAAATATATATTTAAAGGGAGGTAATTTAATTATCTTGAAACGATTGTCTCCCCTGGACTTCAAACCTTGAAAAAACAGAATTAACCGCTCTAAACCAAGAAATAACTAGAAAAAATTTTTCTCGCCAGAATCGATCTTGTACATTCATAAATCTATCATGTATCCATGCACTGAATATTGCCACCATCAGGTTTGGTGCTCCTGCTATATATCAGATTCTTTACAAAGTCCAAAGAAAGTCTGGCATCTTGTCTTCACACCACTGTAACATGTTTTCCATCTGTCTTTTCTATAAATATTTTTATGGCAAATATTCTGATGAGCTTTCTTCCTTAGTACATCGACTGCATGAATTTAAGCATACTACTAGATGGGTAACTAGGTCTCATTTTGCTGTTGAAATAGCTAGATGTAACCATAAGTTCTATTCTAATATTTTATTTTCTCACACTTCTTACTTGTGGAACACTTCTGATTTAAACATAATGTTAATTGCCACCTTATCTTCCTGTATCTCATTCTGTTATTTTCCCCTCACTAAATTCTTGTTCTCTTTCATTCTCTGCAACCCCTGGCATCTTAGTGGCTTTATTGCCTTGCTTGAGGTGAAACAATTAGAAGAAAATATTATGTCCAAATGATGATATAAAAAACATAAAAAGCAGGTAAGCAAAAAAAAAAAAAAAGTTTAAATGAAAGCAAATATTATTCAAACTGTAATTATGCTTGACAATGTTTCATCTGAAAAATAATTATACTGCTAATTTTAATAAAAAAAAAAATCTTTTTATAATAAAATGTTGACAAATTTTGATTAAGAAAGCAACAATTAAAAGGCTATTTCACAAATGTCAGTCATTTTCCTGAGAAATTATTTAAAAAATAGCAGACTCAATGTAGTTAATCATAAAAACATTTAGTGAAATTTTTTATTATCTTCAAGATTATTTTGAACTAGTAGTATAACCTGTCTTCAACCGGGTGTTTCATTACTGGGAATTTTTGCCATTCAATTGAAGCAGTTTAAGATTAAAGCCAGCCCACCTGAAAAGCAGTATTAGTATTAACATTTGGGTGCAACTGACACACATCCCCAAATTGCGGGTGGTTAACAATATGAATGGGAGGTGGCCCTGAAAAAGGCCATTTTTGCATTCTCAATCTTGCAAGAAGAACCTCTTCAAAGGACCAGCATAATAATAACATATGATAATTTTTATTTATAATATATTTTTTTTTATAATTCTAAAAATCTTTTGCATTAGATTTCAACTCTTTAAATTGATTGTATGCTGTTTTTTACAGACATTAAATTTTGTCTTTGATTTTTGCGCAAAATGTAAAAAAAAAAAAAAAAAAAAATTTTCAATTTTTCACGTTCAAGGTCGTAATTTTTTCCAGCCAATTTGGACTCAAAAACCGGCACTGAAAAATTATCTATCAAACAAAAAAAAGATTTCATCGAAATCAGATGAAAACTGTGGAAACACATAAACAACATCTGATCACACACACATTTTGAGAATTATAGATCTATTATTAATTGAAGAATTAACAATATTATTCTTTTATTGCTGATCTGTGCCATTAACAACCATGGAATGAAAAGTTCTGATAAAACTTAAGGAAAATAGGAGTTAATCATCCCATTATTTTTGTTATTTCTTTCGCAACCTTTTTGGCAGATACATTCTTCTGTCTCCTTCAGGTGAAAATCTGTTCTGGGTCAAGAATGTTGGACTCATTACATTGTGTACTTTTGTAAATGGGTTAACAGATCCCCCATTACAACACTGGACAGTTCTGCCTAAACAAGAGTAAACATAGAATAAACTAACCTAAAATAAAATGAGGATTTACTGAATATTTATACAAGAGAACATATCCAGCTCTTTGACAACATAGTTGAAAGGAAGCATAAATTGAAAGTTATCAGAAAAATGACTTCATCTACTTGCAGCACTTTTAGAAAATATTATTGGTAAAGTCATTAATTAAAAAAAATGAGAAACTATGTCGATTATCTGAATCTAGCAGCAGCTATATCTATAAGATAAAAATCCTCTTATCAGGGATAGACAATTCAGAAACAAAAAGACACTTATACAATAATAAAAGAGAAATACCTTGTCTCATGCATTGAATAAGAGATTGGACTTTCTTTTCAGAAAACTGCATGGAATACTCGATTTTAATTTTTGTATAATATGCAGTATTATACAAAAATTAAAATCCAGTATTTTACAATAGGTATTAATAGGTTCAAATGCATCTCATTTTCTGCAAGACATGCTAGAACCCCAGCATCAAATCATGCAAAAACTTGGTTGGTTTGGTCTCAATGGTTTATTTGATGCCGACATGATTTTTTATTGCCAGTAATAGTTTCATTCAAAAATGTATTGCAAGTAATATTTTTCTCAAAAATGTATTGCTGGTATTAAAACCTATTTTTACACTTTCATAGTGCTTTGGCCCCAGTTTGGGGGTTAACTATTTGCCAATAGCTTGGACTCTAACAGGTGCTACCACCCCGGGTCAGGGTGGACCTGGGAAGACCAGCAATTAAGGGATGGTTCCAGCCTCCTCAAAATCTCCTGATCAGAGGCCTTGCTTTTGGATGTAGTTTATCGTCTTACCCAGGACGCACAAAAAGCTTGTTCCATAGTGAGATTTTCAACAATTCTGTAGTAACATTTGTGTCCGTATCTGGCCACTGACAGTATCTTGATTTTTATATGCATTTCTGTGATTAACAAAAAAAAAAAAAAAAAAAAAAAAAAAAAAAAAAAAATCACCAACAGCAACACGTTTCCATTGCCCTGTTCTATCAGTAACTCTTGACCGACTCCCAGATCATTGAAAATCCCTTTCTTCAGTGAAGATAACAATGTCTTTACATAACTAAAACCTTTCTAATAAAAATGTAAAAGTGACAACAGATTAACCTGTGGTGTGAATAAAAAAAAAATAATAATTCACTTACGCAGGGGCTGCTGCATCAAGTTGTGCAAAAAGTTTCTGTTTGATACCAAGATTTTCAACAATTGCTTCAATGACAAGGTCAGTTTTACCCACAGAAGCAACGGCATCTGTACTGAGGCTGATCTTTTGGAGAGCCTGATTCATAAATCGTTCACCAGCCTAGAAACAAAATATAAAATACTGTTAGAGAGAAAATCTCATGAAATAGATATTGGAAGAAACAAGAAGGCATGGCTAAATTTTCCAGCATCTATAAACTAATGTTTATAAAATTTAAAAAAAATAGATTGAGAGAGAAAAACAGCTAGCTTTCTATATAAAGGGTGCATCATACTAAAAAAAAAAATAAAATAAAATCATCCATTTTAAAAGATTTAAGAGGAAATGTTGCACAAAACTAAATTGATAGTTTATATCACTATATATACTATTTACATTATTCAGACTATTGTCCTCATCTTTGTTGCCATATTTATTACAACATTTCGGCTGTTGTACACTCCGGCCTTCTTCAGGTGGTTAGAATGTTGAATTGGAAGAGAAGGACAACAACACTCAGAAAACAGTCTGCCTGCCTTATGAGAAAATACAAATGATCTGCGGTACATATAGGACAACCTTCAAAAGCTGGACGACACTTTGCAGATATCTCTCCTGAGTAAGATCTCCCCCCCCCATAGAGGAGAACATGACTAAAGAATGTGTGTACGCTATCCCGTGCAGCTGTGGAAAGAAATATAAAGAAGAGACAGACTGCCCCCTTAAGGTAAAGCTTCAAGAACACCTTAAAGCTGTAACATGAGGTGAAGTGGAAAAAAATCAGTTGTGGCTGACCACATATGGGGAGAAAAGGGAGATTTCTGCCCTCTGTGAGATCAGGCTGAGATCATAGACAAAGAACAGCATTGGAAAATTCATAAACTTAAGGAATAAGTGCATATGCTAGGCCACAAAAATCTCCTGAGCCGATCAAGCATAGAAATGAATACAGTATGGCAACCAGTAATAAGGAGTGCCAGAGAAAAGCAATAATAACAACGAAAATTGCAATATGAACTCTGGTAAAAACATTCAATGATAACTGCAAAAATTGCAATATTAGCACTGGTAAAAAATGGTTGCTGAAGACATTAGGTTTATAATACCCAGAAATTCATACACAGATGCCCTCAAGGAGACATGGCACAGTGGATAAAGTGTAGTTAAATCCAGTGACAGGACCCAAAGAGTGCGAGTTCAATACCTGATTAAGGTAGTCGAGAACTTGGAGAGGGGAATTAACAGAAGATAACTGATAACTGACATCCATTAAACATGGCATGTGAAACTAGAACAGTCTACACCAGTGAGTGAAATAAATATGGCGACAAAGATGAGGACGAAAGTCTGAATGTACTGTCGGCACTGGGTGTTGACTTCAATGTCCACACACACACATATATATATATATATATATATATATATATATATATATATAATAAATAAATAAAAGGAATTAATAGATTTTATTTTTTAATCAGAGATTTTTATTACTTTAAACATTATTTTTAGTGGATACCCATATTCAAGTAGATTCTCCATTTATTTTAAACAGTATTTATTTCATCTACCGGAATGTATACTTGAGAGAACTTTATAAAGAAAATGTGCTCTCTGGCAGTATCCAAACCTGCATCCCCCACCCTGAAACACACTGTCGCTGCTGGGTGTTTCTTTTTCCTTTTTTAAATAACTGCTGTAGAGTTCAAAGAAAGTGAGCACTATGACAAACACAATTTTTCATAAAGAAAAAAATAAAGAAAAATATAACAACTATTATAGAACAGAAGTTGTAATATAAATAACATGTTTTAACATTCAAATCCATTCTTGGTAATTAACCTTGTAGTGATAAGGATGGCGATTATCTCCCTTTGGTGGAGATACGTCAGTTGCTTAGTGATGTTATTCCATACAGT
The DNA here is from genome assembly GCA_963932145.1 of Acanthosepion lycidas. Lineage (NCBI taxonomy): Eukaryota > Metazoa > Mollusca > Cephalopoda > Sepiida > Sepiidae > Acanthosepion > Acanthosepion lycidas. Next base: position 82,237,285 of record OZ010587.1, read on the forward strand.
GATGAAAGTGGCAGTCATTGAGTTTTGTTTACAGCAGCCAAACTGAGCTTTTTTTTTTTTTTTTTTTAGCCTTTGGCCAAGTGGCTTGAGCTGAAGCTAAATCTACCTCGTCCAACAAATGCTACAGTTTACATATAGTGGCATTCCTTTTTTGAATATATCTTCCCCAGATATAGAAAGAAACTCTGGCTTGCAGTCCTTAATTTGGGAAAACCCAAGACTCACCACTTCCCCTTCATGGAATATGTTCTTGCTTGGGACAAAGTAGATGAAGCCGACCCATTTGAATCTAGAGTCCTAAACATGTTTTCTCCAGTCACAGAAGTGTCACCATATTATATGTAATAGCCTTCCTGCTTTGATGTGTCACATATTCTCTGCATGGGATTTATTTCACAAGCTTTAGGAGTGTGTTCCTCACCAAAGCAAGGACAAAAGTCTGTATGTCCACAAATCATTCTTTTTTTTAGTTATTAAGTTTGGAGTTTAAGGTCATCATTGTATATCACTACACAGCAGCTAATGACAAATGTTCAAAACGTCTTCTGCTTGCTTCTACACATGCATGCAACCATCGGATCATTTACTGGTAGACCCTTTCAAACATTCCAACAAGGTGTTGAATGGTTTCATAGGCCTCCATGATACATGCATAAAGCGTCTCCGCATTGTTAACGTCTGCTGCATAAACCAATTGTTTTAAGTGACCATACAGATAAAAATCCAAAGGATTGTGGTTCAGGGAACATGCCAACCATGGAACCGGTCCTCCCCTACATCTTTCAAGGTAGATGTCAGCTAGTGCATCATGAACAATGTGACTAAAATGTCCTGGAACCCAATCATGCATGAACTACATATGTCTTTGTATTAGGAAGGGTACATCCTCTAACAGGTCTGGAAGTACATTCGAAATAAAGCCCCTGTAGACAGCTCCTGCAAGATGTGCTGGGAGAACATATGTACTTATCAGACAATCCCCTATAATTCCAGCCCACACAATCAAACTGATGCTGGTGTCTAGCCTGTATTGTACCATGGAGATTCCAATTCACCCACAAATGTTGGTTGTGCAAATTTGTTACTCCATCACTTCCAAATATTGCCTCACCCATAAACAAGACTGAAGAAACAAACAATGGATTAGCAGTGAACCATCAGCAAAAATTCAGCTGTGGTGTGTGATCAGAAGACCCTGCCTATGTTGCAAATGATATGGATACAGGAGCTGCTCTTGGAGTACCCTTTATACAGTATGATATGTATGACATGCTAGGCCACTTGACATGTGCTGATACCTGGGTCGTCTCAAACAGCCTGTAGAATGTATTCCTCGTGGTCAGGTATACAAGAGGATCTCTATCTTCCTCAGTCTATAGTTAGTGGTGTCATGGATCCTGTCTCAACAACACACCAGCAATGGCTGGATGTCTTAGCTGTCTTTGGTCTGAAAATGTAACCTTACATCCATTACCATTCCCATAGCCATATGTAAAAATCAGATCTGCCTGAATATCCTGCCATTATTAAATGGAACACTTCTCGGTTAACTCACTGCTACACACATTAAACCAGGGGTCAGCAACGTTTTGCTATGTGCCTGTCTTAGGGTTTTAAAATCATTCAGTACGCCAACAGCCTACGTATTTTTATTCAAGTCAACTTCAATAGACCTGTTCTACAATATATTTTATATAGTAATATATAGTATATATACTTTAGTATATATTAAAATTGAAACAGCTAAATATCTTGTACATTGTAGTAGTTATTGGTTTGGACTTTGCGATGTCATTTGCAGCTGTGTGCCATTGGAAATTGCTTGGCATGGCATGTGTGCTGTAGGTTGCCAACCTCTATGTTGAACATTGAAGACAGACTAACAACTAATGTACACAAATGACAAATGTAACCTAGTCTACATAGCAACACAGTGCCACATACATACCATAAACTTTCTTAAAAGTTAACTCAAAAATGAAGATTTGAAGACATATGTTTATATGGACATATGTCTTTGTTTTGGAGTGAGAACCCCCCCCCCCCAAGTTTGTAAAATTATTTTTGATACACCCTGTATATGTATATATAGTTTTGTGTATGTCTTGGTGGTTTAAAAGTGTTTCTGAGAACAAAACATTTTTGTCATTGCTTTTCCTTTCAGCCATTCTGTTCTGTCCATGAATTACAATGTTATCACAGATATAATAATGGGGTAGGGGAATACAAATAAGAGAAAAAAAAAAAACTTTCTTCCATAGCTCTCCCATTATAGACTATCTTTCTGAGGTCAACAGAGAACCATTTTCATGACCAATGGTTAATGTGTGTCTCTTGCTCTTCCATACTTTTGCAGGATTGAGCTTGACTAACCCACCAAGTGCCAACGGAATCATTTTTACAGTAAGTAGAATCTGTTCACATTCTTCTCTAGGGAAGAAAAGAAAATGTCCCTACTCTCATCAGAAAACTGATGAGAGAATATGTGTGTACTTTTTCAGAGTCTTGGGTTTTTGGAGGTGATTTTTATATAATTTCATAAGAAATGAATTTGACAAAGTCATATTAGGGAAATCTGACCCTCCTCCAAACATTTTGCCTCTGTATCTGTGAATGTAATACAACTCCTCCGAATCTGACCCCAACCTCCTTGAGTTTATACCCTACCCATTGGTAATAATCTGGTAATGTACCTTCATCTAGCCCACTGTACCTCTCTCTTCACACATAATGGCCCTTTTGTATCCTTGAGTTTTAGACCACTGGTAAAATGTTTACAAATAAATTAAATTATAAAATATATACAGCTTACGACCACATGACATTAAAGCACCAGTTCCCATAAAAATCACTGAACTTAACATCGAGCCTGTTCAGTATCTAGATGGATGACCATTTGGGAATACCAGGTGCTGTAAGCATACATACATACATTACATTACATTACATATACATATATATATATATATATATCTGATGTAATGGATAATGACTTAAATGTTAATTGAAGAGCCAAGTTCCAATTCCTGTTAGGTTCATTATATTCACTTACATGCAAATACCCTTGAGAAAGGTATGAATCCACCTTTTTTCTCCAACTATGAGGGAATTAGTATAACTTGTATCACTAAAGCATTACTATCTCAAATAAAAAATAAATAAAATTCTTACAAGCTAAAACTATTTTCTGGCTTTAAATACCCAGCAGCAAGTTGATAAGCCATTTCTATATTCTCCTCCACTTCAATGTGAACAATTTTTCATACCCAGTCCAAAATAATAATAAAAATTTTTTTAAATACAGCATCCCATGTCCACAAAAATATTACTAAAACCACAGGACCTGCAACAATGATATAAATACAGTGTAACCCGGATATAAGAGAAACCCGGATATAAGAGAGATTGTATCTGGTCCCAAATTCGAGCCATACTTATCTAAACAAAATAGACCAAACCCGGATATAAGAGACTTCTTCTCCGGTCCCGACAACTCTCTTATATCCGGGTTACACTGTGCCAATTTATCCTGGTGCCTGAATTTTCTTTATTTCTACAGAATTTTTTTGTTGAAGCAATTAAAAAAAAAATAAAAAATAAAAAAATAAGAGTAATATGGCCTCAGATCATTTTTTAACTTACTTGAGGTTCATCAGCAAACTTCTTCTTAGATACTCTGCTCAAGCTCTTGTGAATGGAGGCTTGTGACTTTTTCAATATGTCTTCAGATTGGTCCACAAGAATGACATCATGGCCCGTTACAGCTGCCACCTGCCAAAATAAAGGAATAATATCAGATCAATTTTAAGACATCATACTCATTTACCAACACAAGATTCCAGTAATTATCATGCCAGGCTAAGATCATGTAACTCAATTTTAAAGTCTATAAAACTATTTCAATCACAACATAAGATATGTAGTGTTGATGTCAAACACAGAAAGGAAACTGCAGGAACAGCTAGCAAATGTAACGAAAAGTGAGAAGAAAGGACTAAATATCAATTGTAAGATACAGAATGTATGGTTGTCAGTAAATGGAATAGACCAAATGCAAATGAAGCAAGTACAAAAATTGAAGTGGGAAGTGTTTTAACAGAGGATGGAGAATATGATACTAAAATCTGAAGGTGCATTAGGATAGCAAAAGATGCCTTCCAAAGGCTAAGCAAAGTATTAAGAAACATGAAAATTGTAAGAAAAGAGAGCTTGTCGAATCTAACTCACACACAACATCGAAGTTAAGAGGATCTGGGGAAAGCAATGGGTAATCTATCTAAAACTTTAAACCAAGCTGAGCTAAAATTTTCTAAGAAACAAACATTTGTAAAATAATTTTATTCATTTGTGAATAAGTCCTGAAATTTTCATTAAAATCTTACAATTATTTGATTTTTTCAAGAATTTTCAAATCAATGTGTTTTTCACCACAAAAAAAAAAAATAAATAAAATAAAATTTCCTATACTAATCGTTGGTTCTCCCGTTGATACAAGAAAAGAGATTTTTAACCAAAATTTCGAACATTCTAAAAAGGATTTAAAAAATATACTAATCTAAAAATACTTTTGTCTTTCCTCTTAATAACAAAGATTTTAATAAGTTTATTATGTTTGGGGGATTTTTTCAATATGGTATGCTCATCTTTTATCTAATCTAGGAGGTACCTAATTCAACCTATTAGCTCGGAATTATAACTAAAAGTTTCAAGAAAGATTTTTCATTTTTAAAATACATAAACCTTAAGTATTGCTTTTCTTTTTTAACTGTTTTGAAATTTTTTATGTATTTTTATCCAAATTAAAAAAAAAAAAAAGAAGTGTAACGAGAAGAGTAGACACGGGAATAGTGTTCTTAGATTTCCGAAAAAATACTGTAAATAAAAAATACTGATACACTTTTTTTACATTGGTCATTTCAATCAAAAACGTAGGAATTGTTAGTTTTTTTTTACTTTTTAAGACAAAACTGCTAAGTAGGTCACATGATTTATGAACTATGGAGTTACTTCCCTTGAACAATCCACATGTTTGGTCGGATTTTTGACCCCAGTTCAAATAATAGGACAGTTCTAAATTCCTAAAAAGGCAAGTTTAATTTTTATCTTTATGTCCTACTTTTAGCTCATAAACGGCGTATCTGATATAGCTTTAGGTCTGCAGTCGATAATCTGCGTCAAGTTTTCAAGACAAAAGCAGAAGAGTGAAATATTTTTCTCCAAAATTAAAAACGTAAAAAACAGGACAAAAAAAATAAAAATGTTTCAATTCAAGACACAAGAGTGGAGCAGTGGTAAGAAGGTTAGAGGTTCCATTTACATTTTTTGGATTAGTGATACTAAAATTCTAGCAGGTATTGTAAAGTGTAAAAATCTGGAAGTAATAATATTTGTCAACAACACTGAAGTGTATGCTTGGAAAGTGTGTGTAAAATGGCTTTTAAGTTTAGTGTGGAGACTCATTAATCAAGTTCAAGTATAAGCATTTTAATTTTCTTTAATAAGACAACTATTGCATTGACAATACAATGTTAACAGTTATACTAATTTTTTTTAATCATTTCACCCAAAGCAAGGCAATAAAGCCACTAATGGTGCAAGGGGGGGTATGCAATAAGTTTTCAGTTAAACTTTTCACTACTAAATCGTACATGTACGTCACAAAAATAGATTGTCATGTACAAAGTAAATTATTATGACTTAAAATGAAATAGAATTATTATGTCAGAGTAAAAAAATATAATAAAAATAAAATGAATAAAAGTGAACTATATGCAAGTGAAAAATACAAACAAACGTGACTTCAAATGAGTTTTTTCGTGTCACCTTTATACAGAGTTAATTGACAAATCACAATGTCTGATTCGTCAATCTGCAAGGGATTTTTACACTTTTTCTGCGAAGATGACACGAAAACCCATTTGAATGTTTACAGCTTCTGCTTACTTACTGGATTGATTTTTTGATTAACAGACTGTCAGAGAACCCAAACAGTAAAAAAAATAGTGAAGAATTCTTGCAGTTATCTAACCTGACTCACAGAAAGAAAAAAAAAACTTTTTTGCTAGTGCTGTCAAATAATGAAACAGATTTTTCCAGTTCAGAAATCTGAGAAAATTACTTCTTATCATTTTCTGTCAAAAGAAAACTATCTGAAATACTAACAAACATATGTCTTCATAGAAGAGGGTGTAAAAAATAAATTGAAATAGTAATAATACTTAAAAACCGAGATGCTTGGATCAAAAGTAGAAAAAAAAAAATATTACTATTATTTTTTTGTCCCATACATGTGAATATAAAATTTGTTATTTTTCTATAATCAACACAACAGTAATTTCGTAACTAAAGTATATTGATATAGCTATTTTTTCAGAATAAATATGTTCATTTATTGATGTTTACTTTGCAAGAAAAAAGTCAATATTTTGTTTTAAGTTTTGTTTGTAATCATTAAAATTTGATGATAATAAAAACCTAATGGCTGACAATAAAATTAATAAATGCACCATTTATTCAATTTTTTTAACAGGTGCAGTTATAGATTCTGACATACTGAAAGAAGCTAAAGATATAGGACTTCTGGGGAGATTCTTAGCGAGATATTTCTGAAATGTGTTTTATTCTAGTAGTAGTTCATTATTCCATCTAATTTTAGATGGCTCAGTCTCTTGATTCAAACTCAAAAGTATTTTGTGTGTGTGTGTTTTTTTTTTTGTTTTTTTTTTATCTAGCTGTAGAAACACAAACAAAATATAGCAAAAAAAAAGGAAAGTAAAAAAATAAGAAAGCTTCACCCTCGTTTGAAAATATGTACATTACTTAAAAAGACACCAGCAAAACAGGCTCCAACATAAAATATAGTTTGTTTTTTGTTTTTTTTAATATATACAAAAACTGCAAGTAGTAGTAGCAAGTCTAACGCTTTCATATGTGTTTCAGTTCACGCACTATGTGATAAGTTAAATTTCTACCTTTTTAGTTATTCCACAACACCTCCCAAACCCTAATCCACTACCAATATAACTGCAGTTTCTATTAAAAAAAAAAAAAATTGTATATTGGCACGGAAAAAATTGTTGGTTTATCAAAATACCAGGAAAATTAAATTTATTTTTAAATTTATTAAAAAATATAGGAAACTCAAACAAAATTATACTAAGACTCTTAAGGTGAGGAACACTGATGTAAAAATATTCAGTCATTTTTTTTTTTTTTTTTATTTAAAATAGGTTATTTAAATTTACTTTAGAATTTGCTGATTTTTATTTTTATTTTTTTAATATAAAAGAAAAAGGCACAATGATATAACCGATTTATTCCATCGTGATCAGGACACGAAATGATAGTTAAATAAATGCTTCTATCATTTTTTTTTTTAGCCATAGAAGTTCTATGGCTAAAAAAAAAAAAAAAATCTGGAAGGATAGATTACTAAAAAATAAAAATGTTTTCCTATGCAGATCATGTTTGGAAACAAGAAATATCAAGAGATATTCCTCCAGCCAATATAAAATCACATCCTGTCCTGCTAAAAACCAAAAGGTCCTTTTTTATAATCCATTTGAATTTTGAAGCCTTTAGAAAGCAGAGGATTTAAAACAAAAATAAATAAAACCATTAGCATTATATTTTTTTTTTTACCCAATACAAAATTATTTTGTAATATCCTCAAAAAAAGGATTTCTTCACAAGAAACGCAGATTTACAGCCTGACTTGGGGCCTCGGAATAGGAAGCTGATTAAAAATAAATTTCACGAATAAAAGGAGAAATCAATGTTTCATACATGAAGCGCTAAATTTAACAATGTCAAAGAAATTAAGTTAAATTACCAAGAAGGTCAGAGGTATATCACAGTTGTATGAATTAGATTATTGGGGGGTTTAAACTAAAAGTCTGTTTTATTTTTCATTTTGTTTGTTTAAAGGTGTGACATTTTGCGAGTGGAGGGACTGGACTTTTATTCAGCAGGACCGCAAGTAAAAATTTGCATACTGAAATTAAAATTAGTTCACATCATTTTCACATGCCTGTGTTTATTGCCTACTTTACCTAAACCCACACACACTAAAAAGTGAAAAGTTAAGAATTTGTTTTAGGCTTAAGGCTAATAAATCAAAAGTCAGTTTTTCTTTTTCGATCAGTAAAAGCGAAATTATTGCTGTGCAATAAAGTTACAAAGCATTAAATTAAAACTAAAAGCCTAAAAGAAAACACTAACAAAAGAACGAGTCAAAGTTCACTCTGAACGAAGTTTATAATCCTAACACGAAAAGATTAGGTAAAAAAAAAACTAACTGGAATTTTGTTTCATTAATACACACCTGGGCAATGCCGCTACCCATAAGTCCTCCACCAATAACAGTAACATGTTTGATGGGACTATAAACAGTTGCAGAGGTGGACAAGCCACGGCTTACGTGTCTAACAGCATTTGAAAAAAGCATGTTCTTTTGTGGTGTAAAAAGCGGACGACAAACAAGTCACCTTTCTAAGCGAGAAACTAAAGAAGACTGTCGGTGAAATTTTGTGGCCAAGGGCAAATAACTCTCATTTACTAATCTGGTTTTGAGACTTTTTTTAAAAAGAACAAGCGCATTTTTTTATGTTCTCATATGATTAAATCAAATAATAATGATGATGCCAATGCCGAGAATGAACAAGTGAAGCTCATGTGGGATACGACTATAGTCGTATATTGATTGGAGAGCAATCGCCCTTATATCCTAGTTGTGCACAAGAGCAGCCATGAATGGATCCTAGACATTGACATACCTCAGGACAAGAACATCGCGATGGCGTTTCATTGTTCAAGCAAAATACTATTAAAAAATTATTAGTTAATAATTCAAAATAATAATCAATAAAACAAAGAGTGTATTATAATCGTCTGGGTTTGTCTTATACACTTACTTTTGGGAAAAGTGCAAAAGAAATCCAGACGGTCCATGAAAAATTATGTTTGTGAAAGTATCTTTTTTAGAATTGGCTGTGAAAGATCCGCCAAAAATATTTCTGTCAAAGTAGAGTGTTTCAATTTCATTTTTGAAATTTAAAAAAAATATATACTCTTTCTACTTATTGTTCAATGAAAACCATGGGCTTACGAAATTTAAAGTTATGGTCTGTCTGTCTGATAGGGTCATCTGTTAACTTCAGAAGGTATTCAAACTTTCACAGAAGAAGGCAATAAACTTCTTTGACTTAGAAGACACAGAGGTTGTCAAGGAAGAAGTAATCAGATTTTTCAACCAACTCAGAAGATGAAATGTCATGAAAATTTCATCCTAAAGGTAGAATGTTAAGCAAGTTTTGGCTGCCACCTGTGAATGAGCTGGGCTGTTTCTCATAGAAGAAGAATATGGAAAAAAAGAACTGAAACTTGTGAATAGAACTGTCTTCTAAAAAAGATAAATTGTTGACAGTCCCCAGGACATAAGTGACTTTGTTGCCAAAGCCCTCGTCTTGGTTGTAATTTTTTGTCTTTCGATTAGGTGGGTGCACCTTTTCTAAAGAATATTTTGTGCCTTATTTAAAATTTTGTGTTACCTTCTCAAAGTTTGTCTCTTTTTTGTAAGATTGTGTTGATATAAAAGGCGATTATCTTCCTTTGGGTCATATTGTGGCTGTTGTTTACGTACACCGCGCCCACAAAATACTCAATAGCCATTGGATAGAAAACAAGCACTATTTTCTATAGGACAATTTATGCATCGCATGAGCCACTTCAAATTTTCTGATGTTTACTTTGCCAAACCTGGTTTAGAAAAAATCAGTGATTGGTTGATTTTTTACCAATAATATAACACTCCTTTCAATATTTTTCCCGCTTTCGTTCCTGGAGCCTATTCAGAAAGTATAAATTAACACGAAAATCAAAGAAAAGAACAGTAGTAGAACAGTAAATCTCCAGAGTTCAACCACGTACGTGAATTCTCATTCTTCTACTCACACACACACAGACACAAAATTACAATTGCACTACGCTGTGAACTGTCTGTCCAAAAAGCCAAGTAACCAAATCAGAATTCTATCATTCTTTTGTACAACTTTCTCATACTTAAATTCAGTTATCACATATTGCTGAACTCTGAACATTTTAAACAAGAAAGTTCTTTTAACACATATTTACAATCTCACATCAGTACAAAGGGAACTACTTCCTCTTTCTTAACTTTGTTTCACAAAACACAATTGTTGTACTCGTTTTTTTTTCAATACATGTTATTGTTGATTACTGAATAATCTCTTGTTATTCCTTCTTTGTGTTTCTTTGTAAAATTTAAATGTGATGTGCTAAACAAAAACGCAACCTTCACCAAAGCCTTCTTAACAATTTTATACCAAATCTCATTAGCACGCCACAATATTCCGTAGAGGTCACTAGGGCCTAACGTATTTATATTAACGCAAAATACAACAAAATATGAAACAATATGAAGAAACATTCAGCAAGAAAGGTTGCACAGTATTTTCATGACAGATTCTGAATTATTCTATCAAATATTGCTTAATATTTTGCTTCATACATTTGTATTCAAGATCACCAATTTGTTGCCATATGACCACCGGAACGTCGGGGTTACCAATTGTAGCGGGTTGAACGGCCTCGATTCAACCCATACTATTTTTTTTTTTTTTTTTGCTTTGCAACAAGGAATAAGCAAACAAGAAGAATAACATCCAAGGAGAAAATTCGCATAAGTAAATGGAATTTATTTATGAATAACAACAATTGTACAGCTAGCAATTCGGTTGTTGTGTTTGAAATGCCGAAATTTACCTGTCCTTGGAATTTTGAGTGAGGAAAATGTTCTTGTTGATAAACTGTGATGTGTATTTTAAAAGTGTGTGAGTCTGGAGAACTTTAGTAAGATGCATTGTTACTTGTAAGAGAATTAAACAGTTTGCTACAATTTTTATAGTTGGAAGTTCAATGTTTAAATATAGCAGGAGTTATTTACCTTTAACTGCTAGTTGAATTGCTTTAAGTTTGTGTCGATCTGTATCACACACACATACATACATACGCAAATTACATACAACGACATGCATTCATTGGTTAATAAATCTCCACTACGTTATTATAGACAATTTATAAATCGCAGCAATGCGACAATTTTGTAATTGCTCTATTTTCATGTAGTCAATTTTGTGCACTTTTGGGAGAAACGGGTCCCTGAAGATTTCTTAAGTCTCCCCAAAACTCACTCGCTGATTGGTCAATGCCAACCAATCAGATCGTCTGCACGTGAAGAGTAACTCTTCCCGCGCAGCGATTTTGAGCCTATGATCACCCATATAAGCAAGAAATATTCTTAGCTAATTAGTGAGAATTCAGCTGCCAAACAAATCCACGACAGTTGAAACCATTTCTCACTCACACCACCACTCACATGCTGAACATTCCTTATATACTCACATAATCTTTCCTTACACAGCAAATCTTCTGAGAACAATTATTACAAGAAACTCTCATAAACTTTCTTCCAGTGAACTTTGAAATACAATTAATAGTTAAAGAGAGACAACTCTTGTTTTATTCAACCATTTCTTACTTAAATGCATGCTTTCTTTCACATCGTTGTACATCTTGTTAAATACATATTATATGTGTAATAATGTCTTTTGCTTATTCTTTTTCACGTCAGTTTCGTTTCCTAATCTAAAGTTAAATTAATGCGGTGAATCCGCCACAACTTCAAAGAAACTTGTTGACTGAAAGAAAATTGAAGTCTTCGCTTGAAAATCGAGAAGTAGTATTTGGTACTAAAAATGTAGTTTTTAGTTTAACATTTCCGAGTTGAAAAATATATTGAAGTATTTTGCTGCTCAAATTCATTCACCGAAGAGAGAAGAAATTGGTTGAGATGAATTGAGTGAGTGTGTTGAAAATTTAGCAGAATACTAAAAAGTCACATGGGACACTTAGTGATGTCAATTCATAGAGTGACAAAAGTAGACAGTTCATCAGTTAGTTTCCAGGAGTCAGACCAAGCAGTTGCTTTTTTTTTCTTTTTTTTTTTCTTTTTTTTAGCACGGGCAACTGTTTTTCCTTTGGAAATATTATCTTCACCAGATATAAAAAATAAAATCTCCAGCTCACTGGTCACATGTTGGGAAAATCCATGAATCGCTGTTTCCAGTTTGAGGAATGTGTTTTCACTTGTGACATAGAAGATAAATCCGGCCCACTCAAATCTGGTATCCTAAATAAGGCTCCTCCAGAAACACAGAAGAATTATCCGGCAACTCAAATTCCCATTAAGAATTATTACAAATAAGACTCTTCATCATCTTTTCCCTCTGCTTGTTTTTGTAGACATGTGTTATAGTTTCTCTATGTGGAACAAATGTAAATATGTGTATATAATTTTATGTCTGACTTAGTGATATAAAATTCCCTCTGAGAACAAAACAAGTTTGTCATTCATTTTCTTTTAGCTATTCTGTCCGTCCATGTATTAAAGTGTGATATCATGGATATAATAATGCCCATAATGAGCGAAGCATAAATGGGATAATAATCATTTCTTCTATAGTTCACCCATTATCTGGTGACTTACCTGATGTGATATGCTATTATTAACCCCCATTAAGAACATTTATATATTTTTGATCTGTTATCTGCCTCATCAGAAGGAGCACAAAAAGAAATTTGTGGGCAAGCCTATTCTGTAAAAATTGTATTTTGTTGTATTGTTTTAATGTTTTGTAATAAATGTTTATACCTTTTAAATTTCACATAATATTTAAGAGTCTAATGCGCCCGACAGAGCAAATCAGATAAACATATCAAGCAGCAGCTCAAGTGGTCCTTTCTGCGGTTAGCGCACCCAGGATTATTTTCAAAAATCCTTCTGCATTGCAGGACGACTTGTGAATACCTGACATCATTGGGAGTGAGCAGGTGGCAGAACTGCTTGAAACAGTTCATGTGCAGAAGAAAGTGTTGCGTCTCGAAGCTGCAGATAGGAGCCAAAATATGATGATCATCAGCTGGCCGAAACATAAAAAAGTCGGGGAGGATATCCAATCAAATAATAATAATAATCAATGTGTGGTTAAGCAAAAGTACATTAAAAATATGAAAAATATATTAACATAAAATTATAGATTTACCAATAGGAGTAGATAGGTTTGCCCATAACTCAGTTTACACTCCTCCCCTGTCTTTTGAGAAGGAGTAGAATTTTATCCCTGGTTTGCTGTTTAACATTGGGTTTCTGTTTTTTTTTGTTTTTTTTTTCTAAAGGCTACTTCATTTCTATGCTTATAACATCTTCACCTGAATTCTGGAATTTTATTTATTATTATTTTTTCTTCTCCTCAGTAGGAGTAAATAGGTACACCTATCGCCCGATTCACACTCCTCCCCAGTCTTTTGAACAGAAGTAAAGATTTATCCCTTATTTCCTGTTTAGGATTAGATTTATGGTTCCTTCTAAAGTGGTTTAATTCTCTTTCACTTCCAGTAGTCCCTTACAAACTATACTAAAGCACTTCCCCACCCAGTGCATACTGAAAGAAACAAGTGTCACTAACTTCAAATGAATTAGCAACAGCAACAACAGCTGGGATGGTCAGTGAATCTTCATTGACAATCATGTGTCGGCGACTTCAAATGTATCATTTCTAACAATAACAGCAAAGATGGCCAGTGAAACTTTTCTATTAGGTTGGTGCAAAAATAATGACGTAATAATGTTGTTTTTTGACGTATTTTTAACGTCAAAAAACGACATTATTACGTCATTATTTTTGCACCAACCTAATAATAAGTCTTTTCTCAACCACCGCTTTTTTCATGAACCAACTATTTAAAAGTCTTTTCTAAACTATATATTTTTCTGTGTAAAAACTACCTAAAGACTTTAACTCAACCGAAGATGATTTTTAATTCTTTTGAATTCATGTATAGATGTTTGTAAATACAAATGATTTATTTAACAGACACATCCATGTTTTCTTTATTCTTCTTTTATTTTTGTTTGGAATTATGGCGTTCAGATTTCTAATATAAAGAAAACCATGAACAGCTGAACTACCTACAATTCTATGGGTTGCTACACAATACATTTTGTCTTGTCATTCACTGTTACTCACAGTTGTCCCGCTTGGCACAACATTAAAATGATACAAAACACTGTATAAGCATTTAGAAGTAAATTAGAAATGGTACAAAAGTGGTATTAAAGTTATCTGAAGCTGTGACACAATTTGTTACTGGTAAGTAATAAACAAAGGTTAATAAATAGTCTGAACGATATACTGACAGACCTCTGATAAACAAGGAGGTTTGATGAATAAACCCCATGGGATAGATAGAAGATATTGATTTGCAAAAAACTAGGAATAAGATGGCTGGCGGAGAGAATGATATTCAACTAAGATAGGTCAGAGGGCAAGATCTATTGACATTGGTTGATGACGCCCAGCTAAAAATACAAGTTATCAAAAGTGCAGAAAGAAAATCAAAAAGGATTTAAAATCATAATTCAGAGCTAAGAATTCTCTTGCAGTGTGACCCCTGACTGGCCCTAAAAGGCGTAGACAGTCATGTGTGTCAGTCTTAGACAATAGAAAATGTGAGATGACATAGAAAGATTTTTTTTTCCACTTAGGATTGATTGTGTGTCAGTTTTGGACAATGAAAAGACATCTGTGGAAAGCTTTTATCCCTGCGTAAATAACAAACTTAAAATTAATCTTTTTTTGATCTTCGCCCCAACGTAGACAACAACCCTTAATTAGAGAGTGGTCGAGGTGACAGGTGCAGATGAGGCACCAAGGAAGGTGGAGGAGCTACACACACCCACTGAGGAGCATTTATCAGAGATGGTAATAAGAGAAAGTGGAAGTTAACAGGCGGAGTGATGCCTGCAACCATCACTGGAAGAAGAATGGAATTCCTCCAAATTATGAAGTAATTTAATTCTCAGCAATTAAACAAGAAAGATGGCAGCAAGGGGAAACACCGAATTCTCCAACTGCGCCGTGCCCCAGGCAGGTTTGGACGAACGTTAATAAATACGAATGCTTAAAGAGAGATTGAGCAGAGAGTTCGTTCAACCACTGGACGCGAGACAGCCCCGCGTGATTATTTTCCGATAAAAGCTTCCGACATCAGCCTTGTGCCAAACTTTACCAAATCAGCAAAACAAACTTTACCAAGTCAACAAAAGTATGACGTCCGAGTTAGAAGCGGGTTGCCCTGATAATTGTTCGGTTGCGTACTCTTGATCTAACAAGAATTAACCAAAGGACTGATATAAAAATAGTAATTACTTTTTTAAAATTTATTCAAGTGTTATTTTCCTTCTTTATGTCCAATACAGGGATATCGGTGACGATTCGATGCCCACCACCAAAGCAAATCACAACGTGGGATATGACCGGACCTGGATCGAATTGATCACCTCCATCGACCAGCTGTGGGTATTGGACGTCTTGGACAAGTGGGGAGGGCAAGGACAAAAATTGGTTGCCGTGGACCAGGATCGAGGCTGAAGGCAACAGTTCAATGCAAACCCATTACATGCATTGTGTGCCTGAAAATAGCAGTCAGGTACAACTTATCATTTTGCAACCAAGATCATTTGGATGAAACACGGAAGTGGCTGCAAAATAATAGATTACGCTTTGTAAGGATAGGAAGAAATCATAACTTCGGTTTGTCAGTAGCGGAAAATTATAATAAAAATAAGTAATTTTCATCTATTTAATAATATTTTAATAAAAACTACACTTTGTAGTACTAAAATGATACTGAATTTAGAGTCTGTAATATTTCCTTAAGCTAATTTACACAAATATTCATTATAATGAATAAAATATATTTATTTCATAGACAATATAACAAATAGTTATATGGTGTTTTACAATTGTTGAAACAAAGCAGCGGCCTTTCAGATGGGGTATGTTAAAGGTGTGTGAAAAACTTGACAAGGGGGAATAGTGATTCCAGCAGAATGGTGTGCTCCTCCTCACTGCTAATGTCACTATGGCATGGCTCCGTGAAAGGAGCTGAAGTGGAATGGGCACCTCACTCACCTGATTTCTTCCTTTGGGGGTTCCTCAAGGACAATATTTACCAGGGCAACACTTGCTGCATTGAAGGCAGCTACCACTGAGAAGATTCAAATGATCATCCAGGAGGAATATGCACGCGTTATCAACAACTTTGCATTCAACAGTGACTTCAACTGAGAGGCGGACATCGGGAGCTTGTACTCTAGGTCTCCTCCTGATATTTTTAGTTCATCTTTGAGACTATTTGCAGACCCTATAAAAGTGTTATATCGAAATAAAGTGTCACTGGAGTTTGAACGCAGATCACCAGAGAGCAAACACAGGCGTTCCCATTTTGAATAAGTTGATCACGTGATGGTAAAGGAAATGTATATATGGGAATTAGCGTGGCGTCTAAGTAACCACTATACGGATTATTTCAGTAGTGTGCTTGTGAAACTCTCTGCCTCTGTGTAGAGAGGAACCCAGACGAGGCTGTGCCAAAGGTTTAGGGGATATTTTTGCCCGAGCCAACGGGCTCGGATACCCTACAATAAACTCAGCCTTGTGTCACATCCGACTGCGTGGGGCGGTTAGTCAATATCATCACTTTACAGATTACTTCATGAAGTGTGCATGTCAAACACTCTGCCTCTGTGTAGAGAGTAACCTAGACAAGGCTGTGCCAAAGGGCAGAGTCTAGTCTGGAGTGGTAGACAGCTACAAGACCCCGTTTTTACCCCACAATAAACTCGGCCTTGTGCCAGATCCGACCGTGTGGGGCGGTTAGTGAATATCATCACTATACAGATTACTATTCGGATCACTATTTGGTGTTTACTTTTCGAGCGAGTATTATCGAGCAAGTACTATTGGTGGGAGTGTTATTTGAAGGCGTCTGACACCAGTATTGTTCAACGGCGTTACTATAGTTGTATCTGCGATTACAAAGTCTCTACTACAACGAGCATGGCGAAAGTGACAACGAGTGTTCTTTTACATCACAAAAAGGGTTATCCTTTTGCCTTTCAATAAATGTATTAGGTTGGTGCAAAAATAACGACGTGATAATGTCGTTTTTTGACGTATTTTTTAACGTCAAAAAACGACATTATTACGTCATTATTTTTGCACCAACCTAATTATTTCCATTTCTTTATAATTTGTTGTCCTTGAGTTGTGCCTGATCATTTTGTTTCAAAAATTGTGAAACACCCTGTACTTTCATATTTTTTAATCACTTAAAACTATGTTGTGCTAGGAACCCATGTATGAAAAGACGTATGTGAAAATGTGTTTTAATTAAATACTAGCATCATATAATAATTGTACTTGTCCCTCTCTTTGTTAGTTTGCACGATTGTTACGCCCTACCAATACCATACTCATAAATAGTGAACTATTCCATTTTGATCGTGTGGAAAGACAAAAGACCTATCAAAGACGCTACTTGGTTTCATTGAGAAAATGATAGAAAGAAGAGAAAATAGAAATGTTTGATATCTGTTTCAGTGAAATGGAAAAAGTTGTCAGTTTCAAATCTTTTTATTTGTACCTCCTTACTTTTAAAATAATGACCATCATTTATATTTACGATTGTTATTGCAATATTTTTTTAAAGTTGTTTAGCTCAAATATTTAACGATGTGATTGGGGAATTTCTACGGATATTTCATTGTTATAGAACTAGCCATGAGCTTATTCAGTCATTAACTTAAGAATTAAGATTCATCATAAATTCCAAATAGGAAAACTGTGTAATTTTCACGGGGTTAAAACTAATGGTTATAATTTTAAATACACGTTGTTAATTAACTAATTATAATATGATTTCTATGTTTCTTGCCAAGTATTAAAAAAAAAAGTCCGGGAAAATGAAATAAAATTGATAAATGACATAATAATCATGAATAACAAAAAAAAGAAAAAAAAAGAAATACATTTTCTCATGATGCTAGTAATAAAGAAACTAGAAATTTTATTACCCCACTTGTCTTTGTCACATATCCATTAGTACATCAACGCTGTTTGGAAGAACTGAAACAAAACTTTTCACATGATTTCAGAAAGACTTCTCATTCATTTAATTTTTCTCCTCATTTTATGTCAAAAGGAATTTCACGTATGCTCTCTATTTTCTTTCCTTCTCTTTGGCTCACTGGCTAATTTCTGTGAAGGCAAGGCTTTCATTGGTCCAAAATGAATTTCACATAGGCTCTCAAATTTCTTGATCTTTTTCTTGGCTCACTTGTTAATTACTGTAAAAGGCAAAAGTCCCATATAGGCTTGCAAACTGCCTTCCTTATTCCACCCAATTTGAAGGGAGTGGGTGTAGGGAATTATTATTTTGCACTCACTACAATTTCATTGTTTCCAACAATAATTCTATTTAAAAAAAGAAGTTAGTTTAACTATTATTATTCTTAAAAACTAGACTGAATAGGTTGTAATTTCTTGGTGAATTAAATTAGAATTTTAGCAAAACTTTCAACATTTTTAAAACGATTTAAAATTTAATTTTGTCGAGGATAAATGTTTAAAAGTTATCATGTGCTTGCAGAATCCATCTATTTTAACATCTGAATTATTTTCTCATGACAAGAACTGAATTACATCCGTATATTGCTTTTCCTTGCCTCATATTCTGAAAAAATTTTTTCCATAATTAAATTATAGAATCGTCCATATTTCATTCTCACCTCCGAGATAAAATACACTCTTCCATCAGAATTAGTTTTAACCAACCAACACCTCGCATTGCAAATCTCGACTTTCTATTGGTCGAGACATGTAACAATTGTCAAAAAACTGTTTTCGCGCTCAGTTCGCTGGAGCCTATTTTGGTTTCCAGAAACAAATAAAAAGGACCATCTCGACCCAATTCACCAGTCAGTAGAGATGCCACACAAATCTACGCGTGTCACTACTTTGACTTAAGATACTTTTCGCGCGTCAACTGCTGACTCAAACATCAATATAATCTCTCACATCTCACTTACAACTTTCTAAGAAAAGTGTTCTTACACACTACTAAAATAGAAATTGTATTTGAAACAAAGACAAACACAGAACAATCCAAGGTAAACAACTCTGGAGAATTTAGACAATTAAACCCTACTTTGTTCACGGATACAAACTCCTACTTTATTCACGCATACAAACTACACAAATTTCTGTATAAATAATATTTTCCACTTAACTCTGTTTGACCAATTCTTAAACACTTGAACAATTTTGAACTGTAAATCAATAAGAAACCCAATTTATCAATGGTCAATTTCTTGCATTATCAAACTACAAGTTTTCAAATTGTATATTAATTGTACATAAATGCATGTTGTTTTATTGAAATCTCATAATCAGTGTTCCTTACACAATTGCCTTGTGATTGATTTGTTGTTGAATGTCTATATTCTATATTGTTGTGGATTAATATGGTGAACATGGCCGTAGACTAACCATCTTAATATAAAAACCTTCTGATAACAAATTCAAACTCATAGCAATCCCAATAAAATAAACAAATAAATATGAGATTTAATTAAATTTCTCTGTGCAATAAGAAAATGTCAGACCCTCCTCTATTGGATATGAAAAGTGTTGTATCAGAAATTAAATGGAAAATTGTGTTTAAAATGCAATATCTCGTCAAAAGAGAGATAGGTTGGATTTAATTTTTTTTTAAATTTTCGTTTTACAAATTCTTATTGGTTACCAAAGAAGATAAATTATAGAAACATGACAAGATTAGTGGACAAAAACCTGGTGAACAAAATTCCAGACTCTTATCCCAAAATTGGATAATATCCCGGTCTCATAAATTGAATAAAGGAACTTTTAATTCAAATTTTAATCTCAAATTGAGATTTTCTTCACATAAAGTCATGTCTTATGGGATACTAGGACTCACTGAGTATGTAACATATAAAATATGTGACTGTAGCATGGTTAGAAAACATTTGTAAAGGTTAGATTGATTTACAATGAATTTCTGTTGCAGAAGCAGATGATTTTGTTATTGGACACTAGATTAATTGTGACTTTTTTTTTCTCGACAAAATTATGACTTTTTCCTGTGATTTTTTTCTGAGATTTTATTACTATCTACGTTTTTTTTTTTTTTTTTTTTTTTTAACTTTTCTCAAGTGTGCTAAAATGGACATATTTCATTTAGTTTCAAAATTCAAATTTTTTACATGGTATCTTTTCGAATTAAAAACCATTTAGCATGCCTTTCCAAATTTGTATAGAACATTATTTCTGTATAATTTTTTTTTTAATAGGAACAAGTACTTTTTCTTCATCAATACAATTTTCAGTGGAAAAGAAATTGTTTGCACAATTAACAAAACAAAGCATAAAGAAAGATCCTCATTTACTGACGTAGTCGGTAATAAAGTCACGAGGAAAAAAGTCAATTAATTTATGGTGGCCAGTAATAGTCATCTATTTCTGTCAGCTACTTTACGAGTTTATGGGCCCGCTCTGTTTGCAGCAGAAGATGATACTAATTTTTATTTTAAATCGATCCAGCCTATAGGATACAAATGCTATATCATTCCAAGAAATGACTAAAAAAACAAAGTAGATTTGCACACCGGCAAAATCGGA
Organism: Acanthosepion lycidas; assembly: GCA_963932145.1. Lineage (NCBI taxonomy): Eukaryota > Metazoa > Mollusca > Cephalopoda > Sepiida > Sepiidae > Acanthosepion > Acanthosepion lycidas. The sequence continues at coordinate 82,257,906 of OZ010587.1, forward strand.
TCAAAACGATTAAAAACAGATTTTGCAGTAAGGTGTGAAATTAATTTTCTGACCAATGAAAGGAGGCGATTTGCTAAACCAAAAAAAAAAAAAGATAACGAGCCAGTGTGAAAAAAAGTCAACAATAAATACAGAGTTTTAAGTCAGTCGCCAGTCAGAACCGCGCAGAGATCACAGAAGACTGACAGTAAATTTAATCACTGACTCAACCCGATACTAAGAGCCGAAAGTGGATTAGGAAAGGACAACAACAACAAATTTACAACTGACTCCAAAACAATTCATAAGTACATTTTCCTTTTATCTTGTTATTCCTCATTCACACTCTCTTTTTCAACTTAAATTGATAGCCCCTGTTTCCTTTACAACTATACAAAAAACAAAAGAAACAGACATTACTTTGCTACTCTGTTAAAAGACAGCGAACACAGACATTTTTATCAAAATCACATTTTGCTAAAACTAAAACATTAATCCTTTTTACCCTATTCACAAGATAATAAATATACAATGTTCTATTTTCAACAAACGTTTCTTATCGTGTTGTTCATTCTTGAAATTTGCGTTGTATTTTGTGGGAAGGGTATCCCGTATTAAATTCTCCTTTAATCCGGGTACGCTGAACCCCACAAGCCTCTAAAAAACGTTTTCGTACAATGTTAAGTCACATATTCCATATATATTTAATTATAATAGTTAGAGAGTCCTAGTATTATCCCTTAAGACCTAACTTTATGAGAAGAAAATTTCCATTTGAGATTAAAATTTGAATTAAAAGTTCCTTGAATTTTCAATTTATTTTATGAGACTTGGATTTTGTCCACTTCTGGGATAAAAGTAAACTGTAAGTACCTCACTCAGTTTCGATACCTAATGTTTAAAATGAGTTTTTAAAAATTACAAGTATTATTGAAGCTTTCATTTCAGCTTTAAATGAACGCTTAATGATTAAATTTACTATTTCCAGCAAGCAAAATACGATGGTATATTTCAAATAGAAATTATAGTGATTAGAATCTCAACTTTTTGGTCACTTTCACAGTCATTTTTGACACATTTGTAAACAAAAGTTAATTCTCGGATTTAAAAATCTTCCAAAAATAAAATATACTTTTCTGAAATTTATTTGAGGAATATTAGCTGAATTAAAGTATAATTAATATCACCTGAAAAAATATTCTTTACATTAAGTTTAAAATAGCAGAGAAATGGATTTTTAAAACAAAGAGTAGCGGTGATTATGCGCTTGTAGCGATAGGGGTTACCATTATTATTTAAATTCCGACGGGATCCCAAATATGTAGCGGTTGTATTACCATTGCTGTTGTGAACGTCGAACGACGAACGTCGCGGTCATCATTATTGTAGTGATTGAGTTACCAATATTTAACTTTGGTTAGGAAAGGTGGGATTAAGGACAATGCGTGGACGCAATGCAATTTATATTTGACGTAAATAGCACATAGTATAAAATACAAAATTGAACGGAATGATTTCAAAACATAACAGTTGAATTTATCATGCATGCGAACTGAAAAGGTAGGACAGAGTCGTGTCCCTTTGATTGATGAGCTCATATTAAAAGGAAGTAATATTAAACTTGTAATTTAGAAGAATAAAGTTTTGAATTGTGAGTTCTAAAGTTGGTAAAAGTTCAGAAGTGATTTCAGAGTTTGTGAATGTTGGCAATTGTCTTTAACGTCTCACCACAATGGTTAAGACGGGAGTTCTTGAAGGTTACATCTTGGCACTTGGTAGCAAGGAATGAAACGTGCGAGAGAGATGAATGAAAAGAAAACTCGAGGGAGTTTACACGTGTTGGGTTTATATAATGGTCGTGTACCACGTGATAGGATCCCAGCATATGAGCGGGAAAACAGATTGGTCGCGTGCAGGCGGTTTGATTGGTCGGAACTGACCAATCAACAAGCTAGATCGGAGGTGATTGACCAATAAATACTTGTTATATTTGTATGAAAGTAGGATTTCCTAAAAAGAGGTAAGGCTGGTTTGTTGTGGAAGATCCCACACGCTTGTCACTCGTAGGTCACTTAACAAGTGATGATAAAATAAAATCTATCAACACCTTCATTTTTGTTCTGAGACTTTATCAATTAAAACTTAATTTAAGAAAATGACGAACGAGCTCCTTTTTTTATCTAATTTTTAAGTACTCAGTAATCTTTAAAAAGTTAGAAAATATTCTAATTTTTGGAATGTTGAATTTGAATTATTATCTTATTTTCTGATTATGTCGTGTACAGTATGGTCGACCATAGTTTCAAACAGGGGCACGTTACGTAATATTTTATATACATAAAAAAAATTCAAAATTCCAGCTTTTTATCACGAAAAAAGACTGGGATTCTTCATTAGAATTGTTTTCGTTTTCGAGGAAAAAACTAAAACTAAAAAACAGTAAACAGTGAAACACCATCAAGAAGGAAAGGGTAAGAATTTTTTTTCTTTACTCACGCAGAAATTTAACCTTAATTAAAATTATCGAATTTGTTTTAGATCTTTTATACATTGACACACAATCGAAAAAATAATATTCTGACAAAAAAAAAATGAATATCAATTGTTTTAATAAAGTTTGAAACGGACACTTTTTCATGAGGGAGAAAATACAATGGACACCGGATGTATATGACGGTTGGGTGTATGCTTTAGCCTTTATATTTTTTTATTTTTAATAATTAAATAATTGTCGCATATGAGACCAAATAATGAATAGTATTGGGGCATGTAGAATTTAATCATCTTAAGTTAATCTTGGTGGTATTAATCTAGTTGAAAGAAAATTTGAATTTTACCCGACTTCTCAAGGCCAAATCTGTCTCAATCTTCAATATTTATATCAGGTCTGTAAATAAACAATAATTTATTAAATGTTTTCTAACTGTTGATGTGATTTGATTCAAACACATTAAATTAATTTAATTTTTGTTATCAACGCAATACTTTTTTAATAATTAAAGTGTTAATCTTAATCTTAAAAAAATGTGAACATTCTTTTTTACACGGAGTTAGTTCACAATTTTTAGAAATGCGTAACTAATTTTTAATTTTGTAAATTATTATTAGATTAATTAATTAATTGATTATTCTGCATATTAATACCATTATTATTTTGTTGGAAATTAATATCATTGAAAGATGTAAATAAATATATATTCATTTTTGAATTTTAAATGTAAAACATATATATAGAATAAAATTAACCGTTTATAATCAGAATGACGAGGTGGCCGAGTGGTTAAGGCGATGGACTGCTAATCCATTGGGGTCTCCCCGCGTGAGTTCGAATCTCATCCTCGTCGTAAATATTTTTATTTCTTTTTTTTTTCACTGTTTTTAATTTAACCAATTTTTATATTTTTTTTGATAGACATTACTTTTAGATTGAAAGAAAATTTGCCCATAGAAAATACAAGCAAACTTTGTGAAATCTCTATTTTTCCTGACCAGAAACATTTAAGGTGTTAGTAAAGTTACAGTACTAGTGTTAGTGTTACTGTTAGTGTTAGTGTTACTGTTAGTGTTATCCCATGGACTTTTTCTCAAAATTTTTTTTTTTTTTAATTTTATTGTACTATTTTTTTATACCAAAATACTTCACCTAAATTCATATCGGCGAAGAATCTGTCATCATCACAATTAATTTAGTAAATAAACATTCTACATTTGTAGTAAAATTTAATTAAAACTGTAATTACAAGATCGTCTAATATTCAGCAAGATAATCGAATTTCAAATCTAAAAAAAATACAACATTAGAAAATACTTTTAGTTTAAATAGAGAAGGAATCATAAAAATGATTTCAGAAGTAAGTTTAGGTAAGTATAAGAATGCTTACAATAATCAAACTTAAGTCGGCCTTGTGCTGAGTTGGAATGACCAGAGCAAAGGTTGAGTTAGTTCATAGGTGGAGGTTTTGGAAAACATGCGAACGCTATACGTTGAAATGTGGAAAGAGATTTCAGTTGTCAGTCAACCGAGGAAAAGAGACACACCAGCTGGGACGTCTTCACTCATGTTTGATACATGTTAGAGCAAGAGGGAGAAGAAAAAAATAGAGAGAATATTTTATTTATAAAACTTACGGGGCGTTTCATTACTAGTGTTGGGGATGTGCAGAATTTATTAATTATGCTTGAAAGAATCAGAAGGAATTTGTGTAGGTTGCGTGACTTTCTGCATCCACAACAAATAAATAAACAAAATTTAAAATACGATTAAGAACAAGACATATTCAATTAGAAACTAATAAAACATTTATATACAATTCAAAACAATATACAAGCAGGATAATTGGTATATGTTATGTTGGCTGTTGGCAAAATGTGTATGATATTTTAGGTTTCAGAATGTCTCTCTTTGTAATCGTTCGTTCATTTGCAGTCCATTTTAGATTTGTGTTGGTATTAGAATTGTCAATATTAAGTGTTTTTTTAGCAGGAGTTCTTAAGGAGTGATCTACTTTTGTCTGTAATGTTTTTTAAGGTCGTTCGCACATTGATGTTTACTTAATAGGTAGTGAATATAATTCACTTTGGATAAGCAATGTTTGAGAATCGATATCCACAGAGTTGGTTGAGTTTTAATTGTGAGTGAGTCAGCGTTGATGTACCTTTGCGCGGTAAAATCGTGATTTCGAGTGACGTGGAGTATGTTGGCAATTTCTCTGTGGGTGTTCGTTACTGACTGCTTGGGTCAGTCGGCGTCTTCTTTTATAAGTTCTGAAAGTCCGAAATAGGCTCACTTAAGTTTTGGCGCAATTTCGTTTTGCACGTGAAACTTTCAGATTCTAGTGTCGTTGACCAATGAGATTTGTTGGTTCGTCTAGTACGGTTTTAATTGGTTGAAGTTTTTCGTACGTAGGCGTAAGATATAGACTGTTCAGTTACTAGGGGTGGTAGATAGGAAAAAGACGATTCTACACTAGCATCACGGGAAAATGTATTTCTTTTTTCATTTTTATTCATCATTATTATTTTATTGATTTTCTTTCATTTTCCCACAATGTACGTTTTTTTTTAATTCAATATCAAATCTGAAAAATATTTCTGCAATTTTTTTATTACTTTTAACAAAATTCTATATATTCTTGAATGATTTCTTAAAAATTCAATAAAATTTCATATGTTTTTGTTTTTTTTAATGTGTCAAATAATAACATTATTTTCTTTAACTTTATGATTTTTTTAGTGCTCAGCTCTTGGGAGGAGAATTTCAATATCTTATTTCAAACTCAGCCATATTTTGTGTACATTTATTTGTGTGTACATTAAATGAAACAAGCACATATAAACTACTCATACATATACATTTCATACGTGCATGAAAAGTCGCATGCAGACAATGTGTAACGAAAAGAGAATCATATATACGTATATTCTTTTATATATATATTCTTTTATATATTTTTACAACAAATTTTTTGTCTATATTTCTGAGATGAGGTCCGAATAATGTAAATAGTGAACAAAGTTTTTGTATGTGTTGTACCCTGTCGGAACTCCAATCTTCTAACTCAAACGAAAGTGCTCACTTCGACATTTACAACTTATGTGACAGAAACAGACCTTAATTTCGCTCGGCTCTGCACACCGACTTCCAGAATGCCATCCCAAAATACTAGTCATAAAGCATAAAACTGACCAATCAGAAAATATCCCATACAGTTTTCGCAGCAGCCTTTTCTGATCCACTGACTCACTATAAAACTATATGCTGATTTAATCCACAATCCAACTTGGCTGGCATTAGAGATTGACCCCACAGAAAGCAAGCTTAACCAAATGCAGCAGACTACGTGACTACCCAGGCCACCGGCAGTGACACCAAGTTGCTTCTATCAACATCAATGTCTTCAGTCAACAATGAAACCAGCAGTTGGCGAGACTAAATCTCGACTACAACAATACAATAATTCATGGAACATTTCCACGAGTCTATCTCACTTGATTCCATATGTGTGCTGATTGTCACCAGATGTCTATCTTGATTACCTTTTGTTATACCCTAAAGAAACTGTCAGTCTCTCACGACTGATATACAATACCCTGGAATAAACAAACGATCAAACCTTGTAAATTATGGGAAATAAAAACTCTTTTATTTCAACCATGTCTTATCTCCATTTGTAGTTTTGTCCCTACAAAAAAAAAAAACTAACGATAAGGCCGCCATTACACATTCAAAGGCATGTGTTTTTTCCGGATATCTTTATATCCTTTCATCTTAAACAGTTTTAGTATTTGAAATGTTCATAGGAATGGACATGCATGTGACTTAAAGTTATATTTTATTAAATAATGTTAGCCAACGTTTACAAGAGAAAAAGGGGTTTATTGACTTCTAAAAAGCTACAATCTACTTTCAAATGTAAGTAAGGATTTGTCTCGCAACGTTTCACTTTTTTGGTTTTATGTAAATAAACAGACATTTTTGAATTGGCTGACTACGACTTGTTGCAAAGTATTGCATTTATCTGTTTAGAATTTTATTTTTTAATACAAAGTCGAAGGTGTTTGAATTTACTTAAAAACACAGCAATTGGTTGAAAATTCACTTTTTTATACCACACGATCTTCGATGTCTTCTAATTAATAATTTTATCTTAGATTTTATATATAGCGGATTTTCTGGAATCAACCATTTCGTTATATATATATATATATATATATATATATATATATATATATATATTACATATATGTTATATATATGTTATATGTTATTTATGTATGCTATATGTATGTTATATGTTATATATATATATATATATATATATATATATATATATGTTATATATGTATTATATATGTTACTTATATGCTATATAAATGTTATATATATGTTATATCTATGTTATATATATGCTATATATATAACATATAACATATATATATGTTTTATATCTATGTTATATATGTCATATGTTATATATATGTTATATGTTATATATATATATATATATATATATATATATATGTCATATATATATATATATTATATGTTGATTCTCTGTAAGCGCACTTTTGTTGATATATATATAACATATATATATATATATATATATATATATATGTTAACATATATTTTTGATATGTATCTCATATATTATATATATATGTTCTATATATGTTATATATAAATATTATATATATCTTAAATCTTATATATCTTAAATATATATCTTAAATTAACTAAATTCAAATTTGTAACATTTTAAAAGTTATTCTACAAACTTTTGAATTAAATCGAAATAAATTATGGTTTCAAATTACTTTAGAAAAACTTGACAATTTTTTATTTTATTTTACTTTCTTCAGCTTGAAACAAAAAGCACAACATATTTTATTATTTTTCTCCTCTGCACCAAGCTCAGAAATTATAGATATTAAATATTTACAGCATATTACAACTTTTACTAAACTTGTTAGATTAGGTGGGTACAAGTCTAAATATGGATTAACAAGATAGCGTTTCACCAATCTTCCAAGAAGTGGAGTTAGGCCACCTTCCTTGAAGATCAGCACCCTAAAATTGGCTTTTTATCAATGCTTGCGAACAATGCTTTTTTTTTACTCTTTAGTGTAAACCAGACTTATGTCTAAGTTTTTGTAACTCTCGTGTAAACAAGATGCATTTTCCCTCTTTTCAATTTTAGTGCAAACCAGACCCATGTTTCCTTTTTTTTTTTTTTTTTATCCCTAATCCAAATCAGATTTCTCTTTTTCACTGCAGTGTAAACCAGATATATACCTAATTTTTTTATTGTAATTTTATTTAGTTAACCAATTAAAACACAGGGAAGAGAAATAATCAGGAAGTTGTCGAGTTGGTCTTTCAGTGGTAATTCTCACACAATTTCCATTATTAGGGATTCTTCTATAGAAGCCTCCACATTTGCCTATCACCCCCTACGGGAAGATGCACTCTTCCCCAAATAAACCTTTAACCAATCATCCCTTTACTTTTCCAAACTCAATCTCCCATTGGTTAAAAGGACACTAAAATGTAGCAAAGTTGAGACAAACCTTTTACCCGTGCAGTTCTTTGGAGCCTATTTGGAAACTCGAAAATCTATAAAAAGAAACACTCGACTTAATTCAAGTGAGTCGGACACTGAGTTTCGAGAGATACCAGCAGACCCTACGTGTGCCAACACACTAACTGAATAACCACTACCAACCTCTCAACAACTCAACACAACTCGCACAACTATTGCCGCGTGAAGAAACTTAACTTACAATTTACTAAAAAGTAACATTATCACTACAAAACGGTAATTGTACATTCTTGTCCTTCACAAAAATCACCTTCTGATACATCTTACTCAGCATAGATTCCGCAACACTTCCACATTTGCACCTTTTATCATCATTCATTTTTTTAATACTCTTTTTGTTGGATGGGACTTGAATTCTGAATAGACATGCCCCAGATGTGGTCAAAGCCGAGATCATTTTGCATTACAATCTTTACCCAAAGAAACAAGTTTCTTTCTGTTAATGAGATGACTTTGCATTATAACTGAATTTACAAAATATTTTACTTGCCCATATTTTTTCGTGTGTACATAACAGTGTATATTCAGAAGAGGTGAAAGACATACCTACATAAATGCTTTTCTTCCAACTCCCATTACTATTCCAACGCCTTTTTAACAGAAGTCAAATGTAAAATTTGACTTCAAAAAATAACTTTATAAATGATATATATAAATGAACGCTGAGCGAATGTTGTTTTGGGAGGTTTATTGTCTTTTATATGAATACAAATTGCATCTTTCTTGTACTACAGAGTTCTTAGTTTAAGGTATGTTGGAATACACACACACACAGAGAGAGAGAGAGAGAGAGTAGGTAGTCATCCTGATAAATTCTTTTATGGTTAGTGAAGTGGATCAGTCTGTCTCGGGGGAAAAGGGTAGAGAGAATTGACCTCAAGGCCCTCTTTTCTTGGGTTTATATTGAAGTTGGTAAGAGGTCACAGAGTGTTGTGGGTGCAAGTGAGATTGTTCTTTGCTTTGGTACAGGGTTTTTGATGTTTTGTTTTGCTAATCTGGTTTCAGAAATTAAGTTTGCCTATTGACTTTTCCTTAAGAATCCTGGTATAAATATCGAGGAGGTGTTATGGAGATAAGTATGTGATACTTTTCAGGACATTTAAGAAATATTTTTATTTTATTTTATTTTTTTTATTAAACTTTGCCTACTACTACAATAGAAAGTAAAATCCCTGAAGATCTTATTTCAGTGAAAAAAAAATATGGAATATCAACTGAGAACATATTACAGATTCATCCCCAAACCTACCAACAATAAATCAATAAAATTGAAAAAAAAAAAGATTTTTGAGAGTTGGTGCTTGCATAATTTAATAAAACATGATTTTCTTTCACATTTGATAGGGAAAACATCAACGTTCAATTTTTACTTTTTAAAAAGTTGCTTCTAATATTTCAGTGTGATTTTGAAATTCATCTTGTTGCTATTTGCTATTTTTAAGATTATTATTAAGTAAAAATATGCAATTTTCATTTTAATTTTTTTTTTTTAATTTATTGATTTTTCATTTTTTTTAACTGTTAGGTGGTGGCAATGATATTGGTTTTGCTGCTGTAGTTGTTCTTGTAGAGTCAGTTATGCACTATGCGTGATACATTCTTAGGCAATCATATATCTTTTGATACATGACTGACGAGGCAGATTTTTTCCCGCAGTAGGTTGCTATTTCTTTCTATGGTAGACCCGTTGCCATCTAAGACTATAGAACCCAGTCTGTCCTGTTATTTACCCATAGCTGGGGGGAGAAGAAGATTCATACCTCTCCCAAAGGTATTAGCACGTAAATGAATGGATTCGACTGGAATTCTCTCTGATTCCTCAGTCTGAGCCGCTATTTATTAATCCTCCTGTTCTTGTACGGAAGTTCAAAAAGGAAATAATTAAACAATTCTGCAACGTTATTCAATTCACAGTATCAACTCATTAATTTTTATAAATTTTCCCCATTTTTTATTTATAGTAGCACTTTAATAAATAAATGTAAAAATAGAAATAAAATACCTTAATGGGTGCAATTAAATGTATTATGATATCCAATAGATAAGAAAATAATAAAAAATATATAAATTAAATGAAAATCAAAAGTCTCAATTAACTATGTTTTAAAAATCTATTTTTTTTTAAATTATTCCAGTTGTAGTGTAATAGGTATGTAGCGACGGGGTTACCAATATTATAGTGGGTTGTCACCATTATGTAAGGGTGTGTACTACATACATTTAACTTTGGCTAGGAAAGTCGGGACTAAGGACAATGCGTGGACGCAGTGCAATTTATATTTGACGTAAATAGAACATAGTATAAAATGCAAAACAGAATGTAATGATTCAAAAACATAACAATTTATTAGTGTTTGGTGTACAAGCATAAGAGCTGAAGGTGTGATAGAGTTATGTTTCTTAGACTTGGAAATATTTGTATTTGAGCTCATAAAGTGAAAGTAATTATTAAACAGTAGTTTAGAAGAATAAAGTTCCTTTAGCATGTTAGGAAATGCGAGTTGTAAACCTTGGTAAGAGTTCAGAAGAGATTTTAGAGTTCGTACTTTCGTGAAATGGTAATGTTCTTTAACGTCTGACTGCATGGTCAAGACGGGAGTTCTTGAAGATTACATCTTGGCAGCAAGGAATGAGACGCGCGCGCCCGAGAGAGAGAGAGTTTACACGTGTTTTGTTTTTATAATTTTGTTGTACCACGTGACAGGCTCCGACTGAGTTGGCGCCAAAATAGATCTGTCGCGTGGGGGTGATTTGATTGGTCGAAACTGACCAAGCAGCAAGCTAGATTGAAGGTGATTAACCAATGAATGCTTGTTATATATTTTGTAAGATGGTGGTGGTGAAAGTCATAACAAGAATACTCTCATCCTACGGACGGGAGGAACCCGAAGGAGGCTACGCCGAAGGGCGGAGTCTCCTTCGGGGAGGTAGACCGGCCCTGAACCCGTTTATACGGGTTCAATGGGCATATTTTTGGCCGAGCCCACGGCCTCGGAATGCCCACGTTAAAAAGGCCTTGTGCCACATGACACCCTCGTGGGGGGGGGTGACTGAATATCGTCATAACAAGAATAGTGCATTTCCTAGCAGGTGTTAACTGCCTGTTGTGGAAGATTCCACAGGTACCACCAAAATGGATTTTTTTTATTGAAATGAAAGCAAAAATCACTATCTCCGATTTCAAAATATGGGTAATTTGGTTCTTTAAGCCCCGCACTAAGTATCTAATAAAAAATTCCCAAATCGTTAAGTGTAAATTTACATGCTTAATTCGAAAATAACAACGAAATTTTGATAAAATCTCCCATTTTGGAGTTATTGACAATGAAAGTTCGAACTCACTTGTGTCACGGCAGCCATTACTGGCGTTGTTTGCATATATTTGATGTGGAATAGTCTTGATTATTGCGTACACATTGAGTCCTCAGTTGCGCAGTAATTGACTCAAGTAAGAACCATAAAAAGACTGTTAACAAGGTAATCTTCTCCGCAAATCTAATCAGCTAATATATGCAAAAACCAGTAATGGCTGCCGTGCCGTATGTCTCTTTGTTTTGTTTTTTATGTAGATGTGTGTAATGAGTGTCCAGATCATGTAGTTAGAAAATACAATTGTCTGAGTGTTTTTACTTCAAATTTTTATTGAGTATTAAAAAATAAATGTTACTATTATAACCTGAAAAGGAAAAGGAGATTAAATTTTCATTGACACACGTGTTAATGACCTGTCAGTGTGAACTGCTTGTTTGATAGTGAAAATGTCATCTGTTTGTGTGTGTAGAGGAGAAAAGTGGGGTCGATTCTCATTTGTTTAGAATGAGTGAATTAATGATAATTATTATTGTTATAATTATTTTATTATAATTGTTTTTGACGCTATAAATAATTATATTTATTTTTATGGACACAACACTGTTACAGCATAATTAATTTTTTCATTTCTATATTTCTTTATGGACTTGATCAGTAAAAAGGTAAGCATTATTATTAGAAAGTTCAGTTAATTTAGTTTTAATTAAGTATGGTTTGTAATTAAATCAGTTTTATGCACGTTTTTTTTAAAGATAAGGGGTTACAATACATTTAGGTATCTCCAATAATTCACTGAAAAAAGAGCCGAGATGATGAAAAAAGCCTCAAGTTCAATAAGTCTTATCGTCTAAATCATTAAGACTATAAGACTTATTGAATTTGAGAATTAAGACTTAATGTTTGTTATGATTAAAAGGAAAGCCCAAAGTATTTTTTTTTAATTTTTACTCTTTTCTAGCAAACACATTCGAATTTTTTGTTAAAATTAAAGATCTTGTTTTTATGCGTCAAATGGTGTTGAAATAAAAGGAAATTTTCGCGCCTGTTTTCCAATATAAAATAACACATTAATTAGGAAAGTCTTGCAAAAATCAAATAATTGTCAGATTTTAATGAAACTTTCAAGACTTATTCAAAAATGAATTATTTTATTTTTGAAATTATTATTTTTAGAAAATCTTGGTAAAAATATTTTCTTTTTACTTTATGTTACCTCACCACCCGTATTTCATGAAATTTCCAGAAATTAAATTCCTACTCCAAAAAACTGCAAAGACATTATTAATAATTAAAAAAAATGCTTTTTTCGGTTTTGATTTTAGGAAGTTCATGGTTATAGTAATTGAAATTGCATGATACGTACTGACTTAAAACCATGCTGATTTTACGCTAAAATTTTAAGTCAGTAGATATTCACTAAGCTTACAACGGCATACGAAACTTAAAATGGTATAGTATTCTATACAGTATGCTCTACTACTAGATTACACCGGCGACATTCAATTGTATCCCAACTTTTGATTAGTTCTTGTTGACTTTGTTTGTAAGCTGAATGTTGATTGGTTGGCTGCCAATCAGTTGCAGTAGTTTGTTTTGTAAGTATTTTCAGGAAATATTCGTGTTAAAATGCTTTTTAGTTTTTTCGCATATTGATTATATAAATTTGTTTTTATGATTTCACTTCTCTGTAAAAATAAGAAAACAAGCAAAAATATGCTTGTCATTTTTTTAAAACTTTGAACGTTCATTAATTATACCTTACCTAGTAGAAACAGACACTGGCTACTTCTCCGTCACGCACGTGCTTTTTTTAATTTTTTAACATATAAAAAATATTTTTTAAAACTTTCTGATTTAAAAAAAAAAAAAAAAAAAAAAAAAAAAAAAAAAGAAAAGGTTATTTGATTTTCATTTTTACGGTTGTGTGTATTATTCGGCGATATGAACGTACTGATGGAACGGTGGTTAAAAAACAGAAAAAAATATAAGTGGGAAAATAGTACTGATAGCAGTGATAATAATCCTCAAAATGAAGAGGCGTGTTCAAATAAAAGCAAAACATTTTCTCCGGATCGTCAGCCTAAATGCAAGAAACGTAGATATTATCATGATAACTACATAGCTTTTGGATTTGTGTGCTCAACTCAGGACGATGAACTCCAGAGACCTCTGTGCATTCTTTGTAAGGCAACTTTGGCGAACGAAAGCATGAGACCTGCAAAGCTTCGTCGTCACCTAGAAGCGAAACATAAAGAACACGTTGACAAACCTGTAGAATTCTTCATAAGCAAACAGCAAGAAATGTTTTCCGGACAAAAGAAACCGACATGTAAACCCGCAACAGCCGGACGCGAAAATGAAAAAGCTGTTTTAGCCTCGTACGATGTGTCTTTGTTGATTGCAAACAGTGGAATACCGCACACAATAGCTGAGGAATTAATTTTACCTGCAGCAAAGGCGATTGCCAACAGAATGCATGGAGCCAAAGCGGCTAATGACTACAACACGATTTCTTTATCAAATACGACAGTAAAGCGTCGGATTGAAAACATGTCAGAAAACGTTAAAGGTGAATTGGTGAATAGAGTGCTTGCCAGCCAGTATTATTCTTTGTTGTTATATGAAAGCACTGATGTTTGTGATAAGGTTTATCTATTGTTATTTATACGCTATGAATATCAGGATAGAATTCAGGAAGATCTCTTATTCTGCCAGTCACTACCAGCAGATGCAACCAGCGAAGATACTTTTATTACTGTAAACGATATCATATTAGCAAATAAAATTGGATGGCATAAGTGTGTTGGCGTCTGCACTGACGGCAGTTCTAAAACATCTACTAAATACCAGAAACTACTTGAAAAGATCCAGTCAGTTGGACGACATATCAAACTCACCCACTGCTGTGTTCACAGGGAATCACTGGCCGTGAAGAAAATGCCTGTAAAACTTAAATCAACGCTGGATGAAGCAATACAAGTTGTTAATTTGATAAAAACTTGCACTGTAAACTCTCGTGTTATTAATCTTCTTTGCCAAGAGATGGGAAGTGCTCATGAACAATTGTTGATGCACTCTCAAGCACATTGGTTGTCCTGGGGTAAGGTACTTACTCGCACGTTTGATTTGCGCAATGAAATACGTTTGATTCTCAGAGACAAGGCATTTCCTGGAAGTGAATGGTTTAGCAATTTCTCATGGTTGGCTATGGTTGCATATTTGTCAGACATGTTTGCCTATTTGAATGATATGAATATGAGTTTACAAGGGCAAACCACGACAATATTTCAGGTTCAAGACAAAGTAGAAGCTTTGATTATGAAATTAGAATTATGGTCCAGGCATTTCCAGTCTGCCATGTTTGAATCCTTTCCAACTCTTAGTGACTTTCTTGCAACATCGCAGACAAAGCTTTCAGAAGAAATAAAATCTGTTTTTATTAACCACTTACAAAGCTTGAAAAGCAATTTAAGGGACTATTTCCCAGTTCTTGACTCGAATGACAGGTGGATCCGAGATCCATTTCTTGTGGATGTCAATGAGATCAAAGATTTGTCAGCAGATGAAAAGAGTAGTTTTGTCAGTCTTTCTTGTGACGTTTTAATGAAGTCACATTTCAGCCAGAACTGCTTAACCGATTTTTGGTTCCGTGCAAAAACCGAACATCCAGAACTTGCATCAAAAGCACTGAGGTACTTGTTGCCTTTCTCCTCTACATTTTTATGCGAACTAGCTTTATCCCAACTGATTTATATCAAATCAAAATATAGGACCCGCATGAATGTAGAACCTGATCTACGACTAAAATTGTCAACAATTGATCCAGAAATTGAGACAATTGTATCTCTTAAGCAACATCAACCGTCACATTAAACAAGTTTCTTTGTTCTCAATGTTATGCTACAACTTAATGTAAATAAATGCTGTATAATGATGTATATCTTCCAAATGTTGATGCAATAAAGCCTGTATGTTTTAGACATGTTGATGTAATAAGATTTGTTTAGAAGTGGATCATAATCATATCTCAGGCAGGTTGGAGGTCTTTCATTTTTTTCTTTTTTTTTTTTCTTTTTTTTTTTTTCTTTTTTTTTTCCCATGCACAACTTTCAATTGATACTGTGGGTATGGTATTGAATATCAAACACCAGATATAGACTGTTGTGAAATCAATCTCGCTATCCTTTTTTTTTTCTCTCTCTCTCTCTCTTCTTTTCAATTATTCTGATATATATTCTAAATATATTTCTGTTGATGTGAGAAGTTTTGTAATTTTAGAAACCTTAATTTAAAATAAAAAATAAAATGATAATCCTGCAAAATTTAAAACTATTCGCACCATCATTTGGTGTTCATGCCATTTTAAAGTTGATGGACAGAATAAGTCCTCTACCCCTGAATTTTACAACTCCAAAATAACCTACCTGCAGTAGGGTTAAATAATACATATCTCGATCAACACTAGGTCTTTTGGTATAGAACAGTTTGTTTTGCATTAGTTTTAGCTAGGTATTTTTTTAAAACCATGTTTAACTTGTAAAATACTAACATCCATTTTAAGCTAATACATTATTTTTTTTTTTTTTAATCAATTTACCCCATGGGCTGCTGTGAGTGAAAGAGAATGAAAAGACTTTAGAAGGAACTAGAAACCCAACTGTAAATAGGAAACTAGGGATAAACCTCTACTCCTGTTTGAAAGACCAGGAAGGAATATGGACTGGGCAATAGGTGAAGCTGTCTACTCTTATTGAGGAATAAAAAATAAATAGTAAATAAAATTTCAGAGTTTAGACTGAGATATTAGAAGAATTGGGTTGAAGTAGATTTCAGAAGGAACCCAATCCTAAACAGGAAACAAAGATAAACCTTTACTCCTGTTCAAAAGACCAGGGAGGAGTGTAAACCGGGTGATAGGCAACACTATCTACTCCTATTAAATTTACTGCTCCTTTTGTGGTGGTGGTAGTGATTTAAAACTCCAGATATGTTACTAAAAATAGACTGTTATAAAAAGATTTTGCTGAGTTATTCTAAAGGTAATTTTCAATATAGTGAATATTCCTTTGGTTTCATAAATGCTGATATCAGCATATTTTTGCTGACATGAGGATTTTTGTAATTTTAGAAAATTACATATAGCCTGACATTAGCCATCAGTACACAAATATTTCAAAGTACATTCAGTATAAATTCTTTCCGTATAAACAAAGCGATTGTATTTGCTTTATTTTTCGCACTGGGTTTTTTTTTTTCTGTTCATGTGTAAAAATGAAAGTTATATTATCTGGAGCTCTATAGAATTTTAAAGTTGATAAGATACCAAAAAACTCCTCTCACTCTACCTTTCAGGACTTCTTAATAACCTGTCTGCGATAGGGTTAATATTAATTCCCTTGAGAAAGGAAAGAGATGGCTCCTTATTTATATCCTTGTGCCAGTCAGTTGTGTTTACGTGTGCTCCCTTTGCATTTTGTGGATGGCACGAGTCTGATTTTTGCACTCTGTTCTAGAACAAAATATCTTGGCAAAAAATGTTTTGTTCCTAGCATACCACATTGGTTGAAAAGAGGAATAAGTGCATGTGCACATAAGCAAACCACTCTCCCATGACTACTGCTCAAGCAGTTGTAGCAGACTATGCTAACAGTTTGTTCTATCCCACTTGTCGCTCCTGGAATTCTCTTCTAGATTCTTGCTTTCCACTCAACTTTGATCTTCAAAAATTTAAATGCAATATCATTGTTATCTTCCATCTTAATTCCTGTTCTTTTATTCTCTCCCCTTAATAATGTTTTCCTTTTTCTCACTCAGTCACCCCTTGTATCTTAGTGACTTTATTGCCTTGCTTGGGGGTAAATGATTAAAAAAAATTAATAAGCACAGATTATAAAATGGTGGAATTCCAATATAAGTTAACATTAGCACGTCTTATAAGAACTTACACACAACACATACACATATACATTACATTTTACAGTTGAAGTGGCTAGATGTAAGCGTAAGTTATATGCTGAGAGATTTTTCTCTTGCACTTCTCACTTGTAGATGTGTTTTATGTTAAAATTTTTCAAGTGCAATGGTAATCATTATATTCTGTCTTAATTCTTGTTCTTTTATTGTTCTCTTAATTTTTTTTTTTTTCTCGTGTTTTCTCACACTCAGTAACCCCCTTATGTCTTAGTGTCTTTATTGCTTTGCTTGGGGTGAAATGATTAAGAAGCTAAACTCATAAAACATTGACAGTAGGGTGGAATGCTTGCTATGAGGTTTTCTCCTTTTGTTTAAAATAACAGTACTGCTAAAAATGTCTATTATAACAGAGGAGCTGATTCTCTGTCACACACTGCATGTGACTTTGTATGTGTAGATATATATGCAAGAGACTGTGGTTCATGAGTGGCAGACATGCATGTGCCATTTTAATGCATATATGAGTACACATATATGCACACACACACATATACAATTTGACAATGAAATAAGACATTAGAAATTCCCCTCTCAGTCTGGACAACCCCTACCCTGGGTGAGCAATAAAATCATAAAAATTTACACCCTAAAAACAATTAAGATTTCATTGAACTTTTTAGAAATTATTCAGTAATAAGTAAAAAATATATCTTCACAATTATGTTAAAAGAATTATAGAATTATTTTAGTTCTGCTGTTATTGAATTAAAATATACATGTACATCCACACACAATTTGAATGAAATTAAAATGAATATTTGTATTGCTAGGAGTTATTTCCCTTTCAATCTGGCAACAACACCTGGGTAACAGGAAAAGAATACAAGTTGAAATGTGAAGTTATTTTCCTGACTCCTGCATTTAAACTAAATATATTTTCTAATAAATGTTGTATTTTAAATGGACAAACAATTTAGATTTGAAATTTGCCATCAGTGAAATGACAGGTACCAAACTTCTACATGCCATGTCCTTTCAGGATGTGGGTGATAATGACACTCCACAACCTCCTATTTCTTGTAGCTTTTAGCAATGGTGGTCAATGGACTTAACTCTCACCCACCACTGTCCCGCCATCCATTCACACAAGCCTGTCAAGTAGGTGGCCTGCTGCCTTCTCATGTTCCTTTTACCCTTGATATATACTGAGTGTCAAATTCTCCAAGCTCTCCTTCCTCATTATATGTCCAAGACATTTCAGCTATTTCTTTCTGATTCTGAGTGTAAATGTTCTTTTTGGTTCCATTTTCCTGAAGACTTCTTTGTTGTTCACACGCTCTGACCATGAAATTCTCAACATCCTTCTGTAGAGCCATATTTTGTTTGTCTCCAGGTTTTTCTTCATCCGTGAGGAGATTACCCAGAATTCACTGCCATATAGGACGACCAATATTACATAACAGTTCAGCACTTTTTTCTTTGATTCTAATGAAATTTTCCTGTGTTTTAATATTTTGCTTAGCTTTTTGGGAGGCATCTTTTGCTAATCCAATGTACCTTTGAATTTTGTGTCCCATTTTCCATCACTTCCCAGGTATTTTGAATTATAAAAGATGTAGAGTTGAATTCCTTACCTCGATTTCTTGGTCAAGTTTCTAGTGAATGTTGTAATGTTCTGATGAATTGGAAATACTTAGATTTCTTTTTTTCTTTTTTTTCTTTTATTTAAGATCTCTGACATCCTGATTGAGCATTGCATAGAGTTTGTGTGGCAATCTTTAACTTTTGTGCCTGCTAAAAAAACAATGTGTCAAAAGGACAGTTTTTCTCTTGACACTGCTATTATTTTAACTACCTCCACTCCTTGACAATATTTATTGTTTTAAAAAGCAATGATTCGAATTTTAATAAAGCCTAAACATATGAAAGTGAATTTATATATTTTCTTTGTTCTTGCGAATTAACAACAAAAATAATAAACACTATTCATTAGATTATTTATTTATACTATTTATTGTTTATTGGAAACGGCTGGCAAAACCTCAGCTAATTGCCAATTGATTCAAATTTTCTAAAAATTTAAATAATAACTTGCAAATTGTTGATAAACCATAGAAAATAAATCAATTAAATTCCACACACCAATATATTGGTTTTGAAACCCATTTTAAAATAATGTCTCAAAATAGGGAATACCTTAATTATATTTTTCTCTATAATATTTGAAACAAAAAGTGTAATAGAATAATATTGGTAATGATGTAATATTTAATAATAATAATAATAATAAAAATATTGAATCAAACACTTTTTATATGAGTACTTGAAAAAGTCTGGTAGAATATGAAAATACAGTGCTGTTCGATAAAAGTGACTCACCTTAATTTTTTTACTTAAAAATCTTTTCACCTGTTGTTTTTGGGGTCAAACTAATTTTTAATCTTTCTAATATAAAGACCCCTTCCCAACCACCAAATAAAAAAGTTTACTCACCCTAAGGTATTCTATTGATAATTATAATTTTGGATATAAATTAGATTTAGGGAAAACTCTGTGCAAAAAAAGTGACTTACTTATTTCCTGCAACTAGTAATCAATAGAAACATAACCGAACAGCTTTAAATAAAGAATAATAGAGGTATAATTTATTTATAATAGGTAATATAGTTCAAAATATTTAATAATCTATGGGTCCTCCTTTATTTTGAATAACTTTTCAACCCTTTTTGGCATTGACTTAATTAGGTTCTGGCAAATCTCATCTCCAAGCATTGAATTCCATTTGGATATGAAATTTACAATCAAATCCTTTTTGTTGCTCAACTACTTTCTCGAGAGCCTGTACTTTATAATGTTCCATAAGTTTTCTATGGGGTTGAGGTCAGGAGATTGGGGTGGCCATGTCATAACACTCACCTGCTTCTCATCAAAGTATTCCTTCATCAATTTTGATTTCTGACAGGGAACATTATCCTGCATAAAAATGAGCTTGGTGGGGTCGATTTGCACCATTTCAGCAGAAGGGAGCAGACAAGACTCTAAAATTCTCTTGTACTGCTTTCTCCTGAGGGTCTTTTTAATAGGTTTTAAGAAACCGGTTCCTTGAAAAGAAAAGCATCCCCAGAACATTATACTGAACAGATGCTTGACAGTACTTACTTTCAAATTCAAAGAGCTTTCAAAGCTTCTTCTTCGGATTTTAGATTGCTTATCCTTTGAATTTAGCTCAACTTGCGTTTCATTGGAGAAGAGAACATTCTTCCAGTCTTCTACGGTGAAATTTTTGTAATAGTGAGCCCATTCAAGTCTCTTGGCTTTGTTGGCTTTGCTTATTAGCGGCTTAAACCTTCGTGTACAAGATTTGTAGCCTTGTTCTAACAGCCACCGACGGACTGTTGAAGAAGCAAGACTAACACCTTGCTCTTCACTTAGACTAGCTGCAATTTCTTGGCTAGTTATAGTCCTATTCTTCACAACTTCGCTCTTGATTACCCTGCCAGTTCTATCATCAATCTTTTTCTTTCATCCCCTTGTTTCCTTCCTTGGATCAGGAGTGGCATCATTATGTGCCCTAAGCACTCGAGAGACAGTTGATTGCAAGGTTATAGCAATTTCTCTCGTAGACTTGCCTGCTTTTGAGAGGGCAATAATAGATGCCTTAAGTGGTTCTGATGTGTGTTTGTACCCTTTCATCTGTTTAGTGACTTGAGTGGCTATTTCAAGCTGTTTTTATACTGTATGAGGCTTTCTGGAATATTCTGGAATACTCTAGATTTAATTTAAGCTGTTCTAGAATTCTCTAGAATAATGTTCTAGAGAATTCTAGTGTGTATTGTAAAATAGTTTTCAATATTTTGTCAAAAGCTCCTAAAATTTACCAGTTTAATCATTAGAATGCGATATCTGAGTCACTTTTTTTTGCACAGAGTTTTTTCCTGAATCTCATTTATATCCAAATTTATAATTATCAATAGAATACCTTAGGGTGAATAAACTTTTTTCCTAGGTGGTCAGGAAGGGGGTCTTTATATTAGTAAGATTAAAAATTATTTTAATCCCAAAAACAATAGACAAAAAATATTTTTAGTAAAAAAAAATCAGGTGAGTCACTTTTATCGAACAGCACTGTACATTTGATACACCATAATATATAATAGCAATAATATTAATAATATTCTTCCTTTTCTATGTGCGTTGTCTCTTTAGGACATGAGTGATCATGGATCTCTACAATTTCCTGTCGTTTGTAGTTCTTAACAAAATTCGTCTTTTTAATATCTCTCCCATTCTTTGTTCTGCCATCAATTTACACAAGCTCGTTAGGTAGGTTAATCATTGTTTTCATCTGTTCCTCTTGTCTTCAATCTGTCCTAAGAGTGTCGAATTTTCCAAACCCTCATTCCTTATGTTAAATGTCTTTTTGTTTTCCATTTTCTCTAAAACTTTGTCATTGCTCACCTGTTCAGTCCATGGTATTCTCATCCTTCTGTAGCCTTCTTCATCAGCATTCACTGCCATCGAGGAGGACCAATATTACATCACATTTCACTACTCTATTTACATTATTGACATTGTTCAGACTGTTGTCTTCATCTTTATTGGCATATTTATGACATTTCGGCGTTATACGCTCTGGCCTTCTTCAGGTGATTGGAATTTCAAACTGAACCCTTTATTTTGTTAATTTGTTCTAGTTCCACGTGCTATGCCTCTATAGTTTTTGTTCACCACAGATATTGAACTCACAACTCTTTGGGTCAAGTCACTGGATCTGCACATAATGATAACTCTTTATCTTGGAAATTCAGAGAGAAAATGATAACTCTTCATTTTGTAAATTCAGATTTTTTTCTCTCTGAACTTCCAAGATGTAGAGTTATCATTACATGCAGACTATTACCCTCATTTTTCTTGTTATCCCAATGTTTCGGCTGTTGTGGCCTCCAGCTTTGTCAGGTGCTTTACTCAGTTTTAATCTATGAAGTTATTGTCACAATTTAATCCACTAGGGTACTTTTCACCGGACAATAGCCAAGTCAGTTAAAGTATGAGTTCAAGAATTTTGTGACAGTAATTTCAGTTTAATACCTAAGCTGGGCAGTGCAGACTTGGACTCAGTGAAAATAGTATGAGCAATAGCTGATAAATACTAAAATAAGAACTAGTGCAGTCCCTGAATTTTTTGCATGAATTTTAACCCTTCCAGAAAAAAAAAGATCACCTGTGTATAGTGAAACGGATTACTGGAAATACATGACTTTTAGTCTCTTCAAAAAGATTACCTATGTATAGATTGATGCCCTATTTTTTTTTTTTTTTTTTGCGTAAAAGACTGATCATAAAAACTCACACTATACTCAAATATAGACAAAACTTTCAATTAAATAAGAATTTATTAAATTAATAAATTCTTATTTAATTAAAAGTTTTGTCTATATTTGAGTATAGTGTGAGTTTCTATGATCAGTCTTTTACGAAAAAAAAAAAAAAAAAAAAAAATAGGGCATCACTCTATACACAGGTAATCTTTTTGAAGAGACTAAAAGTCATGTATTTCCAGTAACCTGTTTCACTATACACAGGTGATCATTTTTTTTCTTCTGGAAGTGTTAAAATTCATTCAAAAAATTCAGGGACTGCACTATACATGAAATTGGTTTATACATGAGTATGTATATATAGGATATTGATTCATATTTTGACTTCATTGTTATTAAGAAACATTATTTGTCTGTAAAATTATCCAAAGAGATTTCGAAAAAAATTAATCAAAAATCATGAACAGATTAATATTGTGAATGGATCAGAAGTGAAAATGTTTTGTTATTGAACTTGTGCAAAACTGTATATTTATTTCAAGCTAGCTTAAAAGACACCCTATCGTGTGGAATTTAATGCTAGCTCCTGTGGAGGGCTCTTGATTAGGCCTTCAGCTTGTCCAGTTTTAGAGTTCTTAAGTCTTTGCATATTCTCAGCATTGTAAGCTCTCCTGGCTACCATTTTATCTGGGTTTTCATTTGAATGGGACTTTCTTTTCTTCACTGCAGCCTTGGCTCTTTTGATTGCAATCTAGTCCTCTGTTGGTGGAAATTTCTCTTTGTGAGGCATACTGCTACTGTATGCGATAGGCAACAATAAACTACAGAAGAACCCAAAATTGATCACTGCTTTTAAGTATTGCATTAATATTTAAACTTACCTTTTAAAAGTTCAATGATAAGTCTTCTACCACTACTTAATTTAAAGAAAGTTTGATATACGTAGGACCTTACTTTCCATACAAACAATTATTTTTATTTCATGGTTTACTTTCTCTGGATTTTACAATTAATTTCATTTATTCCTAAAATTATTATCAATTTATAAAGAATCATACAAAAAAATTTGTCACAAAAAATCCTGTTAAAAAATTGCCAAAAACAATTGCAATAATGAAAATTTGGGAATCCAAAATTTTTTGATTGCGGATCCAGATCCAGCCTGTTTTTAATTTGCTCACAGAGTCAGCCTGATTCCAAAATGGTATGATATGTTGGGCTACGGCCTCTAGGAGTAAAGTTGAAAAAGTGTGACACACTGACATTTGCATTTATTTATATAGAAGAATAAAAAGATATGACAATAACTTTTTAAAATTTATTGTGACAAGCAGTACAAGCCACATCCTGTACCAATTGCATTCTAGAAAGAAATGAGGTAAAGAGAGAGAGAGAAGTTATTTCCTCCTATTTATAGTCCTGGGTAACACCCTCTTGCAGGTGTCTTAGCTGAATCCTCATCATCAGTTCCTTGACTGCTTCAATTGTCATGGAAAACTGAGGACAGAAGAAACAGACTGATTCTTCTTCCTTGTGATTTTTTCAATGTTCCTCTCTTCAAGCTCTTGACAACTGTAGAACATGGAATATGGTGTGGGTTGCCCACATTCCATATACTAGGCTCTCAGGTTTTGAATTCAGAGCTGTCTTTCTCCTAGACCAGTTGCCACACAAGGCTATAATTTGTCCTGCTATTTTACCCATAGCTGGGGAAAAATAGATGGATTCCTAAAGGTATTAACATGTAAGTGAATGTAATGAACTCTACTTGAAATTGAACTTGGCTCTCCAATTTCTCAATCTGAGCCACTGTCCATTACTCTACTATGCCTCCAATTGGCTAATAGGTGGAGGTAATCCCCACTCTTTGATACAGGGGTTGAAAAAATGTTCCAAAAATTATGGATAACTGAATACCTAAATACTTGAGAAAGTATGAAGAAATTTAACATATCATTAAATAATATTTTCAAATGTTTTGTTCAAGGTTTTTTTTCCAGTTTATTTTCATATGAAAAAAATGTGTCTGTTTCTGGCTGACCTTCCATTTTTTTTTTTTTTTTTTTTTTTTTTTTTTTTTTTTTTTGCTTTTAACTCCCAAAGCTGGATTAAAGTAGATGTATTTGTAAAAGTAGCTTCAGATTGAAAGGGCAACCAAGTTAAATATTTATCATGTTTTCAGTGTTTGACATTGGAATTTTGAATGGTGAGTATGATTTTTGAAATTCTCAAAATGCTTGATGAGATGAAATATCAGAACGAATTTAGTTCGGATAATTGAAAAATATTTACGCGATTCAATTTTTTTCTTCATTTTACGTCCTGATAATCGAAGTCCAGAAAATCAAAGTATGGATAATCAAGGAAGCACTGTACTTGCTTTTGACAGAAAGCATGTACAGTACTTGTTTTTTTTTCTTTGTTTGTATTTGAAAAGAAACAATTTAAAATAGATATAAAAAAAAACATAGGTTAAAAGTAATGGTTTAATTATAAAATGAACTTTAAACACTCACATTTTAAAATATATTTCGTATAATATATATATATATATATATATATATATATATATATATATATATATAAGAGGGATATATATTCACATAATATATATATATTAAAACAAAGAGGGATATATATATATATATATATATATATATATATATATATAAGAGG
The DNA here is from genome assembly GCA_963932145.1 of Acanthosepion lycidas. Taxonomy (NCBI): domain Eukaryota; kingdom Metazoa; phylum Mollusca; class Cephalopoda; order Sepiida; family Sepiidae; genus Acanthosepion; species Acanthosepion lycidas. The sequence continues at coordinate 82,283,206 of OZ010587.1, forward strand.
GATATATATATTAAAACAAAGAGGGATATATATATATATATATATATATATATAATATAAGAGGGATATATTAAAACAAAGAGGGAGGGAGAGTAAGGGTGAGAAAGAAAATACTCTCCATAAATTGGTGACTCAAAAACATAGAACAAAAAGAAACAACAATAGATAAAAAGAAAGCTGTTTGTCGTTTATATTGCTGACTCTCTGCAAGTATATTTTTTTCTTTCCTCCGATTTTTAGTCATTGTGCGCATATTTAAAATGAACTTTCTTGAGTATTGCTTTTGCTTTGACCTAACAAACTTAGAAGAATTTCTCCACAGTATTAATTGGATGAAAATCAAGTTTCAAGATAATGCTGTTGCTATAAGAAAACTAATAATTTCTATAATTCATAGTAAAACATTCTTAAAAGCATCTGAGTGATATAGTCTGTAAAACAAACCATTTTACAAATTCACTGGGGAACACATATTTTATTAAATGATATCTGATGTTTGATTCTAGGTAAGTTGGATGCACTGAATACAAATTTCAACTTGGTTTGGCTCTCTTAAGTCCTGATTCTTGTCAAAAGTCTATTTACCATTTTCCAGATTTTTCAGATTAGGACTAAAAAATTAAGTTATGTATTAAAATATTTTTCAAGTTTCATGAATACAAGCAGTTCAAACTACAGTAAAATTATAATGATAGAAATGACTTAAGAAACAGATATGAAGCTTTCAGTTCAGTGATGTGCCAGGTGTGATACACGCTTAGGCAATCATGAATCTTTCAATACATGACTGACAAGGCAGATTTTTTCCGCAGTAGGTTGCTATTTCTTTCTGCGGTAGACTAGTTGCCATCCAAGACTATAGAACCTGGTCTGTCCTGCTATTTATCCATAGCTGGTGGGAGAAGAAGAGGATTCATACCTTTCCCAAGGGTATTAGCACGTAAGTGAATGTAATGGACTCGACTGAAATTTGAACCCGGCTCTCTGATTTCTCAGTCTGAGCTGCTATCCATTACTCCACCATGAAAAATTCTTTTACAAGACTTTCTAGCATATTTGCTTGTTGATGACACGTCATTTTTCAAGCACCACCAGTAATCAGCCATCATGTTGGAATCCCAGAGGCCTTGGTACTGTTCTTCTATAATTTTGATATTTTGGTGAAATCTCCCCCTTGTTTGTCACTTATATTACCTATAAATTACTTGGAAATTGGTCAAGATGACTACTCAAAAAATGCATTTTTATACTCATATTGCAACCTAACGCTTTGTAGTTCCAAAAAATTTTCTTATGTTTCCCTCATAGTTATCTTCTCTATAAAAAAAGTTTTCTGTCAAGTCCATGAATGATAACTAGACATTTTTTTGGTATTCATTCATGTCATTAGGAAAATTGCTGTCTTTAATTAATGTTCTTATATGTGGACTGTCGAAAATGTACACATTAGTTTAAATAGGAGCTTACAATCTATGAAATCAAACTAGAAACATGAATGAGGATAAAATAAATTACAATATAAATTACGTCTGATTAAATCCTCTATTAAATCACGATGACAAAATTACTCACTAAATCATATGCTATTTAAAATTATACCAATGCCCAAACTTAATTAACTGACTGATTGAATTGGCTGAATAACTCTGGAAACAAGTTGCTTTTATATATTTTAGTTGCCCCTCTAGAATATTCTACAGAAAATTGGAATTCTTTAAAAACGTCTAGAATTCTATGATATTTAGTTTAATTTACTAGTATTAAAATGGGTTAAAAAAAGCAAAATAATTATTTTGATGGTGTTACATATAAAAATATAATACAATAATACCGTAACATTAGGTATAAACACTTAGATAAAAACCTAGTTACATAATGTGTAACTGCAACAAGACTCTGCATGTATTGAGAAAAAAACCTTTTTATGAATACAATGAAAGAAGTGGGGGAGGGGTGTTGAGCAAAATCAAGACTTGATAGAGTAAAACCAAGTAAAAATGTGTACTCAGCACATTCAAATTACATAGAACTGTCCAAATTCAATAGACAAAAACTGAAATTTGTTCCCCATTTGAAATTTGTTGTGTTAAACAAGGGGAAACTATGTCCAAATTCACAGTGTTACTATATTCTAGTCAGTTACTATATTCTGGCCAGTTACATCCTGATATATTATTGTTATATAATGAAATCAACGTGTTTATTTCCAATGCTTATAGGCTAGTGGTTTTGTTATTTGAAACCTTACTTCTTCATGTAATATATATATATATATATGTATGTTAAGGTTTCTACTACAATAGTTCTGCTGCAAAATATGTAACAGTTAGAATTATATTATAGTCAATTATTATAGTCAATTCTAATATATTAAGCTCAATCATATTATTATATTATGGTCAATTATTATAGTCACTTCTAACAGATAATGGTCAATTATTATATATTGAGTAATTATACTTTGGACAATTATAGCTATGGTATTGTTTACTCAAGGCCAAATCATAGTACAATTCATGTCCAGAACTAAAGACCAATCTGAAATCTTATCATTCCACTAGGAGCAAACATTTTTAGTTTCAGTTTGGACTTGTGGTTGTTTGCTGCTGTACTTAGTTTCAGAAATTTTGGTCTTTTACATTTGGAATGAACTTAGCTTATTTAATTGAAGTAAATATCAGATTTTTTTTTTATTTTATTTTCTTTCGACTTGCTATATTTTGTTTTCAATGTACCAACAAACACGAAATTTACCATTTTTCACTTAAAGTTAATTTAATATTCTTCTCTATGATATTTTTATTCATAAAAGCAAATCTATCAATGATCAATTTTATTCATTTTTGCATAATCTGTGTTTCTATTTTTAACAAATTAAAGTATGTCGTATTTTTAACACACTTCTTATACTGAAATATAAAATTATTAATTTGATTTAAAGAAATAATTGATTAATCCTATTTTTCTAGTTTTTCTTCTTACAAATATTACAAAGTCTTTCCCAAGAAAGTTAATTCTAATAATGATTTATGCTTAATTTTTAACAGACTTTTAATTCTAATAATGTTTAATTTTTAACAGATTTTTAATTCTAATAATGTCTCATGATTAATTTTTAACAGACTTTTCTTCTAAATAACATATTCTTCAATTCTATTTTTACATTGAAATTTATTTAAAAATGCTATTATTTGTTACATAAAGTTAATTTAATATTTTTCTCTATATTTTTTATTCATAGCATATATTAAGGATAAAATAATCATTTTTTATTCTAAAATGTATTTTAAATGCAGTATGTCTACTTTTCGTTAACTGTTAAGAAACATAAAATAGGAGCAAACATGATCTTTTAAAATTAATGAAAAGCCATTTATTAAGAACATTATGTAAAGTTACTGTCATAATTTAATTCAATAAATTTAATTGGATGTTTTTAAATATTGTAAACAAGGTGTACAAAGCATTAACCCCAACCCTGCTGATAAATCACACATTTTTAAGAGTTAATTATTTTCTATTTCTATAATAATATTTCTATTCCTATAATGATAAAAAATATATCTATGACAAAATTAGTCAGCATAACAATAGTTACTTTATTTCTAAACAATAAAATAAAAATATTATTTTCATGTTTATTTTGTTTCCGATCATATTTTTATTCTAGAATTCACAGTTCCGACATGGTTTTTGTTTCATTTAAAACCGTTTTAGCATGGATAATTAATTCAAAGATTAAAATGCATCTAGTAGTTTATACATCTTTTTTAATGGGGTTGGAAAAGATGGATTTGAAGCTACACCAAATTATTATATATTAATATTAAAAAAAATAAGTAACAAGATAAAGAAGATTAACGTTACAAGTCAAATTAATTATGCCTTTAATCTCTACTTTTTTAAAAAAATTCTTAAGCCACAAACTACTGCAAACTAAAACTAAAAATCTTCAATCTTCACTTTGAGATAGGTTTCCAGTTCTGGACGTGATTTGGCCTTAAGTAAAGTACATCATGATTATAATCAAATATATTATGATCAATTATAATGACATGACTAATTTATTTATTATTTTAAGCATTTCACCCCAAGCAAGGCAATAAAGCCACTGAGACGCAAAGTAACTGAGAAAATATTAGTGAGGAGAAAGCACAATAAAAAGAATAGAATTCAAAGAGATAGATGATGATTGATGTTGCATATTTAAAGATTGGAGTTGACAGTAAAGCAAGGAATTGAGAGAGAGTTCCACAAGCAAGAAGTGTGAAAGAAGAAACTATTAGAGCAATTATTATATTATAGTCATTTATAATTATTTTCTTTTTTAAAAATATGATTCCATCGCATTACAGAAATTTCTATGTTTTGAAACTGAAACTAAAGTTGTAAATTTAATTATAAAAATTAAACTTAAAATCCAGAGTTTCATTCCATTGTCAATTAATTTTAGGAATAATTTTCTAAGAAATTTACTTAATTTATAAGTGCAGATAATCTTAATATTTTGAGTTGTTAAGGTTAAGGAAAATTCAATCTATTTTGATTAGGAGTGGTTGGGTTTTAAATTCCCTAGACAAATTATGTATCAAATATATATTACTTACACAGCCAGGTTGAGTTTAGGTGAGGTGTGGGGTGCTGTTCACAAACATAGACATCCGTTATTCAGTGTTTTGTCTGGGTTTTCAATGACAAAAAAATTTTGGCATTTTTATTTATCTATTTAATTCATATTTTTATACACAAAGATTTTCTAAAAGGGTCATTTAAATTATGAGTAAGTAATATTTTTAAATTTTATTCCAACAGATTTAAACTAACATTCCTCCTTCTAATAACTAATAGCCTATACGGTATTATTTTGGTCAGTTACTCTTCTCCCTCCAGCTATGGGTTGAAAAAGCAGGACAGGCTGGGTTCTTTAACCTTGGTTTGCAATCAGTCTACTGCCAAAAGAAATGGCAACCTACTGCGGGGAAAAATCTTCTGCCTCGTCAGTCATGTATCAAAAGATACATGATTGCCAAAGCGTGTATCACATGTGTCACTTAAGTGACTGATTCTATTCTGGTCAATATTATTATTATTATATGAAAACTGTGCTTAAATGTTATTAGATGTGAAAGGAACAACATTGATGATTTTATATATTGCAAATGTTGTCACATTTGCTAAACGGTTCAGTATAAAATATTTAAATTTGATTTTTGTGTTGTTAATTGACATAAATTTTGTTAAAACGATATAGTGCTTAAAGAGGTTTTATTTTTTAATTAATTCACACCAAGCAAGGCAATAATGCCACTAAGATGCAAGGTGCTACTGGGAGTGAAAGTGAATGAAAAGACATTACAAGGAACTGGAAACCCAATCCTAAATAGGAAACAAAGAATAAACCTTGACTTCTGTTCAAAAGACTGGGAATGAGTGTGAACTGGACGATAGATGTTGCCAAATGTTAATGTGTAAAGTCTGCCATCATTGCAGCAGCAGTCTAACATTTCTAAGTGAAAAATAAAAGTAAAGAACTGCTGGTTCTATAAATGCAAGAGTGTTTTTGCCGATTTTAAGTTTTGGAAAATAACAATAGAATCAAAAGTATCTGTCTATATTTCTGAGATGAGGTATTATGTACACTATTTACATTATTCGGACTATTGTCCTCATCTTTGTTGCCATATTTATCCGATCCTTCAGTATCTGTCTATATTTCTGAGATGAGGTATTATGTACATTATTAACATTATTCAGACTATTGTCCTCATCTTTTTTGCCATATTTATTACAACGTTTCGGCTGTTGTACACTCCAAACTTCTTCAGGTGGTTGGAATGTCAAACTGAACCCTTTATTTCGCTCACTGGGGTAGACTGTTCTAATTCCACGTGCCTTGTTTAATGGATGTCAGTTACCAGTTATCTCCAGTTAATATCCCTCTTAAAGTTCTCCACTGCCTTAGCCGGGTATTGAACTCACACTCTTTGGGTCCTAACACCTTTATCCACTGTGCCATGTGTCCCTCAAGGACACATGGCACAGTGGAGAACTTGGAGAGGGAAATTAACAGGAGATAACTGATAACTGACATCCATTAGACACGGCACGTGGAACTAGAACAGTCTACCCTAATGACCAAAATAAAGGGTTCATTTTGACATTCCAACTACCTGAAGAAGGCTGGAGCATACAACGGCCAAAACATTGTAATAAATATGGTGACAAAGATGAGGACAATAGTCAGGATAATGTAAATAAAGAATCGAAAGTATTTATTTAAAGTCATTCATCATTCTCAATATTATGTTTATTTGTGATGCTTTTTACGTTTGCCAGATTTGCATGTCTTTTATATCACAAGACATGTGCACAGACACACAATTATTTAATGTCAGAAACGTAATAGGAAAAATACAGGTTTAGTAATGAAATTTACATGTGTATGCATGTTTGCAAGACATAGAATCTGAACAAAAGTGGAGCAATCAGGCAAAGTAGAAAACCTTTTTATCGATGTGTTTTGCCTTCACTTGGTATTTAAGTAGGTATCTTCAGGTCAAAATGAGAAACAACAGATTTGTCTTTCATTCTGACCTAAAAATGCTTACCTGACAAAGGTGAAATATGTTGCCAATGAAAAAGGTTTTTCACTTTGATTTCTCTACTTACATCTCTCTCTCTCTCTCTATATATATATATATATATATATATATATATATATATATATATATATATATATATATATATGGTTGTAGATTTAGGCAGCAATCCTTTGTTTATGCATGTTTCATTAAAAACAACAGACAAGTTTCTACAGTTAAGTGTTTTATTTAATTTTTCTTGTGTTCCAACAAGAGCTTTCTTTTCTGGACAAAGATTGCGTAAAAACTGTTCAAATGTCTTATAGTTCTGAACACTTTCAGCTATACCTTTAGCCATTATCAAGGATGATTCGATTTTTCAGCTTAACTGAGTGTGTGCGTTATGTGTATATTTTAGTGTGTTATAGAGATGTTTTTAATTTCTGAATATGGTTAGCACATTGTGGCCTTGTTCGTAGTTAATATTAAGAGTTGAATTTTTTTTTATATTAAAGCTTCCATTATTTTAATCTTTTTTACAGGTGGATGAAGTTATATTTGTGTTTTTTACTAATATGTTTCTAATGGAGTCTGACAGGTTTGTATGTGTGTTTAAATGGGTTCTAATGGAGCTGTGATCAGATAGGTGTAACGTAAGGAGTCTGGATAAGCATTTAGTTGTGTAACTGATGTAATTATTTATGAGTCCGGTTTTTACACACTCTTTGTCCAGAAAAGAAAGCACTTGTTCGAACACAAGAAAAATTAAATCAAAAGCTTAACCGTATTAACCGTAGTACATTGTCTGTCATTTTTAATGAAACATGCATATATATATATATATATATATATATATATATATATATATATATAATGTATTCAGACAGGTTCCATTAAATAATTTAGGCACGTTCTATCTATTTTCGATAAGATCCTTTCATATTCGCAAATAAACTTTATTTGTGCAGTTGTTAAAAGATGACAGGAAAACATAGTGTTGGCTCATATTGTATTTATTCTGAGTACTTTCGACATAGCATAATTTTGAAAGTACTTGGAATGAATACGTCAACACAGTGTTTACCTCTCGTCTTTTAACAACCGCACAAAAAAGCTTATTCACAAATATCAAATGATCTTATCGAAAATAAATAGACAGAATGTGTCTAAATTATTAGGTTGGTGCAAAAATAATGACGTAATAATGTCGTTTTTTGACGTTTTAACGTCAAAAAACGACATTATTACGTCATTATTTTTGCACCAACCTAATATTTAACGAAACCTGCCAGAATGAAAACATGCTGCCAAAATACCCACACACACATATCTATATATCTATATATCTATCTATATATATATATATATATACACACACACAAGTACACTGGCCTCTCAAATAAATAGAAATAAGTGCATTTATTAAAATTTTGAAAATTAAAACACTGTCCCTCCTCACATCAAAATTCCATGACAGCAGACAATGAATGTCATGAAAACGTACGTTTATCGGTCAAGATTGTGCATTACCAGTATATTCTATTACCTACAAAATCCTAAATCCAATTCAGCTTTGTACATAATTATGAATACGTTTTAATTATTCGTGTCTTTGGATAAAAAAAGTACCCCTGCTTTTATCTGAGCCCCCATCCAGTTCATAAAATTTTTGGAAATTGAAACATTTTCCTTTATTTGCTACACCCAACATTTTCTTTTTTAAGAAACATATGTAAATATGTTAAAAATTTGGTGTATTTATGAGGGAACAAATCTCAATATTTGGAGTATTTATAGATACAGTGTGGACATAGGAATCAACACTTTATGGACACTTTCATCTTCAGGCTGTCACTTAAGATATAAAACTGACTATCATCACCATGCAGAATTGATTCATATTTCCATAATGTGCATATATATATATATATATATATATATATATATATCTAGAGAGAGATAGTGTATAGGATTGGTGTATATGGAATAAATTCCAATAACCAACAAATAGGATTCTTAAAAGAGTGCTCAATACAGAATAGAGCAAATATAATCATTTATATGAAAATTATAACATAAATATGTTATAAAATCACTACAATAATAGCTATTTTGTTTCAACACTTCTGGTCTATTTTATTTTATCTTATTTTTGTAGTGATTTTATAACATATTTATGTTATAATTTTCGAATAAATAATTATATATAGTTGTGAACAGAATTATTCAGCCCTACTGAATATTTGCATATTTTCTAAGGAAATGCAAATATTTGCAAGTACTTACTGAATTTACTATAAATAGTTGATTCCGTATTTAGATTTGAATAATTTGTGAAATTTTTAGAAGTTTCAATCTATATATTCATAGTTATAGATTTATCTAAATATTGGTGTTATTCAAAATTATTTGCCACCCCCCCCACTTATGGAATTTATGAAATAATATTGCTCTATGCCAATTGTAATGTGAAGGCTAAGCACCTAAAATGCAAATTAGCTCATGCTAGAAGTCATCTAGAAGATGGGAATAAATATTGGAACTCTGTTTTATGGTCAGATGAAATCAAACTAGAATTATTTGGTCACATTAACTCCTGTTATGCATGGAGGAAAGTGAATGAAGCTCACAAACCAAAATATACTCTTCCTACCATTAAGCACGGTGGTGGGAGCATTCTCTTCTGGGGATGTTTTACTGCTTCTGGGTCAGGAGAACGAGTGAGAATACAGGGTATCATGGATAAAGAGCAGCATTTGGCTATTCTTAAAAATAATATAAAACAAAGTGCACAAAAGCTGTCTTTGGGATGTTACTGGAAGTTCCAACAAGACAATGACCCAAAACACGACACAAATTGTTACAAAATATTTGGATAAGAGTAAAACTGAGGTCTTGACATACCCCGCACAAGCTCCTAACCCCATTATAAATTTATGGGAATATTTGAAGAAAAAAGCAAGAGAAAGAAATCCTTCAAATTTGGAGGAACTAGAGGCTCTTGCCAATGAAGAATAAAGCAAAATACTTATCAGTGTGTGTAATGAGCTTGTAAGAATGATTAAAGGCAATAATCAAGAATAAAGGTTACACAGTTGATTATTTTTGAATCAAGAGGGCCAATAATTTTGTCTTATGTTAAATGCTTCTTTGGTGTTTTTTTTTTTTTTTTTTGTATTATTGTTTGACTTTAAAATAAAAATTTTGGCAATCACTGCACATTCTTTCAAATCCATTATTTCATCATTTGTGAAAAAAATGCACATGAAGTTTCCATCAAAATTTGAGGTATTACACCTTTATTTGTAATTATGGAAGCGGGGGTGAATAATTCTGTCCACAACTGTGTATCTATACATGGTCTGATGATTGTGTTTATCATGAAACAGACTGTCGCCTCTGGGTGTTGACTTCAATGTCAACTTATATATACACACACACGCATACAGAGAGACAATGATATATATCGAGAACAATATTGGAAGAAAATGTATGACAAAATGGAAAAAAAAATACTAAATTTGTTATGTTGGTGGGACTACACATACACACGAATGAGGCATGCTGGGAATTTAATTTTTTTTCATTTTGTTTCCATGACTTTTGTTATTAGACATCCCATGCTGTGATAAAATGTTCTGCCAGAAATGGTAAAATGTTGTCCACTATAACAAAACTGACCACAAGTTTGATATAAAAAAAATGCTACTCTGATCAAAGGAGAAAACAATTTATTATGGCAAAAATGTTTAGAGAGTCCCTTGATCGCAAGGTCATCCACATAAATTTGCACCTGCGTTTTAACATTTTCACTAATAACAAAAGTGATGGAAATAAAGAGAATCTCAATAAAATTGGCTAGATTTTTTTTAAATTTTTAAATTTCCAGCATCTTTTGTTCATGTGCATGTGTAGCTGCATCAACATAAATTTAATTTGATGAAGGCCTAAAGGATGAAACGCATCACACAAAAACTTTTTACACTTTGTTGTACATTTTTCCCTAATATATATATATATATATATATATATATATATATATATATATATATATGCTCTTGAAATAATTTGATTGAGCTTATGGAAAGAAAGGAGTGATTTTATAAACATTGACTGCTGCTGCTAATACAATGCTCTTCTACTCGAATTGTGCTCTCCTAGCTACTGACGTCTTTCATATAGTAAAAACATTCAAATTTCCCTTCGACTCTGCTGTGCGACAATAGCTTGTTGGGTAGAATCTCTGATTGAAGCCAAATCAGTCAGGTTTCAATCCCGGCTTGAAGCAATTGAATGTCTAGTTACACTGAATAGCCATGATACAGTGAAATAGTCTATCTGTGGATGACGATATATCTGGGAGAATATGATATATAAATTTCTCTCTCTCTCTATCTATATATATATATATATATATATATATATATATATATATATAGAGAGAGAGAGAGAGAGAGAAACAGAAATAGAAAGTGTTTGCACAGTTGTATGCATATATTTATAAATCATTATCTAAAAGTTTTTTATGTACCAATTTTGATGGCATTTCAGTCACTTTACTCTCTCCCCTTACACATTGAAAAAAATAATCCAGCTCAAAAAATAAACATTCTCTGTGTTTTATATGAAAAGTTGAGGTATCTGGTTGATCAAGATTTCCCCAGATGTCATAGACTACAAGTACTTGAACCTAGCCTGATTCCATAATACTGTAATATTAAAATGTAAATGTCTATATTTCTGAGATGAGGTATTATTTACAGTATTTACATTATTCGAACTATTGTCCTCATCTTTGTCGCCATATTTATCACAACATTTCGGCCGTTGTACGCTCCGGCATTCTTCAGGTGGTTGGAATTTCGAACTGAACCCTTTATTTTGATCACTGGAGTAGACTGTTCTAGTTCCACATGCCATGTTTGATGGATGTCAGTTATCAGTTATCTCCTGCTAATTTTTCCCTCTGAAAGTTCTCCACTGCCTTAACCGGGTATTGAACTCACAATCTTTGGGTCTGTCACTGGATCTAACCAACGCCTTTATCCACTGTGCCATGCATACAACGGCCAAAATGCTGTGACAAATATGGCGACAAAGATGAGGACAATAGTCCGAATAATGTAAATACTGTAAAATGTAAATAGTGGTTAGCTAGGATTCTTATATGCCATCAAATAAGGTATATCTGTGTATGCAAACAAGTCTTTCTAATTTCAGGAGTTATACATGTTATTTGGTTATTGAGCTTTCCAAAAAAACTGGGGACAGCACAAAGTACTGAAAAATTCTTGGCCCAGCCTACTTTCCAAGAAATTTTCAACACTCTTCCTATATGGATGTATGGTTATACATGTATGGGTAGTTTGTAGGTTATTGGTGTAGAAAGTGGAACTGGTTAACCAAATTCAAAAACTAACTTTATCTTTCATGTTCACTTTCATATAAATGCCCTTGGGAAGGGCATGAATCTGTTTTTCCACCCCTTGGATGGCAACTAATCTAAGAGAATGAAAACTCTGAATTCCAAACCATGGAGATTGCAATGAGGAACTATTCCATTACCTTTCTCCAAGAATGTATGACAATTCGTAGATAATAAGGAAATGGAAGAGTCATGATAACATATATCCTGTAGAAGCTGGAATTTAAAAAAAAGAAATGTATCTACCCACCTCATGTATACAAGGTCTGATCAAAAATGGGACTGATGCCATAAAAAGAAAACTACAACACATATCAATTCAGCATTTAATTTCTTTTGAAGTAGTCCCCTTCTGAATCCATACATTTTATTCAGCGTCATTTCCATTAATGGAAGCATTCCTGGAACTCCCTTTTTGGAATAATGAGCAGCTGCTTCATTGTATTCCCTTGATATTTTGAAATTTTCTTCCTTTCAAGTGGGATTTGATTTTTGTCAAGGAAAAAGTTGCAATTGGCGAGATCTGGTGAATATGATGGTTGCCAGACCTGGGAAATGTTGTCCTTGGCCCAAAACTGCTGCAGAAGCCATGGTCATTGATAGTATGGGGGTGGAGACAAGCCTACTGAACACACTTTCCTTTCAAGTAATGCTTTAAAAAATGTAAGTGAGTGAAATCACTATAACTTAGTGTGTATGCACAACAGAGTTCAAGCTCAATCTGGGCCATGTGTTGGGGTCCATAATGAAATACATTAAAAAATTAGTTATACTGTCGCTGAGCTATGTTCATAAAACTAAATAAATGAAAATTAATTATAGTGTGAAAATTAATTAAATAATTATAATTATCATTAATTCACTCATTCTAAACCAATGAGTATTGACCCCACATTTCTCCTCTATGCACACATACACACATGACATCAGGACATTCTTGCTATTGGACATGCAGTGAACATGAACATGGCATCAACACATGTGTCAACAAAAATTTTGATTATTTTTCTTTTCCCAGGCCATAATGGTAACATTTATGTATTAGCATTCAACAAAAATTTGAGGTAATAAAACCCCACACACTTGTTGCATTTTCCAACTAAATTATCTGGACTCTCATTGCACACATCTATAAAAAATCATACGATAAAGACTGTATATACTTTACTTATTCTATATCTTATCATTCTGTCAGATTCTGATCCATATTTGATCTACATTTGACCCCAAAACTCCCAATTTATTCAGTATTACTGTTTCTTATATCTCCAACACCACATAACAACAAGATAATAAATAATACTCATTGTTTCCACATCTTGCTGTTTCTCATTTTTATGAATATTTTTATTGTGTATATAAATGTTAGGGGTTTTATAATTATTTTCTCAGAGTTATAACTCCACTACACATGCAGCTTCATTCTCTATACTTGAACTCTGTTACCATAGCAACAGTCCTGATTGTTTTTGATCAGACCTCATATATATATATATATATATATATATATATATGGGGGTGCATATATATCTAAAGTAATTTCAGATTTGAGCTTTTTGCTCATCAAGCATTCAATCTGAGATAATACAAATTTGATTAAATAGTATATGAGAGGGTGCTGAAAAATTCTTAGTCTGACCCACCTCCCAAAATCAGTATTTCAATGACCAGATTTTGGGGAAGCGTTGGACCAACAGCTTTTCAACCCCTTGTATAAATATATATATTCATTATTATGATAATGTTATATTTAGTGGTTACATGTGTTTGAGTAGACATTTTTGTTTTTTTTTATTGAAAGTTTTGCTAAAGAAAATATGCCTATTGACAGAAAACAAACCTGTTGTCACTTTTTAATACTGGAAACCACTTTCAAGCCAAATGTACTTTAATGTTTAGCTACAGGAAGCCATCACAGCAAAGTATAGCCCAGTTACTTTATGTGAGAAATGCACATCTTTTCCTGATTTGCTGTGATGGCTTTCTGTAGTTGAGCTTTAAAGTGGTTTCCCAGATTAAAAATGGAACTCATGTTTGAATCCTGTTTAAGAGTACAATTTTTTTTAGTAACATTTTTGATCTTTCAGTTGGTAGACATTAATATTACTGTAAAAAACAAACAACAATATAGGAATGTTTACTCAAGCATGTCTACCAACTAAATATAATGTATATAGTCATAAGAAATATTGTCAGATTTAAAAAATCAATTAACTGCTTAAATTAAAATCAGTAAGGTAACTATAGTTAAAAAAAAAAAAAAGTTCCAGTGTCATTCTCAGAAATGCTTGTGCAATTCTTACAGGTATTTTGTGAATGATTATTGGCATTTATTGTCAGTAGTTTTTTTCATTTTTTTTTTTTTTTTTTTTTTTTACTTTAAGGTTTTTTTTTTTTTTTATTGAAGTCTTAAACTTTTATTATAGAAAAGTTCACTTCAACTGAGCATTAAAATTTTTTTGGGATAAATTATAAAATATTTATATGACTAACAATCAAATATGAACTAAATTGTTAAATTATGGCCATGCTCCAGTATTGTTCTTCAAAATAATATTGTGGATGGAACATCTTTTCTTTTTCTCCGCCTTTTTTTACCAAATCCACACATTTGTACATGTTTTATTTAACAAAGGTGGAAATAAAATGAGGGAATTTGTTTAAAATTTCTGAAAAAGTTGGCATTGAAACTGAACAGTTCTGTAAGCAGAACCTTTTGTCACCTTGGAGTAGTTGTGGTTGTAAAAGTTATTAACAGTAGCAGCAGTCGAAGGCAGATTGGTAACTGTCAAAAGTCACTGATGCTAATTTTGTTAGTGGTAGTAAACGATGGTAGTAGATAGCAAAAATGCAGAATAACATCCCACACCACCCAGCATATTTTAGATACTTATTCACTGATTAAATTTATTTGTGAAAAGGGAATTTTATAAAAAATATTTACGGAAATTTAAAACCAATCTTAACCAACCTTTAGTTGTTTTTAAAGTATAATTTGAACATTTAATATTTGCATTTTTAAATATAAGTCCCTAGAGAAATCAAACTGATTGGAAATCTGTGTAAAATTATACCTTTAATTATACCCTTTATCAGTAAAATAAAATTAAAATATTTTCATGTTTTAATTATCTTTTTGATAAAATATTCTGTAGAATGTTGGGAAAAAACGTTTTTGATAATTTTTTTTTTTAAAAGATTTCTTTTTATTTATTTAATTACTAAATAATTTAAAAAAAAATAATAATCATAATCTTTTGTTTTGTATTTAATCTTAATCTTTTGTAGGTGCACAGGGGTAGGGTCCATTATTCTGCATTTTTACTGGTGGTAGATGGTAAATCTCCACACGAACAGAGAACATTCAGTGTCCATGTGGGTTCAAGAGGGTCACGTATAAATGTGGCCTTTCTTTGTTGTAATAGGAATGGATCCTATTGTAATGTCCAAGGGAACATTCAGGTCAAATGGTGGCTCATCCAGCTTCACATTTAACTGCAAAATAAAAGAAAAATAAATACAAGTTGAAAACTGATTCTGTTCAAGTTAAAATATAATACCCCACAAACAATTTTTCTCTCCAGAATCTATCTTACATTATAATGGATCTACCATTATAAAAAAAAAAAATAAAAAAAATAAAAAAAATAAAGGTTATCTCCCTTTGGTAGATAACACCAGCTGTTAGCAAGATGAGACCATTTTTTTTTTTTTTTCTTTCTTTAAGCGTTTCACCCCAAGCAAGGTGGGAAGCCACTAGGACGCAAGGGGTTACAGAAGATTTGGAGCAAGATCAGATAGGAGTGATAGAAGAAAGGATGCGGAGAAGGATAGTGGATAGATCAAGGCAACTTGAGATGTTGATTGACATTACATTTGAATAGATGGAGATTATAGCTCTCAGGGAAACTGGAATAGGGAGGGAGTTCCACAGGCGAGAGGTGCGAGACATGAAGCTATTGGAGTAGAAGAGATGGCTACATTTCGTAGTTTCGACAGTGAAAGAGTGAGAGCGGGATGCCAGCCTCGTAGGGCGCTTGAATTCATGAAGTCTGGGAACCAGCAAATGCAGCTCCTCGGAGCAATTACCGTGAAAGTATTTGTAAAAAAGACAGAGAGAGGTGACGGCGCATCTGTAAGAGAGTGACTGTAGACGAGATGCCTGAACAGAGCCAATTATATTGCATATCCGCCTCTGGAGCTTATCAAGAATCCTGAGGCAAACAGAAGGGGCTCCAGACCATATATGGCAGCAATACAATAAGAGTTAAGACCCAAAATTATGCACCAAATAGAATTTAGCTGGGAAAGCAAAGAGGCTGAGATGACCATGACTGGAACAGACATGTTTTTGTCTACTCCAAGAACAGATGATGCTAGGCATGGGCAAACCTGAATAAAGCAGTTATTGGAAAAAGACATGGGAAACAACAGATAAGTGATTTGATCTATTTCAATAGACATATATTTGGATATCAGCTCTGATGTTTTGACTTTTAACTGCTAAAAGAATATGTTTTTATCAATCCTCTATACTCTTCTCATTGTATAATGTATTTCTTATATAAAGTATGTTTTTTAAACTCTTCAATTGTCTCATCTTTGTCTGTCAGCCACAACTCAGTTTGGGTAGTTATTAAATTTCCCACACCATTCATCCATGCTTTGAATATTGCTGCCACATATGGTCTGGTGCTCCTACTATAAACACTTCAATACTGCTTTTCTATAAATACTTTCATGGTAATTGTTCTGATGAACTTTTCTCTGGAGTACCTAGATTTTTCAGAATTTAAGCGCAGTACTAGATTGGCAGCAAGGTCTCATTATTTTACAGTTGAAATGGTTAGATTTCACCATAAGTTCTATGCTCAGCATTTCTTGTTTGCAGAACTCTCTTCTGGCTTCTTGCTTCCCAGTCAACTTTGATCTTCAAAAATTTAAATGCAATATCTGTCATTATCTACTGTCTACTTAATTCTTGTTCTTTTATTGTTATCACTCCTTAAAAGTGTATTATTTTCTCATATTCTCTAACACTCAGTAACCCCTTGCGTCTTAGTGGCTTTATTGCCTTGCTTGAGGTGAAATGATAAAAAAAACAACAATGTCTTGTAAAACAAATTTTAACTTTGTATATCTATTGGTCATGCAGCCTGATCTCCATAATTTACTAATGGGATATTTTGTTAATATGGTAACAGTGGGGCCTTACTGAATGCCAATAATAAGCAGATATACTTTGTATTACAGTAACAACAGAAAAACTAATTTGCAAATAATGAGAATAGGTTGTTGAAATCTGTTGCAGATTTTCATGTCATTGTGGGGTTCTTTTTTCATCCAAATCTCTGAATTTGTTTTGCTCATGCTAAATCTAAAAAAATAAACACTATATAAAATTCATTATTTTTTATCCATAATGTTGAATGGGTTAAAATTCATCCAACTTTTAACAAGAAAACTACAAGCTGATGTTAAAAATTGCCACAAAATAATGTTGATTTATTTAAGATGGAATGATCTTGTGGAAGATTCCACATTTGCCAGTTACACCCCAATTGGAAAATGCACTCTTCCCCTGTAGTAATTATCACACACAGTACATACAAATCATGCAACAAGCATTCATTGGTTGATCTCCTCAAAACTAGCTCGCTGATTGGTCAGTACTGACCAATCAAACCGCCTGCACACGACAAATCTGTTTTCCTGCTCAATATGCTCTGAGCCTCCCATGTGATACACAGCCATATATAAACAAAAGACGAATAAGCTCTCTCGTGTTTCTCTTCATTCATCTTTCTCCTTCCTGCCAAGATGTAATCTTCAAGAGCTCCCGTCTTAACCTTGCAGTCAGACGTTAAAGAACATTACCATTTCACAAACTCTAAAATCTCTTCTGAACTCTTACCAAGGTTTACAAGTCACATTTCCTAACACGCTAAAGGAACTTATTCTTCTAAACTACAGTTTAATAATTACTTCTTCTTTATGAGCTCAAGTACAAATATTTCCAAATCTAAGAGACATAACTCTATCACACCTTCAGCTTATATGCTTGTACACCAAACACTAAAAAATTCAATTATGTTTTGAAATCATTCTGTTCAGTTTTGTATTTTATATTATATGCTATTTTACCAAACACTAAAAAATTCAATTATATTTTGAAATCATTCTGTTCAGTTTTGTATTTTATATTATATGCTATTTTACCAAACACTAAAAAATTCAATTATGTTTTGAAATCATTCTGTTCAGTTTTGTATTTTATATTATATGCTATTTTACGTCAAATATAAATTGCATTGTGTCCACGCATTGTCCATAATCCCACCTTTCCTAACCAAAATTAAATATATGTAGTACACACCCTTACATAATGGTGACACCCACTACAATCTATTATGACATGTCTCTAATTTGTGTTTAGAGATACATTGTATTTATTTAAAATTTTTGTAGTTGAATTGTTCAGCTATGTTGCATATGAAGGATTATTGTAGATAATTAGGTTACCATTAAATTTGTATTTTATATAAATACTACCTTAGGAAAATTGACATGTACAGTTGGGGGCATATCATAGATACATGGGACTGTATCATAGATTGGGGAGGAGGGCACAGGACCCTTTGCACAGATCCTGCACATAATGAACACACTAAATTAGACTGATATCTTCTACCCACTCATTACATGTTCATTATTTGCAGCAAAAAGTCCAAGGTAAATTTCTGTTCAATCTTTTACCCTTGACATGCAAAAATCTTATTAAACCTCATATCTCTGTCTGTCCACTGTTCTATGGTGACAATCATCTTTGTTGTGATGTTACATATGCCCATGTATTCAGGTTGTTTCGGCTGTTATAAAAAATATTCACGTCACCCCTGCTGCTTTGGGCTTACAACTTTGAAAATATTTGGATTCAAGTTAATTTATGCTAATTTATATTTTCCTTTTGAATTGTACCTTGCATTTTTCAAAGTAATTTATTTAAAAATTAAAACACTGTTTATAAAGCAAGTAAAAACCAAAAAAAAAATTGTCGAAAGTGAAACTCTTACCACAAGAAAATATTTGATGTCAATCACGTTACAGCCATCAAGGTTTGAAGGAGACAAGGGTGGAACCATCATCCTTTCCCCACTCCACACATCTGTCTCTCCTGGGGTAATACTGGGATGATTGACACAAGCCAATGTTTGAACTTCAGTACCCTGAGCTTGCTTGCCATGATAAAGCACATGCTGGGAAGAGAAGAAATTTTGTTTTGTTTTAAAGAAAAGAAAAAAAAAAGAAAATTTGCAAATTTAAAAGCAAAATTCTGAAGTAATCAGGTAACTGATAATTTATTTCAAGTTTCTTTGACAGATTTAAAGAGGTCATATATTTGACAGAGTTAAGGCAGTCATATCTTTGACAGATTTAAAGTGGACATAACTTTAACTGGCATATCTTTTGGAAATTTTCTTTTCTTTCAGAAAATAAAACCTGCTGCAACAGTATTTTCACTATTGCCCGAAATAAGAATGAAAAAGAAAGAAAAAAAATGCAAATCAGATTCAATTACAAAGTAAAAATATTTATTTCTAATTAGCTAAATAAGGGTTCTTGCAAAAATTAGTCCCTTTTTGCTGAGAATAAGATCACCTATTCTCCGAGTAACACAATGTAAAAAAACATAGCATAAAAGTAAAACAAACTTAAGTTACAATGCACCAAAAAACAAAAACAAAAAAAGAATAGCGCCCCCCCCCTGCTGTGTCAATGATAACAATAAAAAAAAAGGGGGAAGAGCCTAACTCTTCAGTACACTTTCAATCGTTTCCAGGTTCAAAAGTTTTTACCTTTTTTCTTTTCTCTCTTGTGTATACAAGGTTCTTTTCTTGGTAACCAAACTCCCTTCCTTATTCAGTTATTTTCCTCCCGTCTACTCGGAAATTATGCTTTTCCACTAGAAGGTGAAAATTTACTTTAAACATGTGGTAAAACACTTTTTGAAAATGCACGTGTCTGCTCCTTCTTCTCAAATGGCTTTAGCTCCAAACTCCGCTTACAGACTTCTTTTCAACTTTCTTTTCTGGGGCTTCTTCGAGAGGATTTCCCAAAATTTTTCAGAAAGGGAAACTTGCCCTCAGCAACTTTGTTACCCATGCATCCTTCACTTATGGGCAAACACTACCTGCCTTTTCAGCAGGGAGAGAGAAAAACGAACCTCTTCTCTAAGTCATCTTGTTTCCAACTACTGCTAAGGTTCAGTCCAGTTCTCCCTTGAACTAAAAATTTTCAGATATCAGCTGCAGACAATATTTGCTGAAATTAGGACAGGGGACAAATTTTGGCTTAAAAATCACGTGGGTCTTTTTGACATTTAAGTTTGTTGTGAGTTTCTTTCTGTTTTTTCTTGTTATTAAAAAAGCTAAATAAGAAGAAATCTCAAACATTTTAAAATAACTTATATTATTATCATAATATTACAAACTTTGTCTGATAACATTGGTCATATTTGAAGATATATTCCATATACTAAATGTAGCAACTATTATGAAAGATTTTATATTATTTATTTTATGAGAAACATATGTGACACCATTGGAAAGTGCTTTCAAACCATACTATAGTTTAATCAAAGCTTTGCAAGGAAAATTGGGTAAACAAATCTATTCAGAACCTATTAATGGTTGTGCTAACACAAAGTCACAAGTCATCGTGAACAAGGGTTTGAGTGAAACTGGTCTTGGACAAATTGTTAATCACACCTGATCATGCACTCTCTCCTAGAAAACTTAACTAAGGTTCACTCAGCATTGTTGCAGTATAAATCACAGCTTGACTTTGTAGGTGTTGAACAAACACAAATGTGCCTGAACAGGTATCTGCAGTAGGGATTGGCTAGCCACCCTACCAAATGGATGTGCTTGGAAAGATTAGCTGGTCATTATTTATTACATACACACACACATACATATACATATAATATATATATATATATATAATTTCTCAGAATAATTCTGAAGACAAATTCAATAAAAAAGACAATTGTAAAATAGTTCTTAGTCCTTGCTGATGTGTTTTGTCATTCGACTTTATCAAGGCAAGTGATGATAAATAAAAGTGAAATATTGTTAGTTATATCAAATTCAAAAGTTTTTTAAAACAACACTCCTGTCTAAGCCTCTTTCTGGATATTGGCAATTTTTTTTTTTTTTTTTACTAAGAGCTGTCTTCCAGTTGTCTTTTTTATCCAATTTGCATTTATTTCATAATTATTTTGAGAAATTTCGCAATATTTTTGACATGGAAAAATAATAAGGATTTCCTTATAGCTGGTTCAAATATTTTAATAATTTAGTAAATGTTTATAAATTTATAAATAAAAAATTGTTTTCTTATTTATTTCTTGATAAATGATAAATATTTCATTGTATTAGTTTTCAGAATGCTGTAAATATAAAATTATTCTTGTAAATAAACAATCTAATAAATAAATAGTGTTTAATGTATTTGTTGTAAAAAAAATGTATAAATTCACTTTCATCCTATGTTTAGGTTTTATTACAATTCTAATAGTTGCTTTTTAAAACAACAAACATTGCTAAGGAGTGGAGGTAGTTAAAACAAGAGTGATATCAAGGGGAAAAAAAATGTCCTTTTGATACTGTTTTTTGCAGACATGAAAGTCTAATTACATTATTCAGACTATTGTCCTCATCTTTGTTGGCATATTTATCACAATGTTTCAGCTGTTGTACACTCCGGCCTTATTTGGAATGTCAAACTGAACCCTTTATTTCACTCACAAGGGTAGACTGTTCTCGTTCCACATGCCATGTCTAATGGATGTCAGTTATCATATTAATTCCCCTCTTCAAGTTCTCCACTGCCTTAACCAGGTATTGAACCTGTCACTGGATCTAACCAATGCCTTTATCCACTGTGCCACGTGTCCTTGAGGGCATCTGTGTATGAATTTCTGAGTATTATAAACTTTGTGTCTTCAGCAACCATTTTACATTTTTTACAGTCTACCCCAGTGAGTGAAATAAAGGGTTCAGTTTGACATTCCAACCATCTGAAGAAGGCCGGAGCATACAACGGCCAAAACGTTGTGATCAATATGGCGACAAAGATGAGGACAATAGTCCAAATAACGTAAATAGTGTACATAATACCTCATCTCAGAAATATAGACAGATAATGAAAGTCTAATTTTGTCAAAAAATAATTGCCCAGATACTCACCATATACAGCTTCACACTTGAGCATAAGACTTCTTTTTCTGAATGGTTTGAAATTTCAACTTTCAACTCAACCATCTCTCCTGGTGTGTAGCCAGGTTTGTCTACTCCAAGAAATGCTGTCACAGGACCCGACCGACAACAGAAGATATTTGGCTGTTTGATTATCTGATTCTTGACACCTTGCTGAAAAGAGAAAGAAATTAGTAAACAGTAAATAGAAAAATAAAATGTTTTAATCTTTTTACTTAGTTTATTTCTTTATTTGAGCTTATTGTTATTTTATTTTGTTAATTGATAAACAATAACAAATTTTATCTTGTTAATTAGTAACCAATATTTTATTAGTTTAATTTTGTTAATTTATTTCTTTTATTTTTGTTTCTTTTTTGTTAATTTTATTTCTTTTATTTAGTTAATTAATTTTATATTAGTTTATTTTATTTGTTTTATTAGTTTGAAATCAATTCTGAAAATGAAACTATCATTTTTAATGTATAATATCACAAATTGAATGCTGGTGTTAATAAAACAGTGAAACTATGTATTAATAAATATATATTTATCCTCACAAGAGTTTCATGCACAATGCAAGTATCTAATGATTGTGTTGTGTATGAAACTCTAAGTTGTGTTACCAGTGGGGAAAAATGTATGTATGTATGTATGTATGTATATATATATATATATATATATATATATATATATATATATATATATGTAACCCTTTCAGAATAAAATAAAAAAAATAAATAAACCTCCATAGACACTTAACCAGAATAGACGATGTCATCTTCTGTTTTAAATTTAGACACCCCCACTTTACCCTGACTTGACGTCTTTGAATGTAACTGAGATATTGATACAAATTATTAACCCTTACGCACCTTTCCTTTAAGCAATTACTCTAGCCATTACCATAGTAATTTTAATTTCAATAATGAATATACTTATAAAACGCGTAAATTTCAGGAATAAGTTATTCCAAAAAAAATTTTGCTTGAAGATGGAACAGAGCTTACTTTAATTCAATTTAATTCAAATAATTATATTGAAGTTTTGGGCTCTTGTTTTGAAACATGAGAACTCTTATGTAGCGTTGGAATCATATTTTTATATAAATAATTATATTTATGCTCTACTTTTGTATCGAGCACTATTTTTTTCAAAAATAATAAAAATATTAGGTTGGTGCAAAAATAATGACGTAATAATGTTGTTTTTTTGACGTATTTTTTAACGTCAAAAAACAACATTATTACGTCATTATTTTTGCACCAACCTAATACTAAAGAACTTTGGATTATTTACCTAACAAGTTCTTTCCTATTTTCTATATATTTTTACACACACACATACATACATATATATATATATATATATATATATATATATAAAGTCATCCACAGACAGACTGTTTCATTGTATCACAGCTCAAGTGTCACTAGACATCTGATTGCCTCAAACTGGGAGCGAAACCTAACTGATTTGGCTTCAGTTGGAGATTTTGCCCCTGAGCTATCAGTGCTTAATTGAAAGGAAGGCAAATTTTTACGTACTTACTCTTTGAATAAATACGCCAATGACCAATAGGGCTCAATTCATGAAAGAACTTTGCAATATTAGCAGCAATAGTCATTATTTACAAATTCACGCTTTCTTTCAAGAGTGCTTGACTGTATATATATATATATATATATATATATATATATTATATAGAGTACAAGGCAAAAAATTCTCGTATTTAGTATGGGTGTAAATATTGGTTGTTCATATTCAAGTCTATAAACATTTACATGATTCAGCATAGACAAATATTGGTTATTTATAGTTGATTCTATAAGCACTTTCTTGGTGGGTGCACTATTTTGTAGGGGCAGGAAGGGATCCTTATCCTCTATAGAGGATGCAGGTGTCATATTCTAAGCCCCATCAACAGGGCAGATTTTTTTTTGTGCAGATATACTTACACTTGCATTAGGTAGCATGTTCAGATCCATTGGCTTTATCACATGAAAATCTTTCTCTAGACGAAAATCTGATTTTCCGAGTCTTTTGATAATGGCTTTAGCTGAATGACTGACATAGCCTCGATTTCCTCGGAAAGAAGATGGCACATTTGGCAGCAGAAACTCAAAAGGAAAAGTGTGGGTTCCTGCATCCAATGACTGTTCCTCATCCGACTGAGTCATCCCATCAGGAATTGTAGAACCTAAAAGGAGAACAATGTCAATGACATTCACAGAAACATTCTGAAGAATATTCAAATCACTATAGAAATCAAGCTGTTTAAAGACAAAGTTTGGTGAAAAAGAAAGTCACTTACCATGAAAAAGGGCATGTATGTTCTGTACGATATGCCGAAAAAAAAATAACCAAAAGAGAAACAAGTCAGTGACAGCATCTTGGACATGCTAATACTATTTGTCATCTCCAACTGTCGATAATGAAAAAAATTGTTCCATTGATAAAAGTGGTTGGTGTTCTAGAATTGGTGGTAGATTATTTTTCTACCTTGTCTGTTTGCTTGTGAGTGACTGTTACCTTGTGCATTAGATTTCTGACCATTTACGTGTATTGGGGTTTTTGACATTAGACCTGCGATTCATTATTTTGACATTTCTTTCTGCCTCTGGGTCTTCGAGTTTGGATTTGCAATTTGTTTATTTCATTTCGTAATTGAGCTGGCATATCAATCTTTTGAACAAGCTATTTCAGCTCTTCAGCAAGGATCAAGTCCTACAGATGTAATGGCCCAAACCACCTGGTGAGGGACTGCCTTCAGAAGAGGCTAGCAACTTGGTGTGTTGCTGCCACTGCCATAGGTGCCAAGAACCAGGGCACCTCTCACAAAATTGTCCAGGAAACGGGTCAGGGGATGATGCGGCAGTGCCAGCCTTGTCCCCCTCCATGATGTAAAAGCAGTGCTACTAGTTTCTGATGCCTCTCCCACCTGACCACGTTAATGCCAGTCTCTCTTCCCTGCAAGTCACGAATGAGATGCTCCCCTAATTGACATACGCATTGATGGGATTTGATTGCGTTTGATTATGAACATATCCAGTTGTCATCCATGGAAAAAACAAGAGGTAAATATGCTGATGGAAAGGTGCTCAGAAGTTGAGGAGTCACAAGCATGAAAGTTCATATAGATAATGATGATCCATCAATATAGATGTTCTGGTCGTGGAGAGCAAATTATTAAGATTCGACCTGTTCCTCAGGATAGAAGCCATTGAGAGATTGGGCGCTGTTCACATTACAAAAATGAATGAAGTCAGGTTCATTAATTCCCATATTTGTGCAACCATGACTGTAAATCAGCCCAGCTTTACTGCAGAATTCAACCAATATGCCAGAACCTGGACAACATCATGGAACTAATCGGATGGTCACCCACTGGAACATCTAAAAAAAACAGGTACCTGTGTCTAAGCAAGCATGAAGTGAATATCAGCATGAATTACAGGCATGGATAGATGACGGGTGGCTGATACCTTACCCTGAAAAAGAACTTGGTCCCTCAAGGGGCCTGATCTTATTAATAGCGGTGGCTCAAAAGAAGGAAGGAAAGGTCCAACTGGTGTTAGATTACTGTGGTTTAAACAAGCATGTTGATGCATACACGGCAGATGTTTGTGTTGAAAAATTAAGAGAATGGCAAAGAAAAGGACCTGTTGTTTCCATGCTTGATTTTCACCTACAGATACATGTGCATCGATTGTTGTGTCCATTTCAAATCATCATTTATAAGGGATGGAGGTACTGCCTGACAAGAATGAGAGTTGAGCTCAATGACACTATGTTGGCAAAAGTTGAATCCATTCTCCAGACAACTTCCACCTCTATTGATGATAGCTATGTCAAGACGTGACATCTGCAAAACATGTAAGACGACATCTCACTGATTTGGGATTGATGTGCAAAGATCTAGAATGACTGGCAGACAATACCCAAGTGCTTGGCTTGAAAGCAGAAGCAGAACACCTTGTACTGGAAGTGTGGGTGCAAAGTACCAAAAGGATCCAAAGTTTTGACTCTCCGAAAAATATTTTCACAAGAGAGAAAATTAGCTGGGCACTTTCCTGCATGTGGCTGGATCCATATTCTGACTGCCTTCATCAAATGCAGAGCAAGTGAGATTACACCTGGCTGGGATGATGAAGTAACATTACCAGAGTACAAAAGACGACCATGTGTGGGGCAAGTCATGTGTTAACAGACATCAGTTTGAAGTATGGGTTGATGCATGCTCACTTGCAACTGGAGTGTCCCTTGAGTTAAATGAGGACATAGTGGAGGATGCATGCTGACTGTGTCCCAAAAAGGATGTTCAGCATATAAACATAGCTGAGTTGGATGTCGTACTTGAGGGTGTTAACATAGCACTTCAATTGGAAGGCAAAAATATTGCACTTATTCACAGACTCTGCATGTATTCACGGATGGAATATCTGGCACTCTCACCAGAAAGCCTGGAATATGCACAAAGGCCTTGAGCTGCTCATTCAGATGAAGCTCAGCACCTTGGAAAGTGAATATGACTTATTGGTGAACATAAAGATGGTAAAATTCAACCAGAACTGAGCAGACAAGCTGACAAAGGTACCGTGGAAATGGCTTGAAGCAGTGAGAAAGGAGCCAGAACCAGTGAAAATTTCTGTGCAGTATCAGTGAATATATGCAGCTTGGACAAGATGAGGTCAGTACACTGTCAAAGTGGGCATCTTGGCATTAAAAGGATACTTTATTTCACAAGACAGATTGATTCCACAGTGTCTAAGGCAGTGGTGAAGGCTATAGTCAGAGAATGTAGAGAGTGTCATTCCATTGACCCATCGCCAGTCAAATGACCAAGAGTAAAGTTAAATGTTAGCGATGTGTGAACCCGGTATCAGTCTATATTTCTGAGCTGAGGTATTATGTACACTATTTATATTATTTTGACTATTGTCCTCATTTTTGTAGCTATATTTATCCAATCCTTCAGTATCTGTCTATATTTCTGAGATGAGGTATTATGTACACTATTTATATTATTTTGACTATTGTCCTCATTTTTGTAGCTATATTTATCCAATCCTTCAGTATCTGTCTATATTTCTGAGATGAGGTATTATGTACACTATTTACATTATTCGGACTATTGTCCTCATCTTTGTTGTCATTTTTATCCGATCATTCAGTATCTGTTTATATTTCTGAGATGAGGTACTATGTACACTATTTACATTACATGGACTATTGTCCTCATCTTTGTTCCCATATTTATCACAATGTTTCGACCGTTTTATGCTCTGGCCTTCTTCTCAGTACAGATAATTTCTATTTTTCTTAAAATAGACCAAAATACCCATTTAACAGTGATATGCCAGGACCAAATAGAACCAACCTTGAATGTTTTCAGGTTAGAATAACTTATAAAAGAAAAATTATCCCAATAACTTAAAGAATGTATTTTCAGTGCAGAAAAAGTTTTCCGAAAAATCTTACACAAAATTAAATTAAGGCAAACATGTGTCATCAATTTTTGAATCAAAAAAAGATAAAAAGGAATGAAAAATGCATTCATTTTTGTCCATCCAAACGTATAAATCTTGGAAACTCTACGGTGCTTTTGAAAAGGTTGATCTCTTTTGATGCTCCATCTTTTGATCAGCCATCATGTTAACATCCCATCTGCCTTTGTATCTTTCTTCAATTACCTTGAGATCCTGATGAAACCTCTCTCCCTGTTCATCACTGTAATCACCAAGATGATCAAGAAACTGATTAAACAGAAAGTGTATCTTGATACTCATGTTGCACCTGAGTAGTTTAAAGGACCTTGTCAGACAAGATGCTGGTGGTGTTAAGGATGGGTAGGAAAAGTGTCTAGTCTAGTTGGCTAGGCCTATCTGCGATGTGGTGGCTATTTTAAGCACTGATAAAGAAAATTCTAATCTTGCTAGTCTCTTAAACTTGCCTAACAACCCTCATTTATCGATGTTCCTATGTCTGTTATACAGCGACTGAATGACAATACCAAGACCTCCGTAAATTCAAGTGATACAATAAAATCTTATGATGGTTTCAGGCTTAAAGTGAAAAATACTAATAAAAACTAAAATCGCTGTTCTTGAATGACTTCTAAAGAGCTTCTATGAAAAGTAGAGAAGAAACACAAATCACAAAGTTTTAACAAGCTAAGAACATTAAGGGCACAAGAACATTTTCCAGTGAGATATCTCTGATAAAATCAAGCATTTCACGGTCAGCTTATCTGAAATGAAATAGCTCAGAATTCATTTTGAAAGTTATTTGGATACTTTTTCTTGAATGATAAATCATTTTAATATGAAATGAAATGTTTCGACTATATCACTTGCATATTTAAGCCGTGGCATATCCCTGTGAATTAGGCATTTTGGCCTATTTTAAGTGTTATATTCCGTGCTAATAGGAATATCTACTTGAAAAACAAAGTGGATAAAATAAGTAAAGTTTTATTGTAAAAAACCAGTACAATAAGAATAAAGGTAACAGTTATGCACAAGGTCGTTGCAAGTCAATTCAGTAGTGAGTGCTACTACTGGAAGGTCAGTAGTTCTTGTGTAAGTCTGAGTCATACTCAACAGACCCCAGCTCGTCTATGTAGTCCGTTGACTTACAGATACTTATAGGTAGTTACTACCTATAGCGTAGTCACTCATGGAGGTGACAGGTTATTCTATTACATCATTAAGCAAAACAGAAATTATATGTACTGAGAAAATGTGATGTGATGGGAAAAAAAAATGGACTTGATTTTCAGATTCAGTGTGAAAAAATAGCCCAGAAACATGTGTCCATTGCCCAACAACATTTGGGTGATAAAAAAATGTCAACCGATGTATTAGAAAACAAAAATATTGAACTGAAACTGGAACCATGTTCTTAAATAACCTCATCAAAAGTAGTCTTTTATTTGTATGTCATACATGGCATCCAACACATTCAGAAATATCTAAACTAATATCTGCATATAATTGTTTTTTCAGATAAATGGCTAAAAATGGTTTCAAATGAATTAATCCTGTACATCTTAAAGATGATCCTTCATTAAACTGATGCTATCAAATTAGAAAGAACTTAACTAAATAGCAAAAACCACATCATTTGAATACTTCCAACCGCAGCAAAGATAAGTAATACATGGAAATAAAAGAAAAAAATAATAATCAATCTGCTAACTTTTCACACTACCAAAAAACAAAAACGTGCAGAAAAAAAAACTCCTATCAATATTAGAAAGAGCTATAGCATTTAGTAGACTTGAGAAATCTAATTTTCTGAAAACTGTTTTAATATAAAGCTTTATAAATTTCAATCAACACTGACACTATTTGGTCAATGAATTTTAAACGTAGCTAATTTCATCATGACATTAAACTTAGTAAAAACAACAATACATAAAAAGCAGATTACATTTTTGTATTTACATAAAGAATTATTAAACCTTATCTAAGAAGTTCCAAATTTAATATAAAATATATAAATTATTCTCTTAGCTCATCAATTATGATTGCAAGGAAACAGATTATCTGTCATGTTAATTCTTGAATATATTTTATTAAAAAAATGAAAAATTAAAATGAAATTATTATTTAGATTAGCAAAAAAAAAAAAAAAAATTACAAGTAACTTGTTTGTTACATAATAAAATAATAATATTTAAAGCATTTTAATTCAAATTCATTTTATTTTCTAATACAAATACCTCAGTGTAGTGATTTTCTAAGCGCTGCTTAGATGTGGTGCAAGGCCAGAAGTATGGAGCACCCAGTGAGAAGCAAACTCACTACTCAGTCATAATTGTTCTAGTGAGACAAGCTTGCTAACCATTACACCACACTGAGGTACCCTAAAATGATTTTGTAAGCGTAGTTTAGATTTGGCACAGGACTGAAAGTATGGGGCACCCAGTGAGGATCGAACTCACTAATCAGTCATAATTGTTCTAGCGAGACAAACTTGCTAACCATTACATTGCCTCGGGGTGCCCCAGTGATTTTGCAAGCATAGCTTAGATGTGGCACAAGGCCGAAATTATGGGGGTACCCAGTGAGGATTGAACTCACTACTCAGTCGTAATTGTTCTGGCGAGCCAAGCTTGCTAACCATTACACCGCCCCGAGGTGCCCCACAAATACCTCAGTGTAATCAGTTATAAATTTAGTATAGGATATAAGAAAGTTGATATAGAAATTTTGTCCAGCACTGTAAGATAACACAAAACAAAAAGTGAACTAAAAACTTGAACCATGTTCTAACATTATCAAAACTAGACTTCCATTTGTATGTCATACAACTCATTCAGAAATACATAGACTAATATTGGCATATAATTGTTTTTTTTTTTTTTTCAGATAAATGGCTAAAAATAGCTTGAAAAGAATTAATCCTATATGATGAGCCTTCATTATACTGTTGCTATAACTCCCATCAATATTAGAAAGAGCTATAACATTCATCAGGCTTGAGAAGTTTATTTTTCTGAGAAATTCTTTTAAGAAAAGGAATTTATAAAGTGAATAAATGCCTAAAGGAATCGGATAATTTTATGATTACCATCACTACTAAATAAACACTATTATATATTCTAAATGCATAATAGTTATTGGTGCAAAAAAATGGAAGTGTACAACCAAGTTGAAAATCTAATCAATTCTGTTTCATTCACTTCATACTAATAGCCCTTTGTAAAGGCAGGTTTCCATCTTTATCCAGCAGTATGTTAAATAGCAATGCAGAATGAACATTCTGTTGCCTTGAGTGGAAGCCAGTCTAGGAGAAGGTAAACTGAATTAATTTACTTCCATTACTTTGCTATACATATATTATTCCCATGCAGATAACTGCTATCCTATGAACACATGTAATTTTAAAATAACTAGATTTTAAATTCAATTTGTGAAATATTTACACAAGTTAATCCCTTCATATATATATATTGTGATAAGATTATGCTCAGGCTATGAGACTGGTATTTTACTCATGAATATCTGTCTTGGTTCATTTTCATGGAAACTAAAAGCAATAAAATATTTAAAAAATTAAAAATATATTATATATTATTGATTTTAATAATTAGTAAATGAAATATATCATTAATATTCAGTATATTAATATATATATATATATATATATATATATATATATATATATATATATATATATATATATAATTTCAATCTTTGGCAAAAATGATATTTGCCAAAACAATGCCTAAATTAAAAGAGTGCTCAATACGCTTTTGATAAAATGAAAATACAGGGCAAGTTAAAATATAAAATATTCAAAACACTGACCTTCTTGCAACCATAGTTTCTGTCTAGATTGATTTATCTTGATGCCTGATGAAGCCATTTTGGTAGAAACCAAGTTTGCAAGAAGGTCAGTATTTTGAATATATATATATATATATATATATATATATATATATGTAATTAAAAGTTTGGTAATCCATATGGATAATCCCAAGGGGGATGTAATCCAGAGAGCTGTGTCAAATCAGACCAATTATTAATTCAATTTAAATAGAAAACAGACAACCTTAAGGGTCCATTGGTTATAATTTATTTCCCCAAGTATATGATTTTTCACCTTTGGAAGTGCGGTCTGATGAAACCAGATAAAAATCATATACCTGGAGAAATAAATTATAACCAATGGACTCTTAAGTTTGTCTGTTTTCTGTTTGAATTGAATACATATATATATATATATATATAAACTATGAACCTAAAGAGCCTGACAATCTGTGTAGGTGAAACCTAGGTAGGTTTACCTGGCTCTTTAGGTTCATAATTGGATTTGCTCTACTTAGTGTATTGAGCACTTTATGTAGTTACTTTTGCTTTACTCGTGTTGGAGGTTTTTTTCTTTGGACTCTGAGCTTGGATTCTGGATGATTGTTTTCGCCTGAATTACATGTTCTTAGTTCTTTCTTTTTTTTATCCCTTATTTTTCCTTGGGTATTGGTTTGTTCATTTACAAGCCAAAACACCTAAGGTTTTTCCAGATGAGTATAATTACTTATATATATATATATATATATATATATATATATGGCTTACTGTGCTGTTGAAGTCTGAGTCATCACTGGGACTAAGTTCATTGATTTCCTCCAGCTTTAAACTTGTCATTCAAGTAAGGCATCGAGAGAATTCTGATGTCATGGCATTGTAATTTGGTCATATATTAATGAAGAAAAATAGTCACTCTCAAAAGTTGCTTGAGCTGATTCAATAGTATATAGTGCTTTACTGCCAGTTTGTTTTTTTAAATTCAGTTGTAAAAAAATGCATGTGTTTGGCTGGATAGATCTGGCTGGTTTTTTATAGATCAGATTAACCAGAGAAGGCAACATGCAAATTTCACATTCAATAAATTGATTCTCTTTTGGGGCATATCAGGTAAGAAATGTTCAAGTAAGCTAAAGACAAATTTTTTTGATATATATCAGTTCATGAAACAGAAGTTTTTTTGTTTTTTTTATATATAACATTCTTACCAGATTCATAGAGTTTCATGTTAAAATAATAATATGTTTCGGTGGCATCTTCAGTACCAAAATTGGATCCACAGTCAGATGCACTGCTATCACTTTCTTTAAAATAAGCTCTTCCCCAAAACTGGATCCAGACTCCTGAAAAGATAAAGAAGACCTTTAAAAGAAACAGGTTGAAATGATGATGACTTGTTTACACTCAAATTACTAAGCACTGTGTTGTATTTGCTTAACATAGATCAGTTGTGCTATGTCCTCAGGAAAAGTACAGTTATTAAGTGACTGGTAATATACATCAGAAGGAATCTGGCATTTTTTTACACATTTGCATCCCAGAAGAGTGCAAGATAACAAAGAAGGAAGTGTCTAAGATTGTTTGAATTCGAGAAATGGCTTGATTTTGCAGACGCTTAAATTTAGGATATTTTATATTATACAGTGTAACCCGGATATAAGAGAGTTGTTGAGACCGGATACGAAGTCTCTTATATCCGGGTTTCTCTTATATCCGGGTTTGGTCTATTTTGTTTAGGTAAGTATGGCTCTAATTTGGGACCGGTTAAATCTCTCTTATATCCGGGTTTCTCTTATATCAGGGTATCTTATATCCGGGTTACACTGTACATCAAAATTAGAAAATGAAGAGCAGTGTTAGAATTCCGGTCGATATTGTTACATTTACTTACCTGCAAATCCACTTTGGCTTGGTATGAATCTAACACTTGGTTAAATAGTTCGACTTGTCATTAAGGAAATCGTTTTTTTTTTTCTTTTATCGAAAATATACTTAACGCAATATTCAGTCACAAAAAATATATTTCAGCTTTAAAATGCTGGCTCTCACACGACTCATTGTAGGGTCATGGTGGCATGTCTGTGAGCCCACATGACCCTCCAGTGTATTGTTTTCTAATTTCTTTTATATGAAGATTATTGGGAGTGGATTGCTATGATTAATAGCTTATGAGATCATGGTACACCAGAACCACATTTTTTTTCCAAAATTTTATTTTGTCTTATTTTGTTTTCTTTTTGGAATTTCTACTGTTGTTCCTTTTTTTTTTATTTTTACATGCATAGAGCTGTACCATGCAGAAAATGTGACACCTAATCATGGACGTTGGGTGTCGTAATGGATAGAGCTAAAAATGCAAACTCGGAGATTCGAATTCTAGTGAGGGTTCCTTACACTCTCACATGCTCAGATGCTTACGGGAAATAAAGAAGATTTTTCTAGATTCAAATCAAAAAATTTTTACAGCAATAGTCACTCCCACAAATTACTCGACAATTCGTTAATAAGCTGTAAAACCTCTTTTAAATATTTCTTGCTTTGATTGTAACTCACATGTTTAAGACCTTTAATGAATATATATGGCTATATCACTATAAGTAAATGACTCCTTCTGGTGATTTTTCAAGATGATGCTTAATTATGATTGATGTTAGACAACTGTTTCTTCCCACTTATTTCTTACTAGATTGCAGCGATTGTGTGTGCAGTGTGTATAATGGCTGCCTGCTCAGAATTAGAAAATGAAGAGCAATGTTAGAATTCCGGTCGATATTGTTACATTTACTTACCTGTAAATCCACTTTGGCTTGGTATGAATCTAACACTTGGTTAAATGTCGGACTTGTCATTAGAGAAACTGCTTTTTGTTCTTTTATCGAAAATATAGTTAACGCAATATTCAGTCACAAAAAAAATATAAATAAAAAAACATATTTCAGCTTTAAAATGCTGGTTCTCACACGACTCACTGGAGAGTCATGGTGGTATGTCTGCAAGCCCCACACGACCTTCCAGTGTATTGTTTTCTAATTTCTTTTATATGAAGATTATTGGGAATGGGTTGCTATGATTAATTGCTTATGAGATCATGGCATACCAGAACCATGTTTTTTTTCCCAAAATTTTATTTTATTTCGTTTTCCTTTTGATATTAATATTAATAATATTATAATACATCAGAAAGAATTTGGCATTCCTCTACACATTTGCATCCCAGAGGAGTGCAAGATAACAAAGAAGGAAGAGATTGTTTGAATTCAAGACATGGCTTGATTTTACAGATGCTTAAATTTGGGATATTTTATAATATTATTGTAAAGATGCAAGAGTAAATCCCTGATATGTAAAATGGCTGTTTGGTCACCCCTGGACTTAATCAATTAATAATAAGTGTAAAAGTATATGTGGTTTTGGAGGCTTTCTCCAAACATGGATCCATTGAAACACAAGTTCACATATGATCACCAAAGTTAAGTAACATTAAGCCTGATTAGTGTAACTAGATTGGTGACCACTTTTGAATATCAGGTGATGTAAGCTTGGATGTGTGGGTGATGTAAATAAAAAGGGCTCGGAATTGGATATCAAAGTGCTGAGTTCTAATTCCAGTCTGGTTCATTATATTCACTTACATGCAAATACATTTTGAAAAAGTATGAATCCATGTTATGGGCTAATCAGTAGAACTTGCATCAGTAAAATCATTATTATCTTTAAAAAGTACTTACACTCTAAAAATAATTTCTGGCTTTAAATAACCAGAAAAAGGTTGATAAGGCATAAAAGACAAATCAAAAAAAAAATATTCACACATGGATCTTATCATAAGCATATAAGATACTTTCTGTCTTTTTCTTCTTGGATAGGGCATTTATATAACTTCTTTTCACCCAGTTGTCATATGTGTGCCCATCCAATGAGCAGCTGAGTCAAACGTTTTTACAGGTTGGGGCCAGCCACTGATATCTTGTGAAGTGCAAATCTGCTATGAGGTCACCTTTTAGGTCAATCTTCTGATGTATCTTGCTCCTCTTGGAATAAAATTTCCTTATTGACATTAAATTTGACTCAGACCATCTGGTATTTCCTAGAGCTAATCACATACAACAGTAAGATGAAGAAATGAAACAAGAAATTTTACAGTTTCGAAACCCTGTCTGAGCATCTTCTTCAGTGAAGAAGGCTGGTTCTGATCCCTATAAACAAGGAAAAGATGACCTGCCAGACAGTGAATTATACAATTTCCTTACTGATGAAGAAGAGACATGAAGCAACAGAAATTAGTTTATAACAAAAGCTACCATGGAATGAACATGTGAGAAATGACAAAGTTTTAGAGAAAATGGAAACCAAAAGGACACGTATGCTTCGAATCAGAAAAAGATACTTGAAATTTCTAGAACACATAATGAGGAAAGAGGGCTTGGAAAACTTGATACTCACAGGACAGATTGAAGGCAATAGGGAGAGTAAAATAGGGCATCACCTACCTAGCAACACTGAGTAAATGGATGGCAGAACAGGGATTAGGAGAGATAACGAAAAAAACAAAATTAAGTGTTACAAAGGACAGGAAATTGTGGAGAGCCATGATCACTGAAGTGACAAGGTACATATAAGAATAAGATATCATGTTAGATTAAAAGCCCATTAAGTGCTTAATGAATCAATGTTGATTTCAATCTATGTTAGGAATGACTGCGAAACATTTGTCCTTGCCATTTTATAGACAGAAGCACACAAATGCATGCTGGGATTTTTTCATAGCCAATAAAATAGGCCGGTTCTTGGTTTCATCTGTGTTGCAGGGAACGAACTGATAACCCTCAGCATACAAAGAACTGATACACCTTTATTAAATGGACTGTGCCAGTAGTAATATAATCATCTATGGTGTTGATCTCAGTGGGGCTTGCTTTCCAGCTTCAGACAAACTTGTAAATATCTACATGTATTGTTCATGTTTAAAATAAACCCTTATATTTTGTAAATTGCCATTCTAGTTATTATTTCAATAACCCACCCTGGACAACATTACTAAAATCTAACTCAGTCTTGGTCTGTCTTGTCAGAATGCTATGTTTACTTGTTTGAATTTTCTTTTAGTACTCAAACCCCAATTCTTAGTGATGTAATGGAATAACCTGTCACCCCCATGAGTGACTACATTATAGGTAGTAACTACCTATAGGTATCTGTAAGTCAACAGACTACAGAGACTAGCTGGGATCTGTTCCAGCTAAACAGTCGGACTCTCTGCCTTCGGGCAGAGAGGAACCCAGACAAGGCTCCGCCAAAGGGCAGAGTCTCATTCGGGGAGGTAGACTGCCCCATAACCTGTTTATACGGGTTCAAAAGTGAATATTTTTGGCTGAGCCTACAGGCTCGGAGAACCTATGTTAAACCAGCCTTGTGCCACATGCAACCCTCATGGTGGGGTAGCTAAATATACTAGCTGAGATCTGTTGAGTACAACTCAGACTTACGCGAGAACTACCAACCTTTCAATAGTAGCACTCAGTACTGGATTGACTTGTGATCACCTTGTGCATAACTGTTACCTTTATTCTTATTGTGCTGGTTTTTATAATAAACCTTTACTTATTTTATCCACTTTGTCTTTCAAGTATATATACCTATTAGCATTAGTTTGTGAACTTTTTACCATATAACTCTTCCTTTGCCTTATTACTGTTAATTTGTCCTTTGCCTTATTACTGTTAATTTGTCCTTTGCCTTATTACTGTTAATTTGTCTTGCATTTACTGTTTGCTTGCTTCACATTATTTTTTGCTCTGTTCTTTTCTTTTCTTGTAATTGTTTATTGCAAGATTTGTGAAATCTGTTTGTTGGGCAGTTCTGCCATTCATTTAATATTTAACCATATCTACTCATTCCACAATTACCCTAGTGACTTGTGGGGTAAGACTGATATGTTTAAAATCCAAAAGACTGACTTGCATAAGTTGGCAATTCTAATTTAATTGGAGCATGAGGTATTATCAAAATGAGGAAAAATAGAAATACAGATGGAAGTAAGGCAAGTTATTAACAACGGCTAATAACCTGACAAGTGAAGGAGAGAGTGCGAAAGAGACGGAGAAGACTTGACATGAAGTAGAGAAGCCATCTAATGAGATAGATAAGAGTAGTCATCTTGGCTTGTAACACTTCTTTGGATGCCAGAGTTTGTTCCAGCTAGCTCTTGATCTGAAACAGCAAACAAGATTGAATTGTAATTTGATCCAGCAAGATGTGGTAAGCATACAGTAGAATGTCAATGCCAAAAATAGATAGAGTGGCTACAGATTCATTAACTATCATTCAATTTAAAAAAAAAAAGGTAAGGCTTTAATTACAACATCTACAAAGTCTATGGTTTTCAGCCTGTGACTATTACCTCCCTGTACTGAACATATACAACAACTGAACTGTTAATGATAAATTTTATTAACATAAGAAAACAGATATTACACCTTGATCCAAAAGAAAAATTGCTACGAGTATTTTTGTTTTTTATTTAATCATTTCGCCCCAAGCAAGGCAATAAAGCTTCTAAGATGCAAGTGAGTTACTGAGTTTGAAAGAATATGAGAAAAAGAAAAACATTGTTAAGGAGAAAGAACAATAAAAGAACAGAAATTAAGAAGACAAAAATAATGGTTGATATTGCATTTAAATTTTTGAAGATTAAAGATGGCTGCAAAGCAAGAATCCAGAAGAGAGTTCCACAAGTGAGAAGTGCAAAAGAAGAAACTATTAGCATAGAATTTAGTTATATCTAGCCATTTCAACTGTAAAATTATGAGATCTTGCTGCCAGTCTTGTAGTACAGTTAAATTCATAAATTTTAAGTACCATAGAGGAAAGTTCATCAAAACAATTATTCTAAAAATATTTATAAATAAAGCACAAGGAAGCCAATTTGTGGCAATGAGAAAGTAACTGAAGCTGAGATGCCAGGTTAGAACCAATAACATTGTTGATTCTTCTTTGGATTTTATCAAGAATCTCTAAATACATAGGAGAAACAGTAGACCAAATGTGACTGATATTTAAAGCATGGCTGAATGGTAGACTTATAAATGTACAAGATAGATTCTAGCAAGAATAATTGTTTAGCATGATAGTGTAAACCAATTTTCCTAGTAGCAGACCTAGAAATTGATTCAATATAATCTTTCCACTTCATGTTAGCAGAAAATATTAGCTTGTGAAGGTGCAATGAGTCACTTTCCTGGAGGTTAGCATCAGCCATGGTGCTGAAAGCCAAAAAGAGTTCTCTAAGACAATTAAAAAAGAGCAGTTTCATTTTGGAGGCATAAAAATTAACAAGCCATTTCTTGCTCAAAAATATTCTTGTAGTGGGAAAACAAATTCTATTCCAGATAAATACTGACAGTTAAATTAGAAAATATTCATTATACAGCAACACAGAATTCTCATAGTTGTAAACTAGGGAAAATTGCACAAAGGTTGGTAATGAACGATAATACTTAGGACACAAACAACACATATAAGATTCACCAGCGGCAAGCAGAAGTAGTAGTCAACTGCTAGAAGTGAGTCGAGTGAATTCCACAATGACTCTCCAACTGGAGACCAACATACAGTATTTACTACTGTATTTATGTGAATGGGGACATGACCATTATTGTCCATAGGTATGCTACAACAGTTATAATGAAGGTCAAATGTAGAAAAGGTATTTGTAAACAAAGACATGAACTTACATAAATATATTGTTGTATAAAAATAAAGTGTTGTTGCTGACACCATAGTTTGAATGCAGATCACCAGTGAGCAAACACAAGCGATCACATTATTAAATAAGTAGAGGAAACATATAAATGGGAATTAGTGTGACGTCTAAGTGATCGCTATTCTCTTTACTATTCACTATACTATTTCTCTATACTGATCATTATACGAATTACTATTTGGTGATTACTATTTGAACAAGTATTATTAGTGCGAGTATTATCTAAAGGCATTACTACTACCAGGATCTGCATTTACAAAGTCTCATCTACAACATGCATTTGGGAAGTGATAACGAGCATTTGTTGACCTAACAAAAGTTAGAACAGGTGAGTGTCTAACATCACAAAACATATATACAAAGGGCAAGTGCAAATTGAAATGAGAATGGAATAAAAATGACAACATCTTACTAATTGGGCTCTGAAAGCAAATCAGCAAATAAACATTCCAAGTGAGTTTCATATTGCTATATTCTATAACCATGTAAATAAAAAAAAATTAATCATAATGTTTCATCTGAGGAAATTTAGACAGCTTATTTTCTTAATAAATATTGATTGTTGTAACAGGAAAATATTCATTAAATTACAACACAAAAGTTTTACCCCACCTCAGCTTTCCACAAAATACAAGAGGAATGACTACATCTAAACAATAAATATCTGAATGCAGACTAGTAAATGCCAGTCAGGTTTCATATAGCTATATTCTATAGTCATATAAATCAAAAAATTAATAACAATGAGGAAATTCAGACAGCTTAAAACAATTATGTTATTACTACTAGATAGGGGTGTGGATGAGAATTGGTAAACTGACTGATGTACTCTTGTGCACAAAATAAAAGTGGTGGCAAGATTAAATTATTTCCTTGAATTTCCTTCCTCCTACTGGCAATACTTAGACACTATCCTTCTCTAGTTAATAATAAATAATAGCTGAAATGCTCAAGGACATGAATTTTGTCACCCTCTTTTTTATTCATTTCTAATCCAGTTATTTAACAAACATAAAAATAAAATGCAATAAAAATAAGATGAAAGAAAAACTATTTTAAAATGAGTAATAACTGATAATGTTTGATTCAATAAATTCAGACAACTTAAAACCATTACATCTTATTACTACAAGGTATCACTAAACAATAAAATTAAAGAAAAAGTAGTTAAAAATAAATAAAGAAAAACTAGTAAAAAATAATAATTGACAATGTTTCATCTAAGAAATTCTGACAACTTAAGACCATTACATCTTATTACTACTTGTAAGACTAATAAGATGAAAGAAATATGAGTCAAAAATTAATAAAGACCGATAATGGTTAATCTAAGAAATTCAGACAACTTAAGACTATTATATCTTATTATTACTTGGTGTCAATAAGCAAGAGAAGTAGGATGAAACAAATATGAGTCAAAAATTAATAATAATTGACAATGATTGATCTAAGAAATTCAGATAAATTAAGACTATTACATCTTATTACTATTAGGTTG
This sequence comes from Acanthosepion lycidas, assembly GCA_963932145.1. Lineage (NCBI taxonomy): Eukaryota > Metazoa > Mollusca > Cephalopoda > Sepiida > Sepiidae > Acanthosepion > Acanthosepion lycidas. Next base: position 82,324,045 of record OZ010587.1, read on the forward strand.
GTGCAAAAATAATGACGCAATAATGTCGTTTTTTGACATATTTTTTAACGTCAAAAAACGACAAATTCTACGTCATTATTTTTTGCACCAACCTAATACTAAAATAAGCAAAAGAAATAACATGAAAGAAATTCAAGTCAAAAATAATAATAATAATTGACAATGTTTCATCTAAGAATTTCAAACAACTTTTGTTTCAGTATTTTTTTCTGTAATTGTTTTTGGGAAATATTTTTGTTAAAAAAATGAAGGAAGCTCCCAGAAAATGCTGAAAGATTACAATGCATAATCATCTGCTCTATTCTGCATTCTTGCCGCCATTCTGAATTCCTAAAATCCTTTTCAGAATCCAGGCTTTTGTGAAATAAAGAGAAATGTAGAAATGTTTGGCATTTCAGAAATGTGAGTGAAGGCTTTGTATCTTGTCATGTGGATCATTTGTTCATTAATAGCAGATGAGGCAGCAAAGACAAATCAGTCTGACTGCAGTAAAAATCTGTAGTCTCGAAGAATTTTTTCTATTGATCAATGCATTTTGCATTGGGTATTTTGTAAAACATTATTTTTTTTTTTTCTGTACGAGGGTAGAAATACATTTTGGATTTCTAATTTCAAATCTTTTTATGATTTGTTACTACAAGCACAAAGCAAATTTCTATTTCACATGATTTAAAAAAACAAAACAAAAGATATAACCACTATCTCCACCTGCTCTGGATTGTGCAACTCACATGACTTAAAAAAATTCAGTTACTGCACATTTTTACAGGCTGACACATTTCCATGAAAGTTGTTGGGTGTTTTATTGTTTTTATCTCTTAGGCTGGTTGCCAACCAAGGCAAGAGAGTCCAGTCTGCCTTGCTACTTAAACCATAACTAGTGAAAGAGGAGATGGATTCATATAATTTTCAATGGTATTTGTACCAAAGAGAGTGTCACACAGTTGGCTCACCAGTTTCTGTTTCTAAACTGCTAACCATTACACTTGTAGGGATATTATTATTATTATAAATAAAAATAAAAATAACATAAAAATGTTGTTTAAAATAATAATAAAACTCTCCCAACATGCAACAAAAAATGTTCTTGCCAGTAATACAGACATCCTGCCAACATGTTACAGACAGCACATGTCCAACTTCTTTCTGCGATATGGCTTGTAATAGTACAGAGTAAATTTCTACTTTTTATCACATGTACCATAAAAACAATTATATAAAAGTACTCACACCAATACACACAAAAAATATAAATAAATTGTATGAAATTAGCATACAATTTATCACGCTTTTCTTGTTATGTGTATACATTTTATTTCCTGTTGAGTATGTTTTATCTCCGTAAACACAAGGCTAATTTCTGCTGCAATATGAGTGAACACCCAAACCATTTTGGTGACTGCTGACGTGTATAACAAAAACAACCTATTTACCCACACACTATCCTGCACGTCCTTTCACCTGTGACTGCCTGTTGAACTTCCATGTGACCCCTTTTATAGCGTTTTTTATGGTTTAACAGGCTCGAAAAAAGAAGCAAGTATAATTAGGGGGGAAGCATTTTTATTGGACGAAAAATAGAACACTTTAAATATTATTTTATTTTTCGACCGGAACTCATGTGTCGGGAACATTTGTAAACGAAGATAATGGTCATTTTGTGACGGGGCTTTGTCCCATTCACATCCGGCTCTCGCTCTTGAGTATTTGCCTGTAAATCAACCGAGATATGTCTTATTTTATTTTATAACACTATGGTCTGCTCAGCATAATTACAGTAGAAACCACAACTCTGTGGGTGTTGAGCAAACACAAATGTGCCTGCACAAACGTCAGCAATAGGGATTGGCTAGCTGCCCTAGTAGACAAGTATCCTCGAATATGATTGGGCAACTATTATTATGCTTGTTCCCAAGATGCAGCTTAAACAACACATAATAGCCCAACCAGTTTAGAAGCATATTGTACCTTGAACCTCTGTAGAGTGGAGTGCCAAATTTCATTAAAATTAGACAACTTCTTCAGTTGGGGCCATTTTACTGTTTTTACAACATTTTTTATAGGAAATTCAACATTTGTTTTCAATAGACATTCTTATATCACTTTGCATATATAAACAAATAAGTGCGTATTAATTTCCAATTATTGTTTGTGAAAAATACTAGATACTCATAATACATTATTAAATAAATTTAAATATACATAAGTGGCATCTGGTGACTTCGAGAGACCATGGATCTGTACCCAAAGCATTATGGCTCAGCTGATGATGTCAGTGCAGAATCTGTTATGGCTGTTGTTGTAGCATGCCTATGGATGATAATGGGTATTTCCTCGTTCATATAAATACAGTAGTAAATACTGTATGTTGGTCTGCAGTTGGAGATTAGTCTCCAGCTGTGCTGGTCAAACTCCCTCTCTCGGGGAAGAGTGGAATCCCAGACTAGGCTATGTCAAAGAGCAGAGTCTCATCTTGTGAAACAGTTACCCGACTGTTTTGTAGGGTCTACAGCAAATTTTTGACCAAGCCTACAGGCATGGATACCCCACATTAAATTCAGCCTTGTACCACATCTGACCGCATGGAGTTGGAGATTAATTATGGAATTCACTTGACTCACTTCTAGCACTTGAATACTTCTTCTATGCGCTGCTGGCAAATCTTATATGTGTTGTTCTTGTCCCAAATTTTTTCATTCATTATCAACCTTTGTGTGATTATTCTATTCAATAATCTTCCCTAGGTTACAACAGCTGTACAGGCCCACATGGGAATAACAGCCTTGATTCCAAGGAATGCTGTGAAGATGTCACCCCCCCCACCCCCCGATGTTGCCATGTTGTTTTCTATCTGTCAAGCATGTGTTTCCCTGGGGTGGCAAACCTCCATTTCTCCTCTCCTTGCTCCAACCCTCAGTGTGAATCGTCTCCAATGTGAACAATCATTAAAATATACATAACACAACATATAATTATACAATTCACAACAATACATTAGAACTTTTTTTTATAAAAATTATCTTGGATCTTTGACAACTACTTGATAGATGAATAGGCTATGTAGATGTGTATTTGTAATCATAATTTTACCTATATTTAAGGGGAATATCTTCTCCTTCTGACAAATTAAGTATTATTCAGGGAATCAATATATGGATTGTTAAAACTATTAAATTTATTTCAATGATATCATATTAATAATTTTGATATCTGTCTATATCTCTGAGATGAGGTATTATGATTATTTGCATTATTTACATTATTCGGACTGCTATCCTCATCTTCATTGTCATATTCACAACGTTCCGACCATTGTATGCTCCGGCCTTATTCAGGTGATTGGAATTTCAAACTGAACCTTTTATTTTGTTCTCCGGGGTAGATTATTCTAGTTTCACATGCCATGCCTCTTCCAGATGTCTCAGCTATTTCCCTTTAGCTCGACTCTCCAAGTTTTTGGTTCACCACTGCTGTGGCCTGGTACTGAACTCACAACTCTTTGGGTCTAGTCACTGGATCTTACCAATGTCTTTATCCACTGGGCCATGTGTCCTTCACATTGGTTAGATCCAGTGACTAGAGCTGAAGAGTTGCGATCCAATATGAATATGAAATTCCAGTCACCTGAAGAAGGCCAGAGTATACAATGGCCAAAACATTGTGAATATAGCAATGAAGATGAGGATAACAGTCCGAATAATGTAAATAATGCTAATACTTTTAATATGTTGAAAGTTTTGTTGTTTTTTCTGTTTTCCTGTGAATCAGAGACTGCGTTTCTTCACAAATTCTTAAATCCTTCCCATTTATTAATTTATTATTGAATTTAAAATAAAATTTTTTTATGCGGCTGTAGTGGCTCCAAAAATAATTGTTCCATCGAAATAATTGTCATATATGAATAAAATGTCACTGCTGACACTTGGGTTTGAACACAAATCGCCAGAGAGCATATACAGTCAACCTCATCTTGAAATAATTAGATCATGTGATGAGTAAAGGAAAATATATATATATGGGAATTAGTGGTATCTGAACAAGCTTGAAGGTGTTACTATTATTGTATCTGTGATTTACAGTCTCTCCTACAAATGAACATTACAAAAGTAATATTGTATAATGCAAGTAATAATAATTATCACAATAAAATGTATTGCAAATATAAAATGAAATATATGTAATCTAAATAAAGCACAGTGTACACATATCCGTCCCTCCATTTTTCAATCTTGGCAAATGATAAAGCAACTTGAAGTAACAGGTAGTAACTACAATAGTTACACGTGATTAAAAGTTAAATAATTAATTTAAATTAAATTTAAATATCAAACAGAGTGAAAGGTTTAAAAATCAAATTTTTATTAAAGATTTAACTTCAATTCTGCTTTTTATCATAGTTGCAATTGATAAGCTGTAAATTTAAAACTTAAGTGGGGCACAGTACGTTGCTCACACGTTTTTTTTTGTTTTCTTTTTCTAGCATGTGTGCTGTGGCTTATTCGAAATTTTTACATAGTTTGTGTTCGCTAATGTCTTTTAAGAGTGACTTTATGTGGAGGTATTGCAAAGAATGGTCATTTTAAAAGAAAAAAAAAATGCGTGCAAAATATATGTAAACAAACCACAGAGATCAAAGAAAGATGATGCTGAATTAAGGTGCTAAATAAAGATAAAATAATTCTATTATTTCTAAATACTTATAACTTTTATGTATGGGCACCTCAAGGTGGTGTAATGGTTAGCAAGCTTGTCTTGCTAGAACAATTAGGACTGAATAGTGAGTTTGATCCTTACTGGGTGCTCCATACTTTCAGCTTTGTGCCACATCTGAGCTACGCTTGGAAAATCACTATAACTTTTACGTACATAGGATGCTGAAGGTAAAAGATCAAAGGCTGGCCTATAATCAAATGGATAATATTGTTACCTCATCATTTTGTATTATGAACTGCTTTTAAAAGAAACCCAATAGGTTTATGGGTCGCCTAGTCATAACTAAAAATAGAGCTGTATTTTTGGTTTCATTTTTATCTCTGCAGTTGTTTTTGACAATTCATGAGAGTAAGTATTAAGGTCGCTTCCATATGATGTAGTGATTTTCCAAGAGTAGCCCAGATGTGGCAGAAGTCCGAAAGTATGGGGCACCTAGTGAGGATCGAATTCACTACTCAGTCATAATAGTTCTAGCGAGACAAGCTTGCTAGCCATTACACCACCTCGAGGTGCCCCATTTCCATCTGATGCATGTGACATCTAGAGGCATTTTTTAGAAAGTATTGATTCTCAAAAAATTATATGAAATCTAACAAAATTAGTCAAATAGTTATTAATACATAAGATTTTATCAATTTGCTTTCCAAAATTTATGAACACTTGCAATAATAAAATGTTTCTATGTTGTTGCACTGGCTCCAGTAACAATTGTGACACACAGGAAGTACCAAAATTAGTCAATAATTATTATTATTATTATATTAGATTTGATCAATTTTTACCTTCTGAAATTATGAATAAATTCACTACTAAAAATGCCTTGTGTGGTTTTACTGGTACCATAAACAATTCTGCAATATGTGACAGGAGAGAAATTAAAATTGGTAGTACAGTGTAACCCGGATATAAGAGAAACCCAGATATAAGAGAGATTTTATCTGGTCCCAAATTAGAGCCTGTGTTAATGTATATAAATTAGACCAAACCCAGATATAAGAGAAAACCAGATATAAGAGACCTCTTCTAAGGTCCTGACAACTCTCTTATATCCGGGTTACACTGTATATTAATTCTTAAATCCTGCAAAATACTACACTTACTGTGAAACGCATTTTAACTGAATTTATTCACTTAGCCACTGTAAGACATAAATACTACAATGGAAACAACATGAGAAAATTATTTGAAAATACCTAAACGGTCAACACAATGTTTCTGCCTTAAAGAAATAGGTTCATACCAAAACATATAATGCAATAGACCATTTACAAATCACATATCTAAAGAGTGTTTCATTAAGATGGACCAAGGTTAGCAGTAAATAAATCAGTGTTAATGGTGAAAATTTATTTATTTCTCTATTGGATCATGTTATTTAAGTCATGGCAATTACGTGTGAAAAATAATATCACCCAAATGTACACCAAATCTAAAAGAAAAAAATCATTAGGTGCCTAAACTTAATTCACATTAAAATCAGTCCAAGTTATTGGGATGTCTTTTATAAAACATACATCTACCTTGAAAGTATAAAATTATGTACACAATATTTCTAGTTGTTACAATAAAATTACACACAAAATGTTTAGATTTCAATATTAATGATACATAGTGGTTGATGTGCCACTAAACAAAAATAGCAAACTAAATTCTATTGGGAAATAATAGGGCATATGTTATATATGTGGCCAAATGAATTCATATTGGATCGCAACTCTTCAGCTCTAGTCACTGGATCTAACCAATGTGACGGACACATGGCCCAGTGGATAAAGACATTGGTAAGATCCAGTGACTAGACCCAAAGAGTTGTGAGTGGTGAACCAAAAACTTGGAGAGTCGAGCTAAAGGGAAATAGCTGAGACATCTGGAAGAGGCATGGCATGTGAAACTAGAATAATCTACCCCGGAGAACAAAATAAAAGGTTCAGTTTGAAATTCCAATCACCTGAATAAGGCCGGAGCATACAATGGTCGGAACGTTGTGAATATGACAATGAAGATGAGGATAGCAGTCCGAATAATGTAAATAATGCAAATAATCAATAATACCTCATCTCAGAGATATAGACAGATATCAAAATTATTAATATGATATCATTGAAATAAATTTAATAGTTTTAACAATCCATATATTGATTCCCTGAATAATACTTAATTTGTCAGAAGAAGATATGCAAAAAAATCTCGAAATAAAAAGAAAATATACATATATTAAATCAACATTTAATATAATTAGAAACAAAAGTGAAGTTTCAACATTGCATTAATCTTTCTTGTTAATTTTATAAAGATTTAAAGAAAGAAAAATTTAAAATGGCTTTTGGTTTCACTTTCATGAATAAAATAGAATATTTGACTATTTTCTTCTTATCTATGTTCTGTCAGAAACCTTATACAAAATATTAAAGATGTTGTGTGTGGTTTTACTTGCTCAAAAAACAATTGTGCCATACACAAAACACATAAATAAAAATTCTCTGTATCAGTGTGTTGATTATTAAATCATTTGAACATCATCTTTAGTTTCAAGTGACAAAAATGATTTTTGCAAACTAATCTCAATCACTTATAGTGAAAGACATTTTAACTGAATGTACTCAACCCCTGCAAGACACAAATGCTACAAGGAAAATAAAATGTGAAAACTACAAATAACCAAAAAAAAGACATTGTGGGTTTTGATTTATTAGAGAAAGAAAGCTATACAGCAAATTTAAAATAACGTTAGTCCTTGAAGTAATCCTCATCAGTGAATTTGGCATACAAAAAATAGCGTTGTAAACTATAATTAGTTAAAGGTATTCACTACTATTTCTCTAGTAGCTTCATCTTCAAGGTTAGGATTAGTGGTAATCTACCAGGGGGCCCCCTGCTGCAACCTGATGTAACACAAGGTCAGGGTTTAAGGTGGATCTAACAGCCACACAGTGTAAAATTTCTCAAGCTTCTTCGGCACTTTCCTTTTTAGGGATGCCTCAGGCACTGGGCAATAAACCTAAACTCTTTCTGAGAGAGAGATACTGGCTGAGATGAAAGTCCCCTGGAGCTTGGGCTAATATTCACAGAATACCAAACACATCCAAAGGTCAGGATTAGTTTAGATTAGGATTAGTTTAACCTCTAGCTGTATCAACTGCTATTTATTAGGTTGGTGCAAAAATAATGACGTAATAATGTTGTTTTTGACGTTAAAAAATACGTCAAAAAACGACATCATTATGTCATTATTTTTGCACCAACCTAATATATGGTGGAGATTTGCATATGAATGCAATAAATAGCAAATACTTTTTTTTATAAAAATATATATCAATTAAACCAATATTTATTGTAATTGAAAAGAAAATGAAGTTTCAATCTTGCCTTAATCTTGTTAATTTTATGAAGAATTTAAAAAAAAATTAAAACACCTTTTGGATTCACTTTTATGAGAATGGTCCTGTAATTAATTACATAATAAAATATTTGACTGTTTCTATGTTGTATTCTTATGTATTGTGTCACTTCATGACTTGAGCGATCATGGCTCTCCACAACTTCCTATAATTTATAGCTCAAAGCAATATTTGTCCTTTACTATCTCTCCCATTCTTCCAACTATTTTCACAGGTTCTTTAGATAGGTTACTCACAGTTTCTCTCTGCACCTCAATATGTCCTGTGAGTGTCATATTCTCCAAGCCCTCCTTATGAAGAAAGTCCCCAAAATTTCAACTGCCTCTTTCTGATTAAGTATCATTTTTCTTATAGTCCCCATTTTCTTTAAAACTTCCTCATTGCTCACATGTTCTACCCATGGTATACTGAGCTTTCAATAGTAGAACCACAATGGACTGTTACAAAATATTAAAACTAATAACATAATGGAACCTAAAGACCTCGTCTACACTGAAGTAAAACTGGTGACCAAACCATAATGCTTATAACACAAAATAGAATCAGCAACCATCAGAAAAAAAATCAACCAACTTATAAAATAAGATGAGAAATAAGATTAGAATGGCAGACCTCCAAACAATATATATAAGGGTCCTTTTTGTTTCCACTTTCCTTAAAATTTCTTCATAGTATTCTTAGCATCGTTCAATAGAAACAAACCTCTGTTGCCAAAAGTCAGCTCTGTGGGTTACCCCACTTGACTTACTAAGAAACCATAGCTAAGCGACACTCCTTAAGTCTATAAATCTTTCTTTCTATGTGCCTTGTTCTTTCAGAACGTAGGTGATCATGGCTCTCCACTTCCCTCTATCCCTTGCAGCTCTCAAAAAGTTTCTTCCCTCTGCTTCCTCCCCCAGACCACGTTCTGTCATCCACTTGCTTAAAGCTGCTAGGTATGTCATGCATTGTTACTGAAACTGTCAATATAATGTCCTACCTTAAAGAAATAGGTTCTCTCTTTCCCTCTATTCAACCCATGAGTATCAGATTCTCCAAGCCTTCATTGTGTCCCAGGAACTTCAGCTTTCTCTTCCTGATGTTAAGTATAAGCCTCCTCCTTGTTTGCATCCTCTCTAAGACCTCATCGTTGCTCACACGCTTTGTCCATGATATCCTTAGCATCCTTCTGTAGAACCTCGTCTTTGTAGCCTTGAGTCTCTTCTTCATCTTTGAAATCATCCAACATTTGCTGCTGTAAAGAAGGACAAATGTCTCGTAACAGTTCAGACATTCTTTTTTCTTTTCTTCCAACTCCAGCTATAAGATGTAGTTGCATGTGGGGGAAAAAAGTCTTCACCACTGTTCACTTCACTTTCAATGTATTATTACTTATCTCTTGGACTTCTACACAAACTTCATACACACAAATAGATGCTCCAGTTTAAATGTTTTTTATGTAGAGTTTAAATGTCTTCTTCTTTCAATGTCATTGTATACATTTGTTAATGCATACATTGTCATTTGTTTTATATATTTTTTTTTTTAATCAATTCACCCCAAGCAAGGCGGGAAGCCATTAAGACGCAAAGGGTTACAGAAGATTTGGAGCGAGAGCAGATAGGAGTGATAGAGGAAAGGATGAGGAGAAGGATAGTGGATAGATCAAGGCAACTGGAGATGTCGATTTACATTACATTTGAATAGTTGGAGATTATAGCTCTCGGGGAAACAGGAATAGGGGAGGGAGTTCCACAGGCGAGAGGTGTAAGATATGAAGCTATTGGAGTAGAAGAGACGGCTACATTTAACAGTTTCAACAGTGAAAGGGTGAGAGCGGGATGCCAGCCTCGTCGAGTGCTTGAATTCATGAAGTCTGGGGATCAGCGAATGCAGCTCCTATACTGTTTTGTGTTATTTATTTTTTACTTGGACTCACATTTGAGTCTGTAATAATCGTTATGGGAAAAAACATGCCAAAAGAAACATTTTTTCTACATAAACACAACAAGCATTCCCGCAACATTTTTCTTCTGTTGAGAAATTGTCCAGCATTAATTGCCATATTGAAGGATAGATATTAAATGGCAGTTCAGCAGTTTTTTCTTTGTTTCTTATAACTTTTAGGCGTCTGGTGTATGACGATAAACTACATCCGCATCCAGGGTAAGACAGTAAACTATGTCCAACAGCAAGGCATTTGATCAGGACGCTTTGAGAAGCGTGGAACCTCCTTTTAATTACGGGTGTTCTCTGGTCCACCCTGACCCGAGGTAGTAGTACCTCTTAGGGTCCCAGCTATGGGCAAATAGTTAACCCTGAAACTGAGGTAAAAAGCTTATAAAAATAGGTTTTAATACCAGAAATACTTTGTAAAAACTTATTACCAGAAATAAATTTTTGAAGAAAAAAAAATATTACCAGCAATATGTTTTTGAAAAAATAATATTACCAGCTATACATTTTTGAAAAATAATATTACCAGCTATACGTTTTTGAAAAAAATAATATTACCAGCTATATGTTTTTGAAAAAAATAATATTACCAGCTATAGGTTTTTGAAAAAATAATATTACCAGCCATACATTTTTGAAAAATAATATTACCAGCTATACGTTTTTGAAAAAAATAATATTACTAGCTATACATTTTTGAGGAAAAAAAATATTAACAGAAATAGACTTTTTGACAAAACAAAAATATTACCAGAAAAAAAGAAAAGAAAAGAAAAATAGGTTGTTGGCATTAAATGACCCATTGAGATTGATATGCCATAAAACAAAACAAATCAAACAAAAACATTTAGATAGTATCCTTCACTTTTCAAATGCACCTTCTGATTTCTGTGTCACATATTCTGTTAAAAGATTTCTCAGATATTTGAATTTCTGTTACTTGCTTGATTTTGATGTCTCCAATTCATAGCTCACATCTTGAACTGTTCCATTTGTTAATAACTACACATTCAGTTTTTTTTTTTTTTTTAAATTGATAGTCTTTTCTTCTTGCTTTCTTTTAGTATCATTATCATTGACAAGAGTGCAGATCTGGTTTAAAATGTCAGTAGTTTCTCTAGGCAAGTCAAAGGGTTGCATAGCCCCCTGGTGGGGTGGTCTTGTCAATGGCATTTATCCACTCATATGTTGTATCTTCTTTCTTTTGTCTTCTCTCAGACGGTGAGAGCTTGGGGATTTTGTTCCAGTGATAAAAGAACTTCAAAACCGTATTTTAAAAAATTTTCAAAGCTAAAGATCATAAAGACAAGTTTAAGAAATTTGTTATCTGAGGAGAATTTGGAATCGTACATGTTGCTATCCACGGAAAAGGAATTGTTAGATGTATTGGATACAGAAACAATTATTGGCAGATTCGAACAATCATCTAGTGATAACAAATGATTGCTCTTAATATAGTGGACTGCATGCAATGTTCTATTGTGCTTTTGAACTATCTGTTAATGTGTAAATTGTGCAGGAAACTATTTAAAAATATTAACTAATTATTTAAAATTAAAAAAAATCAGTTATGAATTTCTGTTCTTATATTTGGTATCTACTGACTAATTTTGTAGAGTACATGTGCACTGTAATTAATTTTAATTGTACTCTTTTTTCTATATATATTTTTGAAAATGTTATTTATTCCTTATAAAAATTAAATAATAGCATTTTAGTTGTGGGTGGATCTTTCTTTGTCTTCTGGCAAACAATATTTTTAGTCCTAGTCCTCCACTGGTTGTTAATGAGTAGTACTAATAAAAAATAATGATCAGCATAGACAGGCTACCTAAGAAAAAATGAATATGATTTGGTATTTTGTCCCCAAGCTAGTCATATAAATCAAAAAGTTAATCACAATGAGGAAATTCAGACAGCTTAAAACAATTATGTTATTACTACTAGATAGGGGTGTGGATGAGAATTGGTAAACTGACTGATGTACTCTTGTGTACTAAGTAAAAGTGGTAGCAAGATTAAATTATTTTCTTGAACTTCCCACCCCCAGTGACACACAAACACTATGATTTTAAAAAAAAAAGGGAAATTGTTTTATTTTCTTATTACAGAAATTTAACAAATGCAAAAAAGAAAAAAATAAGAAATGATAAAAATAAGATGAAAGAAAACCTAGTCAAAAATAAATAAATAATTAACAATGCTTCATCTAAGGAATTCAAACAACTTAAGATCATTACATCTTAATTGTGCTAATGAGAGGATTTTTTTCTGGCTGTTTAAGAAAAAAAGATTTTTGTCTGACTGCCTGACAGTGCACTCTAGTTAGTCCATAGAATAGATTGACCAGAATGTTGTAGACATTAAATGATCATCAGAAGGTATATTCCATTTTACAGGCAAATTTTCTATTTTTTTTTATTCAGTCAAGTTAGCTCGGATATTCACAAGTCTATCACACTGACCATCACGGTCCTACATCAAGTTTGGAAGTCATTATACACACTTTTAATTTTTGATCATTGATAATTATTTTTTCTTGATTTTATAATGTGTTTCTTTTCATAAAACCGTTAACAATGCAATTTCATTCTACATATGATAATGACTAATAATACTGAGGATCGCTTTCTTTCTGATTTTCAAAGTATTTCTGGAGTAAAAAAATGTTTTAATGCTTTCTTATAATGAAATCATTAATCAATCATTTACATTCTATCGTTAATGTTTGATTTTAAATTATGAAAACAGACAATTGTTTTTTCTCCTTTGCACTAAATGACACTAAATGAATTACACGTCTGTTGTAAAACCATTAATATTGCACTTATAACTTTACAGTATTCATATATATTATACACATAAAAGCCCTGTTTAATTTCATTATACATAGGCATGTTTTTGTTCTAATGTATTAAAATGGGAATAGAACTAAAGAATAAACTTTGGACAGTTTATCCACAATTTAAGTCAAGAGGTGCAACAACTTATTTGAAAATTGGAAAAATGCAATTAAAAAATTAAACAGACAGACCTTGCCAGTTGAATTTAATAAAACTTATTTTACTCACAGAAACATACAGACATACATACATATGTAAATATTCCCAGATGGAGTGTATCTGTAGAAGAGACAAATTGAATAAAAAGCAACAAGAGGAAAAACTATACTTAGCAGATGCATTTCATCCTCTGAGGGATTTTATCAAGACAATATAGGATTTATTAGGCAGCACATGTTTTTATACAAAAGAAACAAATGACATCCTCACCTTTGTATATATAAAAACATGCAGTATAATAAATCCTACATTACCTTGATAAAGTCCCTCAGTGGATGAAATATGTTGGCTAATTATAGTTTTTCCTCTTATCTCTTTTTATTCATATATATATATATATATATATATATATATATATATACACACACCATGGACTGAACATGTGAGCTTTGACGAAGTTTTATGGAAAATGGAAACAAAAAGGACACTTTTACTTAACGACAGGAAGAGACAGTTGAAATTTCTTGAGCACATAATGAAGAAAGTGGGCTTGGAAAATTTGATACTCACAGCACAGTTTGAAGATGAGAGGAACAGAGTAAAACAACACATAACCTACCTAATGAGCTTGAGTAAATGGATGGCAGTGTGATTTTAGGAGGGATAACAAAAAAAGATAAAATTTATTAAGAGATACAAAATTGTGGAGAGACATGATTACCAAAGAAATGATTGCTGAAAATAAGGTATATATATATATATATATATATATATATATATATATATATATATATATATATATTATATTAAAAAAAGAGAGAAATCAAATGTTTTCAGTTATAATGTGGATTTGTTTTAGTATATATATTATATTTTATTCTTCATATTTCTGCTACACGTGTTTCCGGTCTCATGATCTTCTCACAGGCAAATAAAAGGAATAAATAAATGTTCTTTTAATGTCTCATACAAATCCATATTATAACCAAAAATATTTGCGGTTTCTCTCTTTTTTAAAATATACGTTTTTCTCTCATTGAAACAGCTATGACTTTTTCCTATATATATATATATATATATATATATATATATATATTCGGTTGGTGCAAAAATAATGTCGTTTTCTCACATAGTAACATATGTGAGAAAACGACATTATTTTTGCACCAACCTTATATATATATATATATATATATATATATATATATATATATATATATATATATGTGTGTGTGTGTGTGTGTCTGTATGTCTTACAGACAAGGAAAATTTGATTAATTTTTTATTTAATTTTTACAACATTCTTACATGTTTCCATTTGGTGGGAGTAAGAGAATGGAAATTGTCTATATTGTCCATTGTCCCAAGTGCTTTTGGTCACTTCTTTAGCCATTTTCAAGGTTTTTTTTTAGGTGTTGTTAATTTCTTTTCATGTTTGCCTGTTTAAGATGTATTTTTTGTGTTGTTTTGGATACAAGTACATATTGTATGTGTGTAGGGCTCTCTTATTGTTTTTGAGAAATGAAGATCTAGCAGCTTAATTCTTAGAACTGAACAGCCAGACTACACATCCTATGATTTGATTATATTAATGAAGGCTTGTACAGAACCAAACACACTTTTCAGAAGCATTGAATATGAACAACTAATGCACACAGTGAGCAACAAGGTCTTCAAATGAATACTCCTGATACTTTTGAATTCAGAGCTGTCCATCTCATAGACAACCAAGGCAAAAAAAAAGTTCAGTCTGCCCAGCAATTTAAACCATGTCTAAGAGAAGACAATGACATAGATTCATATTTTATCCAAGTGTATTCAAGTCTATATGCTTGACTGGGATTCGAACTCTGATCGCTGATTTCTCATTCTGAGCTACTATCCATTACACCACCTGCACATCCATACACATATATCTATTTCAATGACCAAATATCAGGATATGGATTTTGTGAAGTGGGTTGGGATGAGGACTTTTCAAAACTCCCTTGTATATCATTTAAACATAGAATAAATCCTTTTACCACTAATCTCTATTGTAATGTATATTTGATTGATTATTATTAGCTTAAATTTAAGAAAATGGTGATCATTAACAATCAATCTGCATATATACATGTATTTAGGAAACACACACACACATATTATGTATTTAGGCAGCAATCCTTCATTTATGCATGCATGTTTCATTAAAAACAACAGACAAGATACTAGAATTAAGGCTTTTTGTTGCTTCTGTTCAAACAAGTGTTTTCTTTTTTGGACACAGTGTTTAGAAACTGTCCAAATGTTCTATAATTTCAAGCGCTTTTGGCTATACTTTTAGCCATTATCAAGGATTATTTTATTTTTTTTCAGTATAATTGCATTGTGTGAATGTTTTTAGTGTTATAGAGATGTTTTATTGGCTAAAAGTATTGCTGAAAGCAAGTGGAATTATAGAACATTTGAACAGATTCTGTGTCCAAAAAAGAAAACACTTGTTTGAACACAAGAAAAATTAAATTAAAATCTTAATTTTATTACCTTGTCTGTCGTTTTTAATGAAACATACATAATATATATATATATATATATATATATATATATATATATCCTTGTGCAGGTATGCAGAAAATAGAAAAGAACACATTGGGTGTATAATCCGGGGTTCCTTAGTATTTTTGTTTTTATTTTTAAAAAACAGTGCTCCATACAGAAGTAGAGCTTATATTATAATAATATTTTTTGTTTAAAAATATGATTCCTTCGCTACATAAGAGTTCTCATGTTTCAAAAACGAGAGCCGAAATCATCCAAATAATTAATAAAATTAAGTTGGATTGAGGTGTTTAGTCACGTTTCATCTTCAAGCGAAATTTTAGGAATTGATTCCTAAAATTTCGCTTGAAGATGAAACGTGACTAAACACCTCAATCCAACTTAATTTTAGGAATTGATTCCTAAAATTTCGCTTGAAGATGAAACGTGACTAAACACCTCAATCCAACTTAATTTTATTAATTATTTGGATGATTTCGGCTCTCGTTTTTGAAACATGAGAACTCTTATGTAGCGAAGGAATCATATTTTTAAACAAAAAATATTATTATAATATATATATATATATATATATATATATATATATCCAAGTATATGATTGGTGTATATGGAATGAATTCCATTAACCAACAATTACTATTCTTAAAAGAGTGCTCAATACAAAGTAGAGCAGATATAATTATTTATTTAAAAAAAAATTTATAACATAAATATGTTATAAAATCACTACAAAAATAGCCATTTTGTTTCAACACCCTTGGTGTCTTATCAAGTGATCAAGTGATATATATTTATGGCTAGCCACTCATACCTGAGGATGCCTGTCTAATAGCACACTATGGCAGATAGCTAATCCCCGTGGCAGACGCCTGCTTAGGCACATTTGTGTTTGTTAAAAATCCATAGAGACAACCCGTGATTTATACTGCAACCATGCTGAGAAGACCTTAGTTACAGTTTCTGGGTGAGAGTGCATTTCCTAGTGTGATCAACAGTTTGAACAAGGTCAGCATGCTCAAACACTCGGTCACGATGACTTATGACTTTGTGCTAGCACAAACACTGATGACTCCCAAAGGGTTTCATCTACCCAATTTCACTCACAAGGCTTAGGTCAACCCGTGGTATGGTTTTCAGGCACTTTCCAAAGGTTCCGCATGCTGGAATGACCTCCTCAAGACTGATAACATCAAATCACCTTCCTGACAAATCGACCATGATGAGATTCGAACTTGGTCCTCATGTTCAGAAAGCAAACATTCTAACCACCCAGCTATATATATATATATATATATATATATATATATATATATATATATAGAGAGAGAGAGAGAGAGAGAGAGAGACAGACATTTCGATATTGTATAATGGTTAATAAGCTTGCCTCATTAGATCAATTACAACTATACGTAAAATTGTTTTTCGTTGTTTTTTTTTGCAAATTAGCTTTAGACAGTTATCTTTCAAATAAAAACAAAATTTTAACTTCAAAGGAGACATTCATTTAAATTGTTCAAAAAGTATTCTTCAAAGTTTTCTTTATTAAATTCATAGCAATACTTTATAAATGACCATCAAAAATTCTGTTTTAATTTTTTATGGACAAACAAGAATGAGTGAGTTCAGTCCTCACTGGCTGCTCCAATACTTTCAGCCTTGTGTCACATCTAAGCTATGTGTAGAAAATCCCTAAATATATATATATATATATATATATTGTTAAATATAACAGACAATGAATGTCTGTTGTGCTTTATTATGGACCATTACAAGTGTCATATAATATCTTTAGTTTCAAGAGAAAATAAAGACAAAAACTGTCCAACATTTGGACAGTTTTTGTCTTTATTTTCTCTTGAGACCTAAGCTTTCACCTCACATGAGCCACCTTCACAGTGGTTATATGGACATGACAACAGAGATCCACAACGTCAAATATGACATCCTGTTATGTTTACATAGAAGTTTGCTATGCGATGATAATGGTTGTGGAATAGCAGACACAAGGCGTAAATTCAAAATGCAGTTCTATGACATCATCCAAGACCACACGAGAAGAAATGTTGTCAACAGAAACATATGTTTAAATGCATTGTAATATGTTGTGACTAGTTTGTAATGTAATTTTGTTGAGTGTGGATTGCTTTGTTTTAATGTAGATGGCCTGCAATACCTGAAGGTTCTTTTTACTGTGTGTATGTGTGAGTATTATTGTGTTATCAACTAATATCTGTCTAATATTATGTGCATGGTTCTGTTTTTCTAAGAAATGTTGTTTAATGGAACTAAGATCAGAAAAGTGGCAGGTAAGTCTACGGGAGTGCATGGTTGTAGTAAAAACAATGTATGTAGTGAGTTTATTATTAGTATCAGTGATACAATCTCTGAATGGGTATGTAAAAAATTGATAAATTGATGCACTATATTGTTTTTTTGTAGAGGATTTCATTGTGTTGTTGTAGGGTTATTAGAGATCATGAGGTCAATTCTTTTAAATTTTTTATAATATATGATGAGCTTAACTTGTTTATTATTATTAATGGGTTTAACATTTCTACTTATTAAGCTTTTGAGTGTTGTTTCTCCGTTTCACTCTCTCTCTCTTTCTCTCTCTCTCTCTCTCTCTCTCTCTATATATATATATATATATATATATATATATATGTACCTGCGCACACACAGACCTGTTAAGGAAAATAAAAGAAAAATGTCCTGGCTATAACTACCTGATGATCAATAGCTGAAACAGCAAAAGCAGTAAGGTTGAGTAGTAAGCTTAATTCTCACTGGGTTCACCATACCTTCAGCCTGGTGTGACATCTAATCACCTGGCACTTTGATCTGATGTGATGGTTAGCAAGCAGTGTTAAAATTTTTTGTCTATGTTTTTTACCAAAACAAGGTTTACATGAATTCTTGCTACACTATATACACACACACACACACACACACACACACACATATATATATATATATATATATATATATATATATACCCAAACAAATTTGATTAGAAAGAACTGACAAAGTCTGTTTAATTTTTTTTTATATATTTTCCAATTTTCCATTGAGGTGTTGAATTTTTTTTGCTCAAAGTTGTTGATAAGCTGCCTGAAGTTCATATTTTGTTCTGTTTGTTCAAGTTTTCGACTTTCTAGGTCATTATCAAGAACTGATATGGTGTCTGAGTAGTAGATAGAATTCCTTTGTCTGCATTTTGGTATTCTTTGAGAACTAGACTTTTGAAATAGTCTAGCATAACTTCATGCATAACAGCTAATGGGAATGAGACCGAACAAAAAAGAATTTGATTTAGTTATTTAATTTATTTTATTTTATTTTATTAATTTATTTATATTTTGAATATGATGGGCGAGTGGTTAGGATGTTTGTTTTTGACCATGAGACCCAGGTTCAAATCTCACCATGGTCGATTTGTTAGGAAGCAAACTTCCTGATATTATCAGTATGGAGGGGAGGATGATCCCAGTGTGCGGCACCTTTAGAAAATGCTTGAAAATCATAGCACAGGTTAACCCAAGCCTTGTGAGTGAAATTGGGTAGACAGAACACTTGGGGCCATTGAAAGCTGTGTTAGCACAAAGTCACAAGTCATCATGACTGAGGGTTTGAGTGTGCTGGTGTTGTTCAGATTGTTGATCATTCTAGATAACATACCCTACCCCAGAAATTGTAACTAAGGTCTGCTCAGCATAGTTGCAGTATAAACCACAGGTGGGCTCTGTGGGTGTTGAACAAACACAAATGTGAGTGTCTGCAATAGGGACTACTTAGCTACCCTAGTAGATGGGTATCCTCGAATATGAGTGGTCAGCTATTTTTTAATATTTTGAATACTAATATAATATGTGTACACATTAATTATATCATACACACTTCAAGATACCATCTTCTGTGGTGAATGACATTTAATTTAATATGGGCTGTTTATTGGACAAAAAAAACAAAACAAATTATGAACTTTGGGCAGTTTATCCACAACTTTGAGCACAATACTCAACACCTCATCTGATAGTTGGTATAATAAAAATTAAACAGATAGACTTTGCCAGTTTTTTTAATCAAACTTATTTGGATATATGTATATATAAGTGGATACTGAGTTCAACACCCAGCAGTGACTGTCACTGCTGGGTGTTGATTTCCGTGTCCATTTTTATATTTACATACAGTCTATTCATGGCATTGGACACTTGAACTCATAAATACAGCATACCTTAAAACTATATTTTTAAAATATATATATATATATATATACTTTATTATAAGATATTACATTTGAACATATGTAAAGTTGCTACATTAACGCATTCATGTTTCGATGCATATCATCACATCTTATCAGGCAGTAGTAAATGAGGGTTATTACAATTTTTAATAAAAATTGAAACATGAATGCCTTTATGTAGCGGTTTTACATATGTTCAAATGTAATATACTATAATAAAGAATATTGCTCTATTGTACTGAGCACTATTTTGAAATTAATGTTGCGAACATTTGAATTTATATCTGATTCATTCTCATCTTATTCGTATATATATATATATATATATATATATATATATATATAGAGAGAGAGAGAGAGAGAGAGAAAGATGTAAATGTTTTTTAGGACAACTCACTTTGCAAAATCAGTATTTCAATGACCAAACATTTGATTTTGGGAAGTTGGTCAGACTGAGAACTTTTCTGTACTTCCTTGTAATATTCTTATTTGTCAGTAAAGAAAAAAAAATGAAAGAATTAAAAAAAAAAATCATTATCTTACAAAGAACATTATAAGAGATTGAAAAAAAGAAGATAATTTTAGACCGTAGGACTTTTGAACAGTAGGTAAAACTTATACTTAAAAAAAGGAACCAGTTGAAATTTCTAGTACACATAATGAAGAAAGAGGTCTTGGAGAATTTGACACCTACAGGACATACTGAAAGCAAGAGGAACAGAGGAAAGCAGTTGTATAGCTTACCTAACGAGCATGTGTAAATGGTTGGCAGAACAGGGATTAGGAGAGATAGCAAAAAAGACAAATTTTACTAAGAGCTACAAAGGACAGGAAATAGTGGAGAGCCATGATCACCCACATCCTGAAAGGGCATGGCATATAGAAGAAGAAGAAGAAGAAGGTAGCAGAGTAAACCACAACATAAACAAAGGGGTGACTTTGGATAGTGACTGTGGTAATGGTATGATTTAGATTATAAAAGCTATGTAATTTACTAATATGTGACCGAGTTGATACTTCTCTAGTTAAGTCTCGTAGAGTGTCTCTTTTGAGAAGCAACTGAAATGTGCATCAATAAAGTATAAGAAAAAGGGGCCTAGATTTAGAGAAGAGCTGAATGCTGTGTTGCCTGGCTTTTATATATGAATCAATGGCAGACAAAAAAAAAAACAAAATAATCAATGACAGACAAGTAGTTTGAGTTACTAATAAAAGTTTTTGGCAATCGAAAAACTTGCTCCTAAACATGCGTTACAGATAAACAACTTTTTCTTTGAATGCCACAAAATAAAAAAAAAAAAAACAACTGTGCATTTTAAATAGCACAAAAGTCTGCTTATACACAGTACAAGTTCATTCAAGTATTGTTAACAAAGCATTGATTTCTTCATTTAAAACTCTGAATTAACTGCTAGTTAAAAGGCTTATTATTCCTTTCTTTTAAACTGGCTTACATTAAAAACAGCGACATGTTAAGAAATATTTATTTAATTATTTATTTTTTTAATCAGTTTCATCCCATGCAAGGCAGTAAAGCCACAAAGAGTTACTGGGAGTGGAAGAGCTAAGAACAAAAACATTAATAATGAGCGGGAAAACGAAAGCGTATTCAGGAGGACAGTAGATAGCGATTGACATTGCATTTAAATTTTTGCAGATTAAAGCTGGCTGGAAAGCATGGAGTTAGAAAGGAGTTCCACAGTTGAGAAGTGTGAGAAAAGAAAATGTTAGCATAGAATTTACGGCTACATCTACCCAAGTCAACTGTAAATTGAGATCTCGATACTGGGCTAGTACTGCACTTAAATGCAAAAATTCTAGGCACTATAGCAAAGAGAGCAACTGAACAATTACCATGGAAGTATTTATAGAAAAGGCACAGAGAGGCTACTTTACAGCGATGGGAAATTGACTGAAGCTGAGTCACCATATCAGGACTAATAATATTGCAGATTTTTTTTATCAAGGAACTCAAGATAAATAGCAAGGGCACTGGACCATATGTGACAGCAGTATTCTAAGCATGGACAAATGGTGGACTTATAGATTTGCATGAATGAATCAAAAAAGAAAATATTTTGCTATTTATTTAGCGTTATCAGAAATTTTGGAGTGGAATGGTTCGAAGTTTTCAAATTCTGTGTTTGTTTTGTTTCTATTGGTTATGTGCAACATGTAGAATTTAAAAACTGAAACAAACAAAAACACCAACACCAGTATATAAGGAATACCTATATAACCGATCAAAACAAATACAATATAGAATTTAAAAACTGAAATATGAATCAAAAATATTCCACTACAAAATTTTTGTATGATTCATCACTAAAGATACTGGGTAAGTTCATGTTACTGCTCCAGTAAGTAAAGATTTTCCAAGCGTAGCTTAGATGTGGCACAAAGCCGAAAGCATGGGGCATTCAGTGAGGATCGAACTCACTTTTCAGTAGTAACTGACCTAGCAAGACAAGCTTGTTAACCATTACACCACGCCCGAGGTGCCCCTGCTCCAGTAAGTACCTGACTCTTTCTGCTATCCGCTACTGTTACAAGAGACAGACCAGGCTGAAAATGGAGTACTGCTGCCATATACAGGTTGGAGCTATCCAGTCTTGATAGAGTCCTAAAGCATCTCTGCATCCTTGTGGGTGATGAATTATTTTCTATCCTGCAACACCATTCCCCACAGATGAAATATCACAAGTCTCTCACTGCTCTATCGCTATTTCTATGGAAAGGGTTCAGATAAATTACATTCCTTAGTTCCACCAGTTCTAACCATTATGACTAATACTCACCATGCCACACACATTATAAAAACCACCCTCATTCCTTCATATTCTATGGGTCAGATGTAAGTTTCACTTGAGCAGTTTCTCACCAAGAACAGCTGCTTTGTATAACTGACTCCTACAAGGATGCTTCCCTGACTACTACAACCTTAACGTGTTTATATCTAGGGTTACCCATTATTTTCCCCATATAAACTGTGCCTCTTAAGTGGCACTTGGGCCTTCTACAAGGTAAACATCATTATAAAAAAAATGGAGTTAAATAAATAGTGAAACACATCATATTTATAAAGATTTCCTACTTGTTCCTTATTCAATCATTCTGTCAGATTTAATCTATATTTTCAACTCATGTCATATACTTCCGAAATAAGTTGTTTTTACCTGCCAAAAATCTGTATTTGCCAGACACTGATGTATAGAGTATGTGTATATTTGGAAGATTAAATCTTATGGCAATTTATCTAAACTTGATAGCTGTTCGTCTTGAACTTTAGGTTGGGTTGGCTTGGCAGATATTAAGACATGGCAAACTTTGCTAGGCTATTTAATATCAAAATTTATTTATTTTTTATTATATTAACCTTTTAGCACTCTGCAATATTCATAAGTATTTCTTCTTCATCCATTGGGTATAAGTGGCCACACAACTGCAGTAGCATCATCTTCGATTTTCACTTAGTCATTTTCCTGTTGCCATAGTAGGATATGACAACACTAGCACAAAATTCAATTACACTATTGTCTAATGATTAGAGTTGCAGGCAATGGTTGTACAAACATTTTGTTTGACAAATGAAGTCACCTCTGTACAGTATGCTAAAGTGATAACGACTCTGTTGGATTAATAAAAAATCCATTACTTTCTTGAGGAATATATATATATATATATATATATATATATATATATATATATATATATATATATACACACACACATGCATATATAGGAAATGAATTAAATTGTATATATTGTTATTTTTAATTTATTTTGTTGAATGATTATTTTTGATGGATACTCATATTCAAGTAGAAGCTCTTTTTTTTTTTTTTCTTTTTTTTTTTTAAATTAAACAGTATTTTTTATCCAACTACATCTCCTGGCCTGAATATGCATGGTATTAATGGTGGTTCTCTCTGCTCAGAGGGACACAAGTTCGAATACTACCAGAGAGGGTAAATTTTTAATAAGATTTCTCAAACATTCAGGCTGGTAGACAAAAATAAATAAATATATTGTTTAATAAATAAATGGATCATCTAGTCAAATATTAAAAATCCACTAAAAATAAAGTTTAACCTTTTAGTACTCTGCAATATACATAAGTATTTCATCTTCATCCATTGGGTATAAGTGACCACACAACTGCAGTAGCATCATCTTCAATTTTTACTTAGTCATTTTCCTGTTGCCATAGTAGGATATGTCAACACTAGTGCAAAATTCAACTACGCTATTGTCTGGTGATCAGAGTTACATGCAATGGCTGTACAAACAATTTTTTTAAGCATTTCACCCCAAGAAAGTGGGAGCAAGGGTAAAGAGGCATGATAGAGGGAAGGATGAAGAGAAAGATGGGGAATCGATCAAAGCATCTGGAGATGTTGATTGACATGGCATTTGAATAATTGAAGATTACAGCTATCAGCGAAGCAAGTTAGAGGAGGTTAGTACCACAGACAGGAAATGCAAGACATGAAGCTATTGGGGTAGAAGAGATGGCTTTCGACAGTGAAAGGGTGGGACTGAGATACCAACCTAGTAAATTTATGCAGTTTGGGAAATGAAGTTACCTACATATGGAGCGCTAAAGATTAATCATTTATATTTGAATCTGTAAGCAATTACTTAGTTTGTGGATAGGTAAATATTGAATAGTGGAATAACATTTTCTTCAATGCAATTTTTAAGAAAGTTTTTTGTTTCTGTAGGAATGTGCAGATATCAATAATTATTTGTATTTTCTAGCTAAGTGTCTGTGTATGTTTTTGTTTTCCATGTTGACAATGTGTACAAATTTCAGATAGAGTATAACTTGAGTGACTCTTGGGTCCTCTGTTGGATGAACATTAATATCAGAAAGATCTGTCTATATTTCTGAGATGAGGTATTGTAACTATTTACATTGTTCTAACTGCTGTTCTCATCTTTATTGCCATATTTATGATGCTTTGGCCGTTGTACACTCTGGCCTTCTTCAGGATCTGTCTATATTTCTAAGATGAGTCATTGTAACTATTTTCCCTAGTTATCTTGTTCGGACTGTTATCCTCATCTTTATTGTCATATTCACAAAGTTTCAGTCATTGTATACTCCAGACTTCTTCAGAATCTGTCGATATTTTCTAGATGAGGTATTTTAACTATTTACACTGTTCTAACTGTTGGGCTCATTTTCATTGCTATATTCACATTTCAGCCGTTGTATACTTCGGCCTTCTTCGGGATCTGTCTATATTTCTAGGATGAGTTATTGTAACTATTTTTCACTATTTACATTGTTCGGGCTGTTGTCCTCATCTTTAATGACATATTCACAACGTTTTGGCTGTTTTACGTTCCAGCCTTCTTCAGGTGATATCCTTGGAATTTTGAACTGAACCCTTTATTTCATCCAGTAGACATGGCCAACAGGATGGCTGAAACCTTGTGAACATGACAATAAAGATGAGGATAACAGTCAGAACAATGTAAATAAAAAAAATCTACAAAGCTCAGTTGCTCTCTCAACACATTCTAGAATATGCTTTCCTTGCAGAAGATATTACCTATAGAAACTTATAATTAATATTTGCTTTTTTAGAAAGCTATAATCCATACTAGATTTTTATAATTAATAACAGATTTTACAGTAGGTGTTAGTGAGTTGAATGGTGGTAACTTTTCCGATGAAATAAAATCTAGAATTGGACAACCATCAGTAGTCAATCATGATATGTTAAAACATAAGGTACAGGAGAAGTTGGCTACCAGCGTAGTAAATGTTTTAAAAAGCTAGGGTCATTAACATATACCATATGATGAGTATTAAATAAACTTTAAAAAACATGCACAAGCTCTCAAGGGATCCTTATGAATTGAACATATGACCAAATATAACTGAATATGTATGCAGATTTTTTTCTATATCCTTCTTGGGCCCAATGACAGCATTCGATAATTGTTGAAATCTATTTTTTTTTATTGAAAAGACATAATATCTGCATTTCATGTCTCATCATCTTTTGTACAGCTTCAGATGACTGAGTGTTTGTTCCAGAGACACTGTCTTCTTCTAAGTAGAGCTGATAAAATGTTTCTACAAACCAATTGGATGTGTGAGTATTATATGTATGGTTACATTCAATGCCTTGAAGATCAAGCTAGTTACATTTTTATGAATCAGAAGCAATTGTCAAAATGCAAGATAAATAGCACAAACAGAATGTTGCAGGAAACCTGGACTTCTGTAGCACAGACATTGGAAACACCATCGCAATGAATTCTAGTTTATTATGCACAGATGTGAACCATGCTGAACTCCTAAGTTCATTCTGCCGACTCAACAAGAACTTGCATTTTTTATACATTTTTGCCAAGCCATAGAATTTGCATATTGGAAACACTGCCAGCCTTGATCTGATTCACTGATGCATGTGTCTCGTTATTCCAGCACCGATGCTTGGACAGTCTGCCTCTCTAGCAATTTGCTCGCACATATAGATTACACTACTTTAGTCTTCTTGAACCTCCAGAGTAATTCTCCACACAGAATTAATAAAGTTTACAATGAAAAGAAAAAGGTCAAAAAAAGAGATGAAACAGTAACAAGCTAACAATAGAGTTAAAGCAAATCAAACAGATAATAAGGCAAAAGAATTCACAAACTGTGAAGGTTATACAAGTGAATGCAGTAGGTCTGTCTAGTAGATAGGCAAATCTGGCCTGATGTTGTTTATCTTAGACTCCCCACAAGGCAGGATGTTGCACAAGGCCAATTTTTATGTGAGGTAATTCCGAGCTAGTAGTCTTTGGCAAAAAGTACCCATAGACGCCGCATACACAGGGTTGGGTTTGTCTACCTCCCCAGACATGATCTGCCCTTCGGCATAGCAACATCTGGGTTCCTCTCTGCCTTCAGGCAGAGATTTCGACAAGTCAGCCTGAAACAGCAGATCTGGACTGCGTCATGTCAAAACACAAGCCGTCCCATTTTATTGGCTAAGAAAAATATCCCAGCATGCATTTCATGTATTTCTGACTATAAGAGGGAGAGGGAAAAATCAACACATTCCATCATTACCGATTGGACCCCAAACTACGACCAAACAGATCTCCCCTAGAGGAAGCACCATGCCTTGAATAACTATTAGGCTTCAAACTCACACCTGACCTCAAGTGAAACTCATGAGTATGATCCAATGTTAAAGATGCAAGTAAAATAGTTGGCTCCCACTAATTAGTAATTAGTTGACTTCTCATGCTAATCTCTACCTTTACAAGAGCCAGATCAGGCCCAAAATAGAATACTGTTGTCATATTTGGGTAGGCGCTGCCCAGACCTCATTCTCCAGCCTTGATAGAGTTCAAAAGTGTCACACCTTGTGGGTGACAAATTATTCTCTACCTTCCAACCTCTGTGGAACCCTCTCCATGATCACTACGATCTTGACCTGATCAAGGTTAGGGTTATCTCCCACTCCTATCCACACAAACTGCCTTCTAACATAACCTTCTACTTCAAGTAACCCTAGAGCCATGGAAAGAGTGAACCTTTCTGTAAAAAAAATAATTAAAAAAGAAAAGCTGACTACTAATAAATACTAATAATTCACTATTGTGGATGTACTTATATGTCTTCACCGAACTAACAGTGGATGAAGACAATAGTCAGAATATAAATAGTGTAAATTAGAGTTGTTCAGACATTAAGTTTCTTTCTTATTTAAAAAAAATGCCATACACCTAATAAAAATAAAATAGTAATATTTTAATATATTTAATATATCGCGATAAAATTAATATTTAATCTAGAGGGTGTACCTCAAAGTCTGAACCCATAGGAAATCTCATTAACTATATATTTTTACCTTCACAGATTAAACATGGTTTTGTCGTAAGAAGAAAGAATTGACTTCTTTTTCTGGGGTATGCTAAAGGAGAAGGTGTACTCAATGAAAATCACAGATGCAACACACTTGATTGAACGCATAAAAAGTGAATGTGCTAAAATTGACGGCAATGTGTAGTTATTGCATCAAGTGACATATGAATCTTGCAAAGCGCATCAACCTTTGCATCACAAATGATGGAAATCATATTGAAAATGTTATTTGTTAATATTCCAATTCAATAAAATGTTGGTGAAAATTTAATTTTTTGAAAATATGCATTTTTGACTGTGTCCAGACTTTAGGGACACCTTGTATAATAAGGAAACATTTCATGATATTACAACCTCATTCCTACTCCTTTTTTATATATATATATATATATATTTTTTTATTTAGAGTCTCTTTAAACCAAAATTCAGAGGGTAAGCCTAAAATTTTAGTTTGGAAACATACACATATGACAAATAGTATGCAAAAGAAAAGTTGCGCGTGTGAATCTCCTACTTCCATAGCCTGCAGCTTTTGCTTTTGATGTCACAAAACAGTGTGGGGTATAAAAGAACAAGTGGAAGTTAATGGCAGTGATAATCAACAGCATGGTGAACAGGGAAAATTTTATAAAATCAAAGGAAAGAATTGGGCAGATGACATAAGCCATAGCAATTACAGGATAGATACATAGGAAATCTCATTAATCATATATATATATATATATATATATATATATTACCTCCATAGATTAAATATGGTTTTGTTGAAAGAAAGAAAAAATTCTTTTTCTGAGGTATGCTAAAGGAGGAGGTGTACGCAATGAAAATCACAGATGCAACACACTTGATTGAACGCATAAAAAGTGAATGTGCTAAAATTGACGGCAATGTGTAGTTATTGCATCAAGTGACATATGAATCTTGCAAAGCGCATCAACCTTTGCATCACAAATGATGGAAATCATATTGAAGATGTTATTTGTTAATATTCCAATTCAATAAAATGTTGGTGAAAATTTCATTTTTTGAAAATATGCATTTTTGACTAGGGTGGTGTCTAGACTTTAGGAACACCTTGTATAATAATGGCATAAACAAAAATTTACATAAACAGTTAATTAAAATAATTAGTTTAATGATGAAGAATTAAATAAAACCTGGCATTAGTATTTAATATAAAATATTACTTACTTCAGTGCTATAAATTTGATTAAAATACTGCTTATTTCCTCCTCCCTAGTGCTATTAATCTCCCCTTTGGAATATAGACCTTATCAAGCGAAGTGTTGTTATTGTCTGGGGCAAGTAGTTTTTTTACAGGGTGAAGTTGCCAGTCCCAAGCCAAACTGATTTTTAATTAAGATTTTCCTTTTCTTATACTACTTTTCAACCAAGGTTAGAGAGCTCATTCTGCCCTGCTATTTAACCCATAGTTGATAGGGAGAGGAGAAGAATTCATACCTTTTCCAAGGTTATTAGAGCAAAAGGTAACATACTGAACTAGGCCAAAATTTGAACACAACACCCCAATTCAACTTGCTCAACCAATAATTGGTTGGTTAAATGCACATCAAAAATAATATAAATAGATATTTTAAAAACTAGAATTTTTTGCAATATGCTGACGTGCGTTGAAATCCTCATTGTTAAAGTTATTGTTAACATTTTTTGTTGGGATTTACAAACTCTATGTTCTGTTCAATTCTGCCGATCAATGAAATTTGAATAAGCTGATTTGTTTGAAAAAATACATTAACAAAAATCTTACTTTGCGGTTTAATAATTTTTTTTAACTTAATTCAATTTTATAGGACTTCAGAGTAAGCAATATTTTCTAGGAAAATTTCTTTTTTTCCTTTTCCTTTTTCCTTTTTCACAGTGAAAAATAGATTTTTAGGATTTCTTATTCTTCAGCATGCAAAATACAACTGGCCATGTGTAAATATTTCTTTCTAGAGCCAAATTCCAACTTGTTGAAGCATTTGGCCTTATGATTTGTTTATAGTTCTTGCAAAAGCAATCAAGCTGGAAACTGGATTCTTGTACATTCAAAAGGATATTTGGATGGAGTGAAGCTATCTGCATTCTTCAATTTTATTATTTTTAAAGTAGTGTCAGCATTTTGTATGTTAAACAATAAAACTTTTAATTTTTTTCCCCCAAAATTAATGAAAATTTATCATCTGTCTATATTTCTGAGATGAGGTATTATGTATACTATTTACATTATTCGGACTATTGTCCTAATCTTTGTTGCCATATTTATCACAATGTTTTGGCCGTTGTATGCTCCAACCTTCTTCAGATGGTTGGAATGTCGAACTGAACCCTTTACTTCACTTGCTGGGGTAAACTGATCTAGTTCCACATGCCATGTCTAATTGATAAATTTGGAGGTACAACACAAATGAATTTAAAATAAAAGTATATTTTCTACCTTTTATTAAAACCCCACAAAATTAATTAGATAAAAAAAAAAAATTCCACATGGTAAACTGATACCTTAAGGGGCTCCCATACCTTGTATTAGTTGAACATTAGTAAATAGAAAATAAAAAAAAATATTGTGGCTGTATGAGATTGATAGGAGAACTGAATTCCAATTCCAGTTAGATTCATTACATTCACTTACATGCAAATAACCTTGGGAAAGTTACGAATCCATTCTCCAGCTATTGGTTAAATAGTAGAAATTGTATCTGGAAAAAAATCATTGTTATTCTAAAAAAAAAATGCTAATGCAATATTCAGTTCCAAAAAAATATATTCTTACTATCTGTTATGGTAATTTACCAAC
Source organism: Acanthosepion lycidas (assembly GCA_963932145.1). NCBI lineage: Eukaryota > Metazoa > Mollusca > Cephalopoda > Sepiida > Sepiidae > Acanthosepion > Acanthosepion lycidas. The sequence continues at coordinate 82,354,556 of OZ010587.1, forward strand.
GCATGTATGGACTCTCCCAGCTATAAATAGGAGCAGGTACTGCCTTTTGGAGGGGGAAGTTTCCATCAGTCAGCTCTGACAGTCGGACCGAACATTCTTGCTTCAACACTCTCGTTTGTATATGTTTGTATTACTGTTTCTGTTAATATATTTGTCTAAATCAATTCCTCTCTTTGTGTCTTTATTTCTGACCCCAACAAGGCCACAACACTATCCAAAATATATATTTTGGCTTTATCAAAAATGTTGCTGAGCTGTAAAGGCCACAACACTATCCAAAATATATATTTTGGCTTTATCAAAAATGTTGCTGAGCTGTAAAAAAACAAGTCAATAAAAGAAATATGCTCTGGCTTTAAATAACCCACAAAAGATTGTTAAACTATGAAAACAAGTCAATCAATCAATCAACCTCCTCAAATAAAGCATATCTTATAACAGTTCTTCTATGACATTTTTTGTTAACATTTCCTCTTATTCTAAGAAAGCATACCATTTTTTTAAGAAAAATATCCTTTTAGGCTTAATTGAGATTATAATTTCTTCATGCCCTATCAATCATAAGTTTTTTTTAATTGCACGCACATACATATGCACACATATATACCATCCTTTTTTTCAAAAATGTTGAAAATGCAACCAGAATTTAATTACAGGACAATCAATAGTTCAATTTCAATTTTCTTTGTTAATAATTTTGGCAATCACATGATTAAAAAATACTTCCCTATCCCTTGCTTTAATGGTAATTATTTTCTTAAAATTAATTACTATTTGTTGGATTACAAGTTGCAATAATAACAAAAAATGAAACTTCTCTCTATCAATCATCTGGGAGACCCTTTTCTTCTTTCCATCAGCATGGCTGATGTTAATTTCCAGAAGAGTGACTCGTTGTGCCTTCTTGGGCTAACATTCTCAGCTGACATGAAGTGGAAAGATTGTATTGAATCAATTGCTAGGTCAACTGCAAGGAAAGTTGGTTTGCTGCATTGTTCTAGATATTTTTTTTCACCAGAATCTATCTGACATATTTATAAGTCTACTATTTGTCCATGCTTTGTTAATTGCTGCTGCATATAGCTTGGTGCTCCTGTTATATATTTAGAGATTCTTGATAAAACCCAAAGAACAATCTGCTATGTTATTGGTCGGTCTGTTTAGTGATTTTCCCACTGCCATGTTGTAGCTTTCTTGTGGTTTTTCTATAAATACTTTCATGGTAATTGTTCTGATGAACTTTATTTTATGGTACCTAGACTTTATAAAATTAAGTGCAGTACTAGATTGGCAGAAAAGTCTCATAATTTTACAGTTGAAGCGTCTCGATGTAACTGTAAGTTCTATGCCAACAATTTCTTCTATCGCACTTCTCACTTGTGGAAATTCTCTTCTGGCTTCTTGCTTCCCAGTCAACATTGATTTTCAAAAATTTAAATGCAATGTCAATCATTATCTTCTGTCTTCTTAATTCTTGTTCTTTTATTCTTTTCTGTTATTTATATTTTTTCTCATACTCTCTAATACTAAGTAACTCCTTGCGTCATAGTGGCTTTATTGCCTTGCTTGGGGTGAAATGATTAAAAGAATGTGTCCAAATATTACACTGTGTTTAATGGATAGGCATAACAGATAAGAAGTCAAGCAGTAAAGCCTTAATCAGTTACAAATAACAAAAAACAAAATACTATTATCTCTATATAGCGATTTTCCAAGCGTAGCTTAGATGTGGCACAAGGCCGAATGTATGGGGAACTCAGTGAAGATCAAACTCACTACTCATTCATAATTGTGCTAGTGAGACAAGCTTCCTAACCATTACACCGCCTCGAGGTGATGAATATGAAAACAAAATAATCTTGTTATTTTTTTTAAGTGTGTCTTATATGCCAATAAATATACTATCATGCAATTTCTACTGGATACTGTGAAATTGGTTTTGGAATATTGTCGTTAGATCTAATTGTGCAGGTATCAGCATGAAAAGTAGAATCAATGAATCAGTTTCACATTAAGGAGTAGTCTGATGCATTCATTTTTGCACAAATGCCTTTATATATAACAATCTTATATAGTGACCCTCTACCTTGAGTGACTTTTGGGCTTTGCAATGGGTGAACATTTAGTAAAAAAAAAAAAAAAAAAACAAGCAAGAGAAATTCTGACTGCATGGAGATATGAGAAAACATTATATATATATATATATATATATATATATATATATAATTATTTTTTTTTAAATAAAAAATAAAAATAAAAAAAAAATAATTATAATTTAAGCTCTACTTCTGTATGGAGCACTGTTTTTTTAAAAATAAAAACAAAAATACTAAAGAATCCTGGATTATTTACCTAACGTGTTCTTTCCTATTTTTCTATATATTTACACACACACACACACACATATATATATAAACACACATACATATACCAGGTGTAACAGCAAAATTGTCCAAATCCTGTTACAGCATAATTGTCCATTCCACAAAATGTTTACTATCTAAAAAACATTAAACTACCTGAGTTTCTTTTTTTCTAGGTTTTCAGAGAAGATGTTTACCCATCTTGACACCATTTGTCATAAGAATCAGTGTAAAACCCTTTGAGTTATTCAGCTAGAAAGAGAGCAGGTTAAAATCGTTTTGTGTCAGACCCACTGTCTTCCCAACTGAGCAGAAGTGGGAGGAAAAAGATCATTCAGGTTTTCAGTAATGGTACCAACATTTATACTCTGGCATCCATCTTTGAAGTCCATTCAAGAACCATGAAGAGATTAGTGAGTAATTTAAAAAAAAGTGGGAACAGTTGAGAAGAAAACTGGATCAGGAGGTCACAAGAAGAAGAGAAATCACCTTTTTAACTTAGAGCTAAAGAGATCAATTAGAAAAGATCCAACTCAATTCATAAGATGTGAGAGAGGAGGTTCACTTATGACAGTCCAAAAATCAGTGAAAAAAGACTTGAAAATGAAATTGTACTTGCTATTCCTGTACAGAAAGTTAGAAGGTTAGAGAGGGTAGAGATCATCTTGAGTAAGTTGGGAAAATGATCCAGGAATAATATATATATATATATATATATATTAACTTTATTTTAAACCTTCCTGTGCTTCTAATCCTGAGCTATAATTAATTAATGATGAACATGTAATTTTTGTTTATGATAAATTTCATCATGATTTTTCTGTTAAGCTTGGAGAGTTTTACATTCTTATTGATTAAAGTAAAATCCAATAGTGTTATTAAAATCCTTGGAGAATTCCAGTAAATTATCTTTAATCATTTCTAAGATACACCAGTTCATAACTTAATCTAACAATTAGACAATTTTTCTGTTACACCTGATATATATTATTAAAAATAAATATACATTTAAAAATTTTACAAGGGGCAGTTTTCAACCACCATCTGCATGAAACTCAGAGTTTATTAACACTGCATTCAATATGCAATACTTCCGATATGTATGAGTTGGTATGTGCATATATGTATACATACACTGCAGTGTACTTAATACTTCTCATTTTCAATTTTGCGTAGTCATGTTTGACGTCACAAGCTGCTGTGCAATTTTTGCTTTTGAATACACGAGTTTGTCGTTGCTTGGAAATCTTTCATGCAACAAAAACAGACTATCGTAATTGTTTTGTCCGTGTATTGTTTAATATATTGAAATGCAATTGTAATCTCTGATGATGGCTTATATAAGCCGAAAGCTTAGATAGGATTAAAAAACATGTATCAATATGGTGATTTCCTTTCAACTTTCAATGATAATGTTAAGCTTATCAGACAATATGAAAGGAATTTACTTGAAATAAATAGACAAATCCTGTCTATATTATTTAATGAAACATGCATCAATGAAAAAATGCTGTCTAAATACACGCAATATATATATATATATGTTAAAGGTTAATGGCCCAGGAAACAGTACTATTAAAAAGTGCACAATACACATGTGAAAAAAATAAGATAAAACTAAAAAATATCATGTAGAACTTTTAACTTTAAAAATCAGGAGGTCAGTTGAATGTCCAACTTTGGTTTTGACCTTTAAAGTATACATTGTACAGGTAATCAATCTATTGGTATATAATCCAGGTGGATCCTAATAATATTAATTATTAAAAGTTATCCGCAGAGAGCTTGATGTAGTTATTATAACGAAGCATATGTATTTTTTTACAGCAAAAAAAAACAAAAGTTATCTCAACATGAGACATATTTCAAGCCATTCTGTACATGGCTGTTATCAACCCCTAAGTATAGAATACAGAATGGCTTGAAATAAACTATCCCATGTTGAGGTAATTTTGGGTTTTTTGCTGCAAATATATATATATATATATATATATATATATATATATATCCCATGTTGAGGTAAGTTTTGGGTTTTTGCTGCAAACTTATATATATATATATATATATATATATATATATATATATATATATATATATATATATCCCATGTTGAGGTAAGTTTTGGGTTTTTGCTGCAAACTTATATATATATATATATATATATATATATATATATATATATATATATATAGAGATACACCTAGTGAGCCAGACAAACCTACCTAGGTTTCACCTAAACGGATCGTCAGGGAAAGTATGGAAAGTATATATATATATATATATATATATATGTCAGGAATATATATATATATATATATATATATGTATATATATATATATATATGTCAGGAATATATATATATATATATATATATATATATATATATGTCTGTCAGGAATATATATATATATATATATATATGTCTGTCAGGAATATATATATATATATATATATATATATATATATATATGTCTGTCAGGAATATATATATATATATATATATATATATATATATATATATGTCTGTCAGGAATATATATATATATATATATATATATATGTCTGTCAGGAATATATATATATATATATGTCTGTCAGGAATATATATATATATATATATATATATATGTCTGTCAGGAATATATATATATATATATGTCTGTCAGGAATATATATATATATATATATATATATATATATATATGTCAGGAATATATATATATATATATATAGATATATATATATATATGTCAGGAATATATATATATATATATATATATATATATATATATATATGTCAGGAATATATATATATATATATATATATATATATATATATATGTCAGGAATATATATATATATATATATATATATATATATATATGTCAGGAATATATATATATATAAATATAAAAGTGAACACAGAAGTCAACACTTAGAGGCGACAGTCTGTTTCATGCTATATGCAATCGTCAGGCCTGACGATTCCATATAGCATGAAACAGACTGTCGCCTCTAAGTGTTGACTTCTGTGTTCACTTTTATATTTACGCATGCTCTATCTCTGATATTGAGCACTTTATTCCATAAATATAGCACACATTAAGACTATATTTCTTTATATATATATATATATATATATATGTCAGGAATATATATATATATATATATATATATATATATATATATGTCAGGAATATATATATATATATATATATATATATATATATATGTCAGGAATATATATATATATATATATATATATATATATGTCAGGAATATATATATATATATATATATATATATGTCAGGAATATATATATATATATATATATATATATATATATATGTCAGGAATATATATATATATATATATATATATATATATATATATTCCTGACATGCCTAAAAAAAAATGATGAAACATTTTTTTCTCTCTATGAATTACTAGGATGAGCAGTGATTATTATTTGTATTATTTATAATTAGACTAATATCCTCATCTTTGTTATTACAATCTTAATGTTTTAGTCATAACATCCTCTGAACTTTTTCAGGTGTCAACAGATACTCAAGTTAGAGGGTTACTGAGTGAGGTTTTTGTAAGTGTATTCAAGGAAGGTGTAAGAGTTGTATGAGGATATCTAGAAAAGATAACTATCAACCTGAGTAACCTTCAAAATGAACCCTTTATTCAATCTATAGTGATTGGGGGTAGTTTTTACTTATTCTACTGTTCTCATATAGGGATATCTTGTTTTGGTTAATTCTTCAGTTATTGTTGCCATTGAGTCTCAGTATGTCCATATTATCCAGTCCTGTGATTGAACTCCCAATTATTATGCCACCAAATTGACTAACCAATGCATTAATCCTCGAGGCTCTTTTCTTGTGGGACAATTCTGAAGCTAGAATTTGAAGCTGTAAGTCTAATGTTCTTTTTCCTTCCTCTTCTGGTGCAGTCTTGCTGTCAAATTTGACCTCCTTTACTGCTGATTCGCTTTTTTTTTATATTGCTTTTCTGTTTTTTTTTCCATTGCAGTCTTTTTTGCCATGTGCCAGTGTTATTATTAGATACTATTATTGCTCATGCATGATCTATCTTTCTTAATAATTCAAATATTGTGTTTATATCGGTCATATAGGAATAAAGTGTTGCTGCCAACACAGATCACCAGAGAGCAAGCACTGTTGACCTCATCTTGAAATAATTAGATCATGTGACGGGTAAAGGAAACATGTATATATGGGAATTAGTGGCGTCTGGCCGATTATTGTTCGAAGACGTTACTATTATTGTATCTTTGATTTAAAAAATCTCTCCTTCAAACGGCCATTACAAAAATATCTATGCTAGGCCCACTGAGCAGGATGCCATAGCCTAGCTTATGTGCTAATTCTATCAAACATTTGATTCTTTATTGTTTTTTTTTTTGTCTAATATTTTTATCTCATTCCACACAGGTTGGTGAGCACTCTTGATGATATAATAATCCCTGGGCTGGGAAGTACAGATATATTGAGATTTGACGGAATCAGGATCAGCAATAACTCTCCTCACTTTAATAGACTGAATAAATGGTTCAGTTTGAAAATTCTCTGAAGAAGGCTGTAGAGTACAATGGCCAAAGTGTTGTGGTCATAACAACAAAGAGAAGGACATTAGTCTGATTGTAAACACGAAAGTTTATTTTGCTGCTAATGTTCACTTCACAAGGCATGACTCTAGTTTTCCCTGCATTCTATTGCATTAGCAGATACATCTTGACAAATGGCTCAATCACAAAGTGTGATTGACAAAAGGAGTGGATTATTGAGCACTTTTGGTAAACCTATCATTTCACCATTGACTACTCAGGTTAGAATTTAATTTGTGCTTGAATCCCAGGGAGCTATCCTTCCATGCAATATCTCTCCTTTGGGAAGTAAGTGTCTAAGGTTAATCATTGGTCCCTGGGGCATTTCCAGATGGGAAGTGTTGAGTGGGGGTTGAACAGTATTTATCCTTGGTCCCATGTTTGCATGGGATTTCCACTTTAAACTTAGCATTTGGTTCCAGGTGTAGAGATAAATATCTTTCTCCATAGACTTTTACCTGCCTGAGCAGTAATAGCATGAAGCTGTTACCCTGATAGTCACCCTTGACAAGAAAATGCCAATGAAGATTTGATTAGCCCTATCATGTTTCCAAGTTAAAGAGAAATCAATTTCATTTTTGTGCAAAGAATTTAGAGCTTAAAGATGCTATCTTTTTGGAAGATTGAAAATACTTAGCATGTCTTCGGAACTCTACAGAATATGAGTAACTTTTCTCCTGAGTTTTTTTTTTTGAATCAATAAAATTAAATTTAAGTTGATATTTTACTATTTTTTTCTTTTTTCTCTGTAAGTTATTGCATCAAAATGAGTGGCACATTTAAATTTTGGCACATTTGAAACCAACTGATTTTGTTACTGTCGGTAACAAAATCAGTAAGTCTCAAGTTGTTCTCATTCTCGTACATGCACACATTTGCCCATAAAATGGTGGGGGATGCAAGTAGTAAAAAATAATAACGTGGGATGTCCCAATTATTATTGGGACTATCGAACTTAAAGACCTACATTAAGAAAATCGGAATAAACTAAAAGCTTAGTGTCCCATTTCTTGAGAAATCTGAGTTGCTTTGCTTTGCAAATATTCTGTGAAAGGTGCTATTTTTTTTTAGGTTGTATGACTTGATGGAGAACACCCCTAATGCAAGATCTTCGAAAACAAAAAACTGTGCGGAAGAAGGGATGATGCTGATGATGATGAAAAAAGTGAAAGAAGGGATAATAATAATAATAATAACAACAACTTTTTACTCATAGATCGTGGAGGGGACTTAGTAATTACTCTCTGGCAAGATGATACTACACACGCACATATGCATACACACAACCACCACCACCAATGATAATAATAATAACAGCAACAACTTTTTACTCATAGATCCTGGAGGGGACTTAGCAATTACTCTCTGGCAAGATGATACTACACACGCAGATATGCACACACACACACACACACACACACAAGCAACCACCACCACCAATAATAATAATAATAATAATAATAATAATAACAACAGCAACAACTTTCTTTACTCATAGATCCTGCAGGGGACTTAGTAATTACTCTCTGGCAAGCTACACAGTCTACACACGTACATATGCACACACACACACACACGCACACACACAACTACCCACCACCACCACCAATAATAATAATAATAATAATCATAATAATAATAATAATAAAAGAAACACAAACATACAAAACAAAACAACCGTGTATCCAGAGACATCATACACATTATTATTATTATTATTATTATTATTATTATTATCATCATCATCATTAGCTCTATTGAGAAACCATTAACAAGGCAAAAAGTAATACGCAAATTTAAATCTAGCTTCTTACTGTGTAAAACAATGTTTACTGTAACAGTGTATTTACACTTCCAGATTATCGACACAAAAAATAGGGCGTCTATATACGTGGGATAAACGGTATATAAACCGAAACGTTGTCATTAACGATCTCTCTAATCGCATTGATTGACCATGACTATTATTGTGCGGTGTATTCAAAAACCCTCCATGGTTCCTCAGTACTTGTGATCTTGTACCAAACTAAGGTAGGCTTAAACCACAAACATAGGCGCAAAATACTTTAACTTTACTTACATCACGCGCACTCACTGGATGTTGTGTAGTGTGTGTACACAATGACAAAATTATGTGTATTGTAACTAAAACACATGATTAAAAACAAAGTAACAGAACACGACTACTACACAATCATTCAAATAAATAATAATAATAATAACAAAAATAAACTAGGATTTGATTAAAAAAAACGTACAAAATAAATAAATAAAAGATCGTAAATTTCGTTACGGCGTACTGTAAAAAAAAAAAATCAATATAAAATTTGATTTTCCTACCATTCAACGAATAACTAACAATAAATTTACTAAATTATTAATTACTAATTTTGGTAATTAAATTCGACAAAAGACGACGATGTATTTATAATTTATACTGCAAACACTAATGATGTTTTTAATGTATATTTTCGTCTACAAGAATTTACAGAGAATTGTTATAATTTTCTCCTCGCAGGGTTGGAATGGTAATGAAAGAGGAAAAATACGATTCTTTGCCTCACTTCCTTGTGCGTAGAAAAACCCCTAAAACACAAGGAAGAGAAGTAACAACGAAATTAAAATTAACAACGGAATTAGCATCTTCTTATTTGATTTGATATTTGTATTTTTGCTTCTATTAAAAAAATAATATTCGCTTCATGATTTTTGCTAAGGTTTCTTTAAGGATGTCTCTTTGTATTTCGGGTTTCGGTACAGACAATACAATGCAATCGGCATCATTTTAAAAATTACAGTGAAAGATAGACAAAAAAGCTGCATACATCATACTACATCAGCATAAATTTATTTCATGTTTATCACATCGGAATGACATTTTTTTTCCTTCTTATTAAGGCTTAAGCTGTAACATCGCATTATTTAAAATGTTGTTTATGTTTGTGTACTCTAAAAAAGATTTTTTTACACACAATGAAGTTAAAAAGTTAGAGACAGAGGGAGGAAGAAAAAAAATAACAGACGATTTTTCTCTACAGAAATAGTAATGTACATTGCACAAAGGTACAATTTTTTTGGTGGGGGTTAAATAAATAAACAACCCAACAAACATATAAATAAACATGTGCTACTCCGCACCATGTGATTTTTTAAAAATATATGTGAGTTTTACGAATACGCAGCAAGAAAAATCAACAATACAGGCTTTTTTTGACAGGCTATGCATTTTTTAAAAAACAGAGACATTTTTTAAAAGGGATTAAATTAAAAATTCCTTTTCTTGTCTTTTCATATTTTAATTTGCAAGTCTTCTTTGTGAGACAAAGAATGTCATTCGTAAAAAAATAAAAATAAAAACTAGTTTTTTGTTTTTAAATTTTTACAGTAATCTTTCTCTTCTTGGGAGAACCGAGCTAGATAAATGGGGGAATAATTTGAAACATAATAGTTACTAGAAATTGACCCCCTATTTTGTGCCCAGTTTTGTGTACTAGTACTAATATTCATTCATGTGTATACACTGTGTAGAAAATCATTAAAAAAAATAGGTTTGCTGTTTTATGCACTTGCCTTTGACTCGAATTCCTTCAAGTAGTTCGAGGCGAACATGTCCATTGACGATGTCTCCAGGATGGTAGACATTACACTCCTCAGGGAAGACAATGTCGAAATAACTGATTTTACCCATGACACAAAGATTGTATCAGCCTTGACAGGCCAGCAGCAGACTCCAGCTGCGTAAAAATTCTGTGTCTAAGTGATGTGTTGTTTGGTTGTACAGTTCTCATGGGTTGCCTTCCTCTTTCTTCTGTCCTGACTGTCTGACTGTCCGCAGTAGGTGCGCGTTTATCTCTGTTCGTGTGTTTGTCTATTCATGGATGTCTACGTGTAGGGGAGCGCCTCTGCATTAAAAATAAATTTGTTTGTGGGTGCGTGAGAATGGGATTAAGTATCGATTTGATTCGGTTTTTACTTTTTACCCACAGGTGTCTATATTTTTTTTTCTTTTTTTTAGTGTTTGGGGTAAAAAATGAAAACACAAATTTGTACACGTGGCAAAACTTTAAATTTATTGAATTAATAATTAGTAATTAATTACTGTTTCATACCTTGGTGTAAAAAACGATACAAATTAAATACAATAACAATACACGCACCTACGTCGAAACTTTGACGTGGTGTAGTGCCAGTGGTTTTTTAGCAAGCTTGTTTTGCTGCAACTCTTGCTCAATCAGTTACGACTGAGTAGTGGCGAGTTCGATCCGTAATCTCGGCCTTGTGGTGCACCTTAATCTTGGCCTTGTGCCGCATCTGAGTTTAAAATCACTAGTGACTAAAATGAAACAGCTAAAAATATAGGATGAAACCTGTAAAAAACGAAGGAATGTGCATATGCATATGTATTTTTACAACATAATTGTATTGTATTGTTTCATTGTATAATTTTTTTAACCGTTTTTTTTAGTTTTATTATGAAAGGGCTAATGAAGCTGCTAAAAAATAAGGAATATCCATCTATGTGTCTATTTAGTGGATACACGTGTGTGTGTGCGTGTGTGCGTGCATGTGTAGTGGATACACGCATGTTACTGATACGCGTATTGTATTAGTAATGCACCTATAGGCAATATTGTACAGTATTATTAATGGTACACGTGTGTGTGTGTATATCCACCCGAATGTAATGAGAACGTAAACAATATATATATATATATTGGGTTGGTGCATAATTATCAGGCGTTTTTTTAAACACTATTTATTATGAGAAAAGAAACATAACAATAACATTTTTAAAATTCGATAAAATAATATTTTTATTAAAAATAAAAATTTTTATTAACAAATAACTCGCCTGCAAAAACGCCTGATAATTATGTACCAACCCAATAAATCCCTATAAAAAGAAAGAACAGTAAGATTAAGATATATAATCCGGTGTTCTCATAGATATTTTTTATTTTTACAAAATAGTGTTCAATGTAAATTTACAGAGCATTAATATTATAAATTAATTGACTTAAAATATGTTTTTTTTCGCTACACAATTCTAACCATGTTTCAAAAATGGAAGCGAAAAACCCCGAATTTAATTTTGTAATTAAATTAAAGACATTAGTTCCATTTCATCCTCAAGCGAATTTTGGAGTAACTTTAAAAATTACTGGGTTTTAAATACACAGCTAAAACAAAATTCATGTTTCCAAGGTTACAGATAAATCTATTTAGCTAGACTAGGAGTGTCTGGGTGTTCAATATGTCTATATTTTAATGTATCAGTTATTGTTACGTTTTGGTAGTAGGTAGGGATGTATTTTTCAATGAAATCTATTGTTAATGGAACTAATGTCTTTAATTTAATTACAAAATTAAATTCGGGGTTTTTAGCTTCCATTTTTGAAACATGGTTAGAACTGTGTAGCAAAAAAAAACAACATATTTTAAGTCAATTAAGACACCGAGGGTGTTGAAACAAAATGGCTATTTTTGTAGTGATTTTATAACATATTTATGTTATAAATTTTTTTTAAAATAAATAATTATATCTGCTCTACTTTGTATTGAGCACTCTTTTAAGAATAGTAATTGTTGGTTATTGGAATTCATTCCATATACACCAATCATATACTTGGATATATATATATATATATATATATATATATATATATATATATATATATATAATAAAGGCTTAAACACTAATATTCCATGGTCACATTATGACCATGGAATATTAGTGTTTAAGCCTTTTTATTATATCCTTACTCTGTCCTGGACATTGAGTTCTACCTGGATTTTATCCTCTCGGAAAATTTTTTATTCTAAAATATACATGTGTATATATGCACCTGTGGATTTTGCATATATATGTATATTTACCACTAATATTATCTATATATATATATATATATATATATATATATAAGGTTGGTGCAAAAATAATGTCGTTTTCTCACATATGTTACTATGTGAGAAAACGACATTATTTTTGCACCAAGCTAAATACCTTTAAATAGATCTTTTTTCGTGTTCCTGGCTCTTTCTTTTTTTTAAAACCTTTTTTCCTTCGAGATTGATTTGATTATTGGCAAATCAAAAATTCGAAGGTTTTTCGAGACGAGTATAGTTACCTATATGTGTGTGTGTGTTTGTATCTATAAACAAAACATTATGTATAATCAGAAATATTAACGGATCGCGACATCTATCATGAATTTTTATTATTCCATTATTCTAAAATTTTAACACACCAGCAGATAGCTAAATAACTAAGCACTAATAGTTATTAATTATAAAATATTAATTAATGTATAATATTATCCATAACTACTTGTACAAGAATGTCGTTTGTGACAAAAGATAAAAAAAAAATCATAAATATGTAAAAAATGCGTATATTGTTGAAAATTCCTTTTCCCACAATATAGCTATTTGTGCTATGTTATAATGCTTATTAGCTAAACAAGAAAAATATTGAATAATTTTTTTAAACGTTAAAGTATATTTAATCTGATGTCTCTAATAAATGTCACGTTCTGTTAATTATAAGAATGGCGATATAAAAATTACTAAAATAACTTTCCTTTATCTTTGTAAGAAAAACGTTAAAATTTAAATTTCATAATAAAATTATATAATTTACGACTCCAGTTGTGAAATTCATCCGTCATCAGTGCGTAGATTTTTTTTCTGTTGCTAAAAAAAAAAACATTTTAAAAAGTTTTTTTTTTTTTTTTTCTTATCTCTGATTTTATATGTCGGCAATTTCATTACATTACAATACATTTGCGTGTCAGGATGTAGACATTTAACTGCACCCCTACTCGAACGGAATGTTTCTCAAATCTGTGTTTAAAATTTCCGTCTCATGCGTATATGAGATTAAATTGCTCTAACGGTAACCCCCTTCGACATTTACTCTTTTATTAGGTTGGTGCAAAAATAATGACGGTTTTTGACGTTAAAAAATACGTCAAAAACCGTCATTATTTTTGCACCAACCTAATAGTTACGCCTCAGGCCCGGTATTAACACCCTCCTTCTCCTAAAAGAGAGGTACCGCCTGGTGGAACGGTACTCCTGGGGCTCAAGCACTTTTACATAATATTATGCGACACTGACTGGATCATGTATGTATGTGTGCGTACACTGTACCGTACACATGTATACATACATCGAAAACTTTTCCTAGATCTTAATTTTGTTTTAACTATTAGTATCAAATGAGTGTGTCTATATACGAAGCTTAACTTAATCTGGAACAAGGCCACAAGTGAAGGGTATCCATTGAATACAATAGTAATATCTTGCTAGGCTCAATTTTCTGATCGTTTATTCACCTATTAAGACGCTTACGATATTGACTAAGAAAGCTAAGCATGATGGCGTAAGGGAGGTACAAAATGTCGCAATAGATAGCGACTCGGATTGAGGAATCGGAGAGTCGAGTTCACTTAAGTGGTAATACCCTTGGAAAAGGTATGAATCCTCCTTCTTATGGATAAATAGCAGGTCAGACCAGAAAGAAATGGCAACCTACCGCGGGGAAAATAATCTGCCTCGTCAGTCATGTATCGAAAGATAAATGATCGCCTAAGTGTGTATCACGCATGCATAACTGACAGCAACTAAGCCTAGTCCGCGAAAAAGCGTTGCTGATCTTCGCGCTACGATATGCACCTTCTTTGGTTAGCTATTTATTCCATAATTTCGGTAATAAAACGATATAATGATCGACTCCAAGTGTATAGTAAAAAGGATGTGAAATGCATTCAACACACCAATGTTTAGGCGTTATTAAGTTATTCTTTCGGACAGCTAAACTTTTCTCCATAACCTGTTAGAGCGTATTAGCTTTTCATGGCAATATTTGGGCCTATATATTCTCCTCCCTTTCTCGGATATGTCACTCTTGGTAATCATCAACGAATTTTGAACTGAATCTTGTCCAATGGGCGTTGAGTGGCGCTTCACCTCTGCTCGCTCTCTCTCTCTCTCTTTGCACGTACGGAGTCCTTTCTAAGACTTTGAATTTTCAACTGCCAATTTCCTTTTTGTTTCTATCTATCTATCTATCTATCTATCTATCTATCTATCTATCTATCTATCTATCTATCCGTGCTTGCTTGGTTGCTAAAAACCTTGTATATTTCTCGTTCAGGTAAAAGTCAAAATATTGAATAATGCTAATTTTCAATGCAATCTCTTAGAAGATTGCCATCCCTGCAGTATTTCATGCACTTGTAAAATAACTTTAACACGTTGTTCGATTGTTAATCCTTCTATGGTTGAAATTGCTAAAGACTTAAGTTGTTAAATCTGGAAGAAAAAGAAAAAATCTTTAGATGCTTAAACTTAATTCATATTTAAAATCAGTCTAAGTTATTGGAGCACCCCGTTTTGCTTCAACCTATACGCTTCCTTTTCTGCCATTGTAAAGAGAACCTTGGCATCAAAGGAAATTACTTTAAACCGTAGCCAATAACAGTAAGAAAGAACTTTTCCAATTCGACTTTTACTGTATCCTTCTACTTTTTATCGCCTTCACATCAACTCAACCTACTTTGAAATGCACTTGATTTCAGGGACTTTAAGCTTACAAGTCGAATTAATAGAAACATTCATTTTCTTCCTCACCCAAAAATGAAAGGGACATTTACAAACCTAAATACCTTTTCATTTATTCCAACATTTTACAAATCGCAAGAGTATAATGCATGTAGATAAATACATTTATTTATTATATGTCGATGTAACTTTTCCTTCATCCAACTACAAATATCCGGAAATCGTATATCTGCAATTTCTGTTTCTCAAACGCAGTGGGCGTACGCCAATTGGCAAAAAGCTAGTGATCTTTTTCCACTTAAAACTCTAAGTTCAGTAAAAGCTTGGTAACTGTCTCGTTAAAAGATTATCACAGAAGATATTTTAGAATATGTGTCGGTATGCTTTACACACACACACACACACACACACACACACACACACACACACAACATATATATATATATATATATATATACATACATCTCGAGTGTAACAGTAAAGTTGTCCAAATCGTGTAAGAGCAAAATTGTCCAATTGTTAGATTAGGCTTTGAACCGTTGTATCTTAGAAATGGTTAAATATATCTTACTGGAATTCTTCGAGGTTTTTATAACTCTATTGGACTCTAATTTGAACAATAAGAATTTATTTAGCTCTAAGTTGAAATGATAATCCCTCTTGCTGTTGTGACCTACTGATCCAGTTTTCTTCTCTAATGGTCCCACGTTTTTCAAATTTATTCACCGTTCTCTTGATGCTTCTTGAATGGACTTTGAAGATGGAAGCCAGATTATGAATGTTGATACCATTACTGAAGACCTGAATGATCTTTCTCATTTCAGACTTGCTCAGCTGGTAAGACATAGTGGGACTGACACAAAACTATATTAACCTGTTCTCTTTCTAGCTGAAAAACTCAAAGGGTTTTTCAGGGATTCTTTTGACAAATGGTATCAAGATGGCTGAATGTCTTATCTGAAAACCTGGAAAAAAGAAACTCAGTTTGATTAAAGTTTTTTTTTTCTTTTTTTGATATTAAACATTTTGTGTAATGGACAATTATCGCATGCTGTTACACGATTTGGACAATCGCGCAGATTTGGGCTTTCAAGAAAATCTGAACGAGTTGATGTGCATTTGTGGAATCTTCCACATTACCCTTCCACACCTTTCGGTAAAGATGTATTCTTCCCTAAAAAACCCTTAACCAATCACCACTTCGTTTCAGTAAATTCAATCTTCTATTGCTTAAGAAACACTAAATTGTAGCAAAGTCGAAACAGATCTTTTTTTCCCTCAGAAACTCCCTGGAGCTCTCTTTTAAAACACCAAAGTCTATATAAACAACCGCATGGCTCAATTCAAGTCAGTCAGCGAGTTTCATGAGATGCTACCAAACACCACGCGCGTCAATTCACTGACTCAACATCACTTCAAAATTCTCAACAAACTCAACACAGCACTCAATCGACCATTGTCCACGTGGTAATCAAATTACAACTGACTTAAAAAGTGAACGTTTTCACTACATAAATAGTAATTGTATAATTCATCAATTTATCAAACAGTCAAAGGCAAACAACTCTTCACAACTTAAATTCTAACTAACAAGTAACACACGCATACAGACTAATATTTGAACGAAAACATTTGAGGTTTTTTCCTTGTAGAAACCAAATTATTTTAATTTCACTAACAAATCAAAACCATTAATTTTTATGACCAAATTTCTGCATGAACATTCTTCATAACCTTGTCTCAATTGCTACAATCAACAAACGTTCTGTTATCTTTGCATCTATATCTATTGTATATTTAAAAATCTCTTTATTGTTGGATCTCTAACCATTGTGTTTTTTTAGTATTTCATGCAATGCAAATTGTCCTTATATTCTTTATTTGATCTACGTGTTGCTGGATAATGCATAATAAACACGCATAATCTTTGCCTTTACATAAATTACCTTCTGATACATTTTCACTCAGCTAAAACCCGCAACACATTTTTTAAAATAGTAAATTGGACCTTGCTGGGCTGCGATGCTCTCTGTGGCCGAGCGGTCAGACAGTGGTTTCTCCTACAAAGAGGGGTTCAGAGCATATCTTCTTTATTAAGTTTTCGCGAATGCGCAGGCCGGCTATCCACTAAAGATAATGCTTGAAGTAATAATAATAATAATAATAATAATATATATATATATATATATATATATATATATATATATATTACTAATAAAATTATTGTTAATCTGTATGAAATTTCCAAGTGGAAAAAACAGAGCAAAAATAATAATATATCAGTTATATGCCATGCATGATATTCGCTTAGACAATCATGTATCTTTCGATGCATGACAGACGCGGCAGATTTTTTTCCAGAAGTAGGTTGTCATTTATTTCTGCGGTAGACTATTGGCTATCCAAGGCTATAGAACCCGGCCTGTTCTGCTACTTACTCATAGCTGGGCCGTGGGGGGAGGAGGTTGAGAAGAAGAGGATTCTTACCTTTCCCAAAGGCATTAGCACGTAAGTGAATGTAATAGATTCGGCTGGAATTCGAACTCGGCTCTCTGATTCCTCAGTCGATTATTCCACAGTGTCTCCGATATATATATATATATATATATATATATATATATATATATATATATATATATATATATATATATTCTTTTTATAGATACAAATATTTAAGTAAATGCTCTCTTTTTATAATAAACAGTATTAAACAACCTTTACCGCCCTGAATGTCCGAGAAATTTTCATAGAAAATATTCGTCCTCCGACAGGAATCGAACCCGTATATGATACGGAACCGTCATATAGCCTGACGTGCCTTAACCGTTTCTGCCACAGAGGAGCGTTCGGTTAGCATTTTTATACATTCTTTTTATAGATACAAAAAACAAAACAACCCCCCCCCCAAAAAAAAAACAAAGCATTTACTTAAATATTTGTATCTATAAAAAGAATGTATAAACATAAAAATGTCTTAAAATAATTGTTGGACTTTGTACATTACATACTCTGTGACATATATATCGTTACTCGAGTTTCACGCTCGGGTATGCAGGTGTTGTAATGGATAATAGTTCGGAATTGTAAATCGAAGAGCCGAGTTCTAATTCCAGTTGATTTCGTTATATTCACTTTCATTTCTCTCCCAGCTATGGGATAATTAGTAAGACTTGTATTACTCAACCATTTATCTAAAAAATATTTACAATCTAAAAATGTTTTCTGATTTTAAATAACTTGCAAAGGTTTCATAAACAGTAGAAAACGAATCAATCAATCAATTTCAAATTGATTGATTCGTTTTTTACGGCTTATCAACTTCAAACAACCCCATCCACTGGCTATAAAAGAGAAACAAGACATTTCTCTTCTATGTGGCTATCCTATGATAGTGTCACAAAAGTATAGATTAATAGCTATGTGTAGATTTATGTCAAGAAGTTGTTGCTTGTGAAAATAAGAATAAAACAGTGTGACCAACAAAAAACTGGGCATGACGATAAACTACATCCGGCAGTAGATCGGGGTCTGGAGTTTCTAAGAAGCGTGGAACCACGTCTTAATTGCTGTTGCTCCCAGGTAGCACCTGTTAGGATCCTAGATATGGGCAAATAGTGACCCCTCCAAGCAAAACCGAAACTTAATGAAAGTATGAACATGTATTTTTATATAAAAAATACGAACAATAAATATTTATAGCAGAATTACCAACAATACCTATTAATCGTAAAATTGCCAAAAATAACTACTTATAGTAAAATTTCCAACAATACATATTTATAGTAAAATTTTCAACAATAAATATTTATAGTAATATTACCAACAATATATATTTATAGTAAAAATACCAAGAATATATACTTTAAAGGAAAAAGATCAGGATTACATCTTATATTGGAATTATCAACAATACATTTTATAGCACAATGACCAATAATATATTTTATCTGTAGATGAAGGCATATAATTGCCTTCAAAATATTTAGATGTTGTTATTAAATGACACATAGAGGTTGATATGCCGATCAACAAAATCAACCAACCAACAAGAAAGAAGAATTTAATAATTATTCCATTCTCTTATTAATTTCCTTGTGTCCAATGCCAGTTGATGCCAAGAGTATTTTTGGTAGTCGTTCTCCAGTGGAGTCCATACATAGCTGTTAAAAAGCATCGTGTTTTAGTTTCTGCGACTCAACGTTTAAAATGTAATAATAAAACTTAATATATAAATTTTAGCACATGTTTAATTTAATGCTAGACATCTAAAAGGGAATAAGGGAAAAAGGTATTAGGAGAATGAACGCTTGTGGCCAGATCCGGTTCTCGGGTTGCTAGTACCCCGGGCAAACTGAATATCGGCGCTCTTACAAGTATAATTTTAAAAAAAGTTTTCACAAAGAAAAAAAAACTGGAAATGTAGATTAACGCCTATTCATTCCTTTTTTTTTTTTTTTTTTTTTTTTTGTTGTAATGTTTTTTTTTGTGGGGGGGGGGGTTATAAAACTCTCCATTCAAGAAAGGATCCCTCATAGGTCCCCTGTACCGCACCAGTAAGTGCCCGATACCTCCTGCTACCCTGTATATTTACAAGAGACAGATCATACCAAAAATGGAGTAATGCTGCCATATATAGACAGGAGCTGCCCAGTCGTCACCTTCCAGAGTCCAAAAGCAACTACACACCCTTGTGGGTGATGAATTATTTTCTACTTTACAAACCCTTTGAAACAGATGAAAGTTTCTCACTACTATTTCGCTGTTTCCATGGAAAATGTTCAGATGAGCTATATTCTTTAGTTCCACCATTTCAGATTTTCACAGCTAGGAACCGCCATGCCACCTACATTGTAGCGAACCACCCTCATTCCCTTTTTATTTCATCAGTAAGTTCTACTCGATCAGCTTCTACCTACCAATCGCTATCTTGTGGAATCGACTCCCAAGAGGATGTTTCCCAGATCACTACAATCTTAACTTGTTCAAGTCTAGGGTTATCTTTCCAACATTTTCTCACAAACTGCGTTTCTTACCTCTTACTCTAACCCTCACACAACAACCTCCTTCAATAAACCTCTATCTCGAGTGGCTCTTAGGCCTTATATAGTGTGACCATTAGAAATAAAATTCTAACAAATTTTGTTAGGGAGATTCACGGTTAGTCTTAAACAAACCTCTAAATATATATTACCCTTGAGCTCCCTTTCCGACGTCTAGTCAAAAAGTATCGGGACTATTACTATGGTGACGGAGATCACAGATTGGCCTCGCACATACTCATAACGTTCTCACTCACTTCCGTTGTTCATAGCAATGCTTGGAAGGAAAGCGTGTAGAGTGTGGTCGCCTCACTACACCACAGAGGTTCCATCAGTGACCATGGCTGGTGCAGCCATGTTTAGGCCAACGGCAACATTCTCCAGGTCCGCCAATCTCCTTGCGACTTTTCCTCTTTAAAAATCAACTCCCATTTGAAAGGGGGACAAGATTTCAAGATGTTGAGGAAATCCAAGAGAATGCGACGGGGCAGCTGGTCGTTAACCCAAAACAAAAGGAGTTCAATCAATAGAAACGATGCCGGATAAAGTATGGCTTGGAAGGAGATTAAATGCCGAATTATATGTATTGTAGTTTTCTTTTTATAGCATCAGTCCCGATACTTTTGACCATATGTCTCATATGCTCATTATTAAGTTAGACGTTTTTTGTTTCGAATTTTAGAGAGGAAGATAGCGACTCATATCCACGATCAATTTTTTAATAAGTCTTTTTCTATGTATTAGAATCCCGGCCTTTTCAGTGAATACTGTGTGGAAAAATTGACGGTTCAGGTGGCAGGAGTAAGGTACTTACCTGTGTTGTTGTTCTGGACATTAAAAGTCGTTACCTTCTTTTTACCATTTTTTTTTATACTTACAAGGTCTCGTGACTTGCTATCACGTGATCGCCGAAGTTGTTATATAAAGGAGATGTTTTTGCCTCAATTTTTTTTTTTTGACTTTTGTTACGACGCAAATTATCTAACAGAGAAGCTACAAGGCGAAAATGGAAATTTTTTTTTTTTTTTTTCTTGGGTCGAGGTTTTCTCGACAACTGCAAACAAGATTGTAACTGTCTGTAGGTCAATGCCACCTGTAGATACGCATATGCAATTGTATATGTATTTTCTCCTGTTTCTCCTTTTTACTAGTTTATTATGTCTGTCTATATTTTCAGTGTATCGGGCCCGTTCCGATCCTTCAGTATCTGTCTATATTTCTGAGATGAGGTATTATGTCTACCTCAGTGAGCGAAATAAAGGGTTCAGTTCGACATTCTAACCACCTGAAGAAGGCCGGAGCGTACAACGGCCGAAACGTTGTAATAAATATAGCGACAAAGATGAGGACAATAGTCCGAATAATGTAAATAGTGTAGTGTATTGTGTGTTAACGAAGACAAAATGATTTCCTTTCGTTCGCCATTATCTAACAGTCGTTTTATTTAACGTGATAGACGAATAATGCCAGAAAAAAATGAATGAGATAAACCAAATGAAACGGGCTTTTCTAGATTCAGCTGTTTAGTTCACACACCGGGAGATATTTGCCAGACTTGTCTGTCATCTATTCATTTTTTCTTCCTTTTCGACTAAAGAGTTCCTCGCCATCTGATTTCACCGTCTTTCTCTGCGCCATTTCTCCTTTGCTTATCTTGACTTCACCGCCTGCTTATCGTGTTCTCTTTGGATCTGTCTTCATGAACGTTTTATGTTTCAACTACAGATATGAACTGTCTGATGATATATTAATGAATGACAGCTTATATCAAGGAAGTGTAGTACATGATCATATCATAATGGCTGGCCACTCGTCCAAGTATTGCTTGTCTGCTAGGGCGGCTAACCAATCTCTGTGTAGACGCCTGTTCAGGCGCCTTTGTGTTCAGTACCCACAGAGCCCAACTGTGGCTTGTACTGCAACTATGTTCAGCAGACCTTAGTTACTTATTGACGTGTTTTTTTTTTTTTTTTTTAACAGTCCTGTCTCTCCAATTTCACTCACAAGATTTGATATGGTTTTCAGATACTTTCCAAAGGGGCCACATGCTGGGATCGACTCACCGCCTGATAACATCAAGAAGTTACATATTTTTCTGACAAATCAAGAATTCGAATCCTAGTCTCATCATCGGAAAGATCACGTTTCAAAATTCGAACAAGTTATTCAAAGGGATATATAGATTTTATAATCGATTTCACAAAGCTTCACAAATGTTGAACACCTATGACACGTCACACGTCAAGTCAGTAGTCCAGCTCCCTCCAAACACAATGTAGCAGGTCTTGCATAACATTCTACGGCACTTTAGTGTGGACCTATCTCAATGAGAATCTACCAGGATCGGGCGTACCAGTGACAATTAATTAGTAAGACTTGTTTCACTAAAAGCATTATTATCCAAAAATAAATAAAAATAAATAAAATTGGGTTTATGTAAATTTCGGCATTAAATAATCCATAGAAGTTGATATGCCGCTAAACAAAAAAAAAAAAAAAAAAAAATCTAATTAATGAAAGCTGCTTAACAAGAACCGGTGTTTTCAGCGTGATTTGGCCATAGGCTAGTAAAAGGTATAAGATAATAACTGCAAAAAAAAAAAAAAAAATGAAATAAATAAAACCAATATCCCACCTCCAAAAAAAAAAAAAACGGTAGGAAGCTGGGGAGAGTCATAATCACCTACATCCTGAAGGCACATCAAAGAAGACTGAAAATAGGTTTTGTCCCTGACGATTGTTACCAGGGAAACAGTATATTTTTCGCACGCTTTTATTCATGCACGTTAAAAATAGGAGAAATTTGTGTATTTGAATAAAGAAAGAAAACTCGAGACATAATGTTCTTGTTATTGTACTCAAAATGAAAGTGCCAGCACAAATTTTCTTAAAAGAAAAAATAAGGGAGAAAAAAAAATAGTTGAGCTCAGAAGACTGGCTAATTATTTTCGATTTTTCAAGCAATTGGCATCTCTTTAAGTTCCAAAATTCCTTACACAAAAATAAAATTGATTTCTCTTTAACTCGGAAGGCTGATAGGATTAACGAATTCTTTATTGGCCTTTTCTTGCCAAGGTTGACTATCGGAGTAACAGATTTTTACTGTTACTTCCCAGGCAGTTAAGGTAGTCTATGAGATAAGATATTTATTTTCGCACCGGGAATGTGGCACAAGGCCGAATTTGAAATGAGTGCTTCACACATATATGGGACCAAAGACAAAAATTGCTCAACTCCACTGACTCTTACCCTTTGGCGGAAGGGGACCTAGCACATTATATTAAATTTTTACTACTGGGTAGTATATGGGAAATTATAATAATCAACTCCTTTCATGTGGCAAGACAATTTGTCAATAATGGATAGCGGCGCGGATTGAGAAATCGGAGAGCCGTGTTCGAATTCCAGTCGAATCCATTACATTCACTGACGTGCTAATACCCTTGGAAAAGGTATGAACCTTCTAATTCTTCCCCCAGCTATGGGTAAATAGCAGGATATACCGGGTTCTATAGCCTTGGATGGCAACTAGTCTACCACAGAAAGAAATGGCAACCTAATGCGGGAAACAATCTGCCTCGTCAGTCATGTATAGAAAGATACATGATCGCCTAAGCGTGTATAACGTATGACACATAACTGACTGACTGAGATAAGACCATTGTTTGAAGTAATTCAGTGACTTGACCCAAAGAGTTGTGATTTCAATACCTGGCCACTGCAGATGTGAACAAAAACTTAGAGAAGGGAGGTAACTGAAACGGAGATATCCGGAAAAGTTTTTACCCAAAAAAGAAAAATACATTGGAAACGAATAGAAAATAAGTGATGTTATTATTAGAAGCACTGTGGAGTAATGGATAGAAATGGCAACCTACTGCGGGAAAAAATCTGTCTCGTCAGTCATGTATCGAATGGTACATGATCGTCTAAGCGTGTATCACGCATGGCACATAACTGAATCGATAATGTAGGAAGAACTAGTGACATGCCTTTCCTGTGACCATTAATGAAAAGGGAACATCAGCAGCGACATTTTAAAAATTAAAAAGCTATTAACTTTCAACTATCAGGATTCATTATTGGCAGTCACAGTCTTAACAACATTATATATGCAGAGGACACAGTGTTGATAGCAGATACAGACAGGAAACTCTAAGTATTCCTTCAGTGAAGGAAAATGAGAATAGAAGGAGTAAGAATCGATACATGGTTATTAGCAAAAAAGAACAGCCAACATGCAAATTACAAATTGAAGTTAATAAAATCAAGCAAGTACAAGAATTCAAATATATGGGATGTGTTTTAACAGATGGGGGAACGTATGACACCGAAATCCGAAGAGGCATTTGGATAGAGAAAGATGCATTCCAGAAGCTGAACAAAATATTAAGAAACAGAAAAATGCCGTTAGAAACGAAGAAAAAGGATATTGAACTTTTACGTAATATCTGTCCGCCTATATAGCAGTGAATGGTAGACAATCTCATCAAGGTGAAGAAAAAACTTGAGGTAAAACAAATGTGTTTCTACAGAAGGATGCTGAGAATACCATGGACTGAACATGTGAACATTGACGAAGTTTTATGGAAAATGGAAACAAAAAGGACACTTCTACTTAACGACAGGAAGAGACAGTTGAAATTTCTTGAGCACATAATGAAGAAAGTGGGTTTGGAAAATTTGATACTCACAGGACAGGTTAAAGACGAGAGGAACAGAGGAAAACAATACATAACCTACCTAATGAGCTTGAGTAAATGGATGGCAGTGTGATTTTAGGAGAAATAACAAAAAATAAAATAAAATAAAATTTATTAAGAGATACAAAGCACACGAAATTGTGGAGAGCAATGATTGCCAAAGAAATGATTGCAGAAAATAAGGTATATATTTATATAAGGGGAATTAGTCTATAATAAAAAGCCCAAAGTATAAGAATAGGCTTTCTATTTAAGAATAAAATGTTTACCTCTGTAACTCTATAAGTGATCAGTTATCGATTATTTTCAATACTGCTTTATTTGGGCAATTTCGAATTGTGCTTTTGAGCAAGGTAGCTAGCTCACGTGATGAGATTCTATTAGGCTTACATGGGCGCTATAGACGACGTATCACCATTCCCTGAAGTTCGATAAACGGTCCGTGTTTGAAAACGCGTGGAACGAACATGCGAGCAACAAGGAGGCTTTAGCGAAAATGGAAACTAAAAAAGGAAACTTATATGTAACACCAGGAAGAGGCAGTTGCGGTTTCTAGGATACGTAACAAGGAAAGCGGGCTTAGATAAATCTGATATACACCGGACAGATTGAAGGCAAGAAAGATAGGAAAACAACGCATAACAGTGAGCTTGGGTTTAGGCGTTTAGGAGAAGTAACTGATGTCCTATCTCTGGCCTGCGCGCTCTATTAATCAGAATACGGATGATGAGTTTTGTCAGGATATCATGGATCGAGCGTGTGAGGATCGATGAGGTCTTAGAGAGGTTGCAAACAATACTTAATATACTTAATATCAGGAAAAAGTAGCTAAAGTTTCTGGGACACATAATGAGGAAGAAGGGCCTGGAGAATCTGATACTCACGGGTCGAATAGAGAGAAAGAGAGACAAGGGAAAACAACGCATGACATACCTGGCAAACTTAAGCAAGTGGATGAGAGAACGTGGTCTGGGGGAGGAAGCAGAGGGAAGGAATTTGTTGAGAGCTGCAAGAGATAGAGGTAGAGAGCCATGATCGCCTCGTCCTGAAAGGATATGGCACATAAGAAGAAAGAACTGAAAGACAAAATTTATTAAGAGGAAGGACAGGAAATTGTGGAGAGCCATGATCGCCTACGTCCTGAGGAAACACGGAACATAATGAAGAAGAATCTTCAGTGAATTATATTTAAGTGAGTTTTGCATATCTTTTAGATAAATAAGTTTTTAAGAAAAGACATTTTTCCTGTTCACAAAATAAAACCAAACCAAACCTTCCTTTATAAATTTAAAAAAAAAAATCCACAGATAGCCACTGAATTTTTGTTGGTGAGATATAATCCCTTTAAAATTTTAAGCGTGGATTAGGCCCAAGACACAGCCATTGCTGTTATAACTACAGTACATGTGATGTACCAACGACCCTGATTGGTTATGCGACTCTTGATCGTTAACCAATCAGTAAACCGCATTAAATTTTCAAAATTTAGTTATTTGCTCTCGATTCTTTTAACCAGGTTGAAAAGTTGGCGAACGTTTGCTATCATATAAACACACATATACATACGCACATACTCACTGGGTGCCCCTTACTTTCGGCCTTGTGCCACACCTAAGCTACGCTTGGAAAATCATTATACATACACACATATTTACTCTCTTTTTTCTCTTTCCATTACTTTCTTTTCTCTCCCTTTCTCATTCTCTTGCTCTCCTTTCTACCCGCCCTCAAATTTCAATTTCTATATCTCGACTCATTCGCTTTGCTTGCTCTTTCTCTTTCTCTGTTTTTCTTCCCCTCTCTCTCTTTCTCTTTCTCCTATTCTTTCTTTATTATTCTCTCCGTTTTTTCCTTTTTTCTCCTTTATGTTTGCCTCTCTCTCTCTCTATTTCTGCTTTCCTTCTCTCCTCTCACATGCACGTACACAAAGTTGTATGGAACGTTATTTGTTCAACGTTTTTACTTTGTGGGGAGAAGGAGGGGGTGATTGTTTTCGAATGTGATTCGGATGAGCTGATATTTGTTCAAAAGAGATTTCGTTCTGCAATCAAGATGCGGATTTATAGATTTTTGATTTTTGCATCGAAACGAAAATCGCAAATAAGAGGCCAGTTTGCTCCAATCTGGGATTAATTATTTGTCATAATTTCTACCCGAATAGACACAAACTGAGCGGGTCTGCTCGACAGAAGAGAGCCATTGATTCATCATTAAAAGATAATCGTCTCTTACCTTAGCCCGTTTGTGTGTGTGTGTGTGTGTGAGAGAAACAGAGTGAGATGTAGAGAGACAGAGAAAGAGAGAGAAAGAGAAAAGAGGCAGACAAGAAAAGAGACATGGATATATAAAGGAAGAGGCAAAAAGGAGAAAGAGACAGAAGAAAAAAAAGAGTGTGACAAAAAGAGAAAGAGATAGATAAAGAGAAAGACAAAGAGGCAAATGAAGAGAAAGGGGGGACAAAAGTGGGCGAGAAATAGAAAAAGGGAGACATAGAGAGATAAAATGAAAAGTAAAGAAACACAGAATATACGGGAAAGAGACAGACAGAGGTAGAACGAGAGAGGGAAAAAAAGAGAACTCCCTGGTCTTTTGAACAGGAATAAAGTTTATTCCTTCTTTCCTGTTTCGGATTGGATTCCTTCTAGAGTCTACTTCAACTCTATACTTCTAACGTCTCTACCTAAATTCTGAAATTTTATTATTCACTTTTATATATTTGTTTCCTCATTAAGAGTAGATAGGTTCATCTATCGTCCAGTTTACATTCCTCCTGTCTTTTTTTTTAACAGGAGTAGATGCTTATCTCTTGTTCTCTGCTTAATATTGGATTTCTGGTTCCTTCTAAAGTTTTACCATTCTCCTTCACTTCCAGTAACTCCTTGATTCTTAGTGGCGTTATCGCCTTGCTTTGAACTGATTTAAAGAAAAAAAAGAAAGAAAAAAAAAACAAACGATAAAGACAGAAAGTGGGAGAAAGAGAAAGACAGAGAGATAAGGAAATCGTTAGAAAAAGAAATCGAGGAAGAGAAAGCGAGAGAGACAAAGCTAAAGAAAGAGAGATGGAGAAAGA
Organism: Acanthosepion lycidas; assembly: GCA_963932145.1. Classification (NCBI taxonomy): domain Eukaryota; kingdom Metazoa; phylum Mollusca; class Cephalopoda; order Sepiida; family Sepiidae; genus Acanthosepion; species Acanthosepion lycidas. The sequence goes on from OZ010587.1 coordinate 82,382,934, forward strand.
CAGATTTGGAGTTTTTGAAAATTTAAAATTATTAATGATGCTGTTTTTTCATATAATTCCTAAAATTCTTCTTCGTTAAGTAGTTAATTAAACGAGACCAGTTTTTTGAATGACAAATTCTATTTCCAACCTCACAAATGATTTCTGGATGCGATTCGGATGCAAAAATTCCCAGCAATTCTTGACAATTCTTTTTTACAGTAACGTTCACCCAGTCCAAGGCCCAGGAGCCACTGGAAATAGATGGTTATATTAAAAGGCAATTTGTGCGGATAAGAACGAAAGATAAAGGTTAGCACTAGACTTGAACAGGCTAAGATTATAGCGATCGGGGAAAGCCGAGTTCAAATTCCAGTCGAATCCATTACATTCACTTACGTGCTAATAACCTTGGGAAAGATGAATCCTCTTCTCCTCCCAGTAAATAGAAAGGAGAGTCTGGGTTATATAGCCTTGGATGGCGACTTGTTTACCGCAGAAAGAAATGGCAACCTACTGCGAGAAAAAAAAAATCTGTCCCCCTCAGTCATGTATCAAAATATACATGATCGCCTAAGCGTGTATCACGCATGGCACATAAGTGACTGATCGGGGAAACATCCTCTTGGAAGCAGTGGTTCGCGGGAAGAAGGTGTTCCAGTTGAACTTACTTCTCACCGATGGAATCCGAAGGGGATGTTGATGGTTTGCGACAGTGAGAGTGGCATGGCGGGTCCTAGCCGTGAAGGTTAAACCTGGCTGAACCAAAGAATGGAGTTCGACCGAGCACTTTCCATGGTGGTGGCAATAGAACCAGGGAGAGGCTTGCTAGAAGGTGGAAAATAATTTGTCATCAACAAGGATTCGGAGACGTTTTTCGACTCTATCGAGACTGAAAAGTGAACACAGGGAAGCTACAACCCAAATATGACAACAGTACTCCATTTTGCTCTTGTAAAGGTAGAGGATAGCAGGAGGAGTACTTTTTTTTTTTTTTTTTTATTAAGCTTAGTGCCCCGAGCAAGGCATGAAGCCACTAGGATGCAGGGGGGTTGCAGAAGATTTGTAGCAAGAGCAGATAGGAGTGATAGAAGAAAGGATGAAGGGAATGATAGTGTGTAGATCAAGGTAACTGGAGATGTCGATTGACATTACATTTGAATAGTTGGAGATTATAGCTATCAGGGAAACAGTAATTGGGAAGGGTGTTCCACAGGCGAGAGGTGCGAGGTATGAAGCTATTGGAGTAGAAGAGACGGCTACATTTTAAAGTTTCTACAGTGTAAGGGTGAGAGCGGGATGCCAGCCTCGTAAGGCGCTTGTATTCATGGAGACTGGGGACCAGAGAAAGCAGCTCATCGGAGCAATTGCCATGAAAGTATTTGTAGAAGAGACAGAGAGAGGCGACGGCGCGTCTGTGAGATAGTGGCTGCAGGCGAGACGCCAGATCAGGGCCAAGCACATTACATATCCGTCTCTGGATCTTGTCAAGAACTCCGAGGTAAACAGAAGGTGCCCTAGACCATATATGGCAGCAATACTCCATGCAAGGGCGAATGGTCGTTTTGTATATTTGAATTATCGATTCAGGGGAGAAAAATTTCCTGGCGCGGCACAGAGAGCCAACTTTCCTCGCGGTGGACGATGCAATTGACTCAATGTATTTGTTCCATCTCAGGTCAGCAGTCAACGTGAGACCGAGCAGACACAGGGAGTCGCTCTCAAGAAGTTGACTATCAGATATTCTAATTGGGGGGGGGGCAGGTAAGGATCTCTATGGTGGTTGATGGAGAGTAGTTTAGTTTTTGAGGCGTTAAATTTGACCATCCATTTGTTGCCCCAGTTAACAACCGATTGGACTTATTAACACCAGGAAGAAACAGTTGAAATTTCTTGGGCACATAATGAAGAAAGTGGGCTTTGAAAATTTGATAGTGATCACAGGTCAGCTTCCACCCAAATATGACAACAGTACTCCATTTTAGGCCTGATCTTACTCTTGTAAAGGTAGAGGATAGCAGGAGGAGTACTTATTAACACCAGGAAGAAACAGTTGAAATTTCTTGGGCACATAATGAAGAAAGTGGGCTTTGAAAATTTGATAGTGATCACAGGTCAGCTTCCACCCAAATATGACAACAGTACTCCATTTTAGGCCTGATCTTACTCTTGTAAAGGTAGAGGATAGCAGGAGGAGTACTTATTAACACCAGGAAGAAACAGTTGAAATTTCTTGGGCACATAATGAAGAAAGTGGGCTTTGAAAATTTGATAGTGATCACAGGTCAGCTTCCACCCAAATATGACAACAGTACTCCATTTTAGGCCTGATCTTACTCTTGTAAAGGTAGAGGATAGCAGGAGGAGTACTTATTAACACCAGGAAGAAACAGTTGAAATTTCTTGGGCACATAATGAAGAAAGTGGGCTTTGAAAATTTGATAGTGATCACAGGTCAGCTTCCACCCAAATATGACAACAGTACTCCAGTTTCTGGGAAAGAGCGTGTTATCTAGCGTGATCAACAATTTAAACAAATCCAGCACTTTCAAGCCCTCGGCTACGATGACTTGTGACTTTGTTCTAGCACGTTATATATATTCTACTTATTGGCCTTTGGCCGTATTAAGCTCAGTTTTACGAACATTATGTGGGTGCCTTGCCGTGGGTCAATAATAAAATAAACGATTTCGAATGCTGATTTTCTTAACATTTTTCTCGAGTTGACAGATTGGTGTAGCATAATATTCCTCGCTTTAACACATTGACGTCCAGAGCTCAATTACAAAATCTGACTTTAGAAAATGCCAACGTTATAATGATAGCCAACCTAGTCAAAAAAAAAAAAAAGAAAAAATTATGAGTTGATTTATGGCATCAACTGAAGTCTTAAAATTGTTTTCACCTTAAAAATATCACTACCAATAAACTCGTTGTTAACACCTGCAGGTGAAAAATGTATCAGAAAATGTCAAACGCGAGATAACTCGTCATTGACGTCATGACAAAAAACACCAGTCACGAGATAATTCGTCGTTGGCAGTCAATGTGTTAACCTTGCGACAGAAGCTTAGTAAATGTAAAGAATTCAATATTGTTTCCTGTTATTTCGAAACAAATAAAATAATCTGACAAAGTCAATTTCGTTGAAAATAAGGGACACCAGATTGTAAAACGGTCAAACCCTTGTCGCAGAACAATAGGAAGAGATTTGGATGAAAGGATGGGAAATTTGTTTTAGAACGTTGTGGAATTAAACAGATAATAGGTCACATATCCAAGCAGGATACAATTCTTTCTACAAAGGTCGATGGGCGGGTCATTACACAGGATATATCAGTAGTATATATCCGTGATTTTATGGGGGGATGCGTCCGCGTGTTAAGGTGATTAGATTTTGTAATGTACTTAATTGTAATTAAATTTGACATTCGGATGAGCAATGGAAATAATATGTGTTGAAAAAAAAGAAAGAAGAATTCTTGAATACTTAGATTTCTTTTACCTAACTGAGAGAAAAATAAAAGACTACGCATGCGCGTGAATGTTGTTCAGTTTGATTCTAATATAGAATTCTGGAAGGATTCGCACATTTTAATCTCGGGACTACAAGTAATAATCTTAAAGAAAGCATGCAACTTGTGTGGTTATATTTTTTTTTTTAAACGTTTTATTCGATTTTTTATTTCATTAGTCTGTCATCATCATCATCATCATCATCATCGTCGTTGTCGTCGTCGTCGTCGTCATCATCGTCATCATCATCGTTATCGTCGTCGTCATCGTCATCATCATCGTCATCATCATCATCATCGTCATCGTCATCGTTATCATCATCATTGTCGTCATCATCGTTATCATCATCATCGTCGTCATCATCATCATCATCATCATCATCGTCATCATCAAACTCATCGCATTTCGTGCCGCTGTGGTCACCAGTCCCCACCGCCATCTAGCAATTGTGGTTCATGGTGACATTCATGACAAAGTGCTGCAATGGCTTCTCGGTTCATTTTGCAGCGCTGATGTCAAGGAATTCCTACCCACCTCTCTACTCGGAGGATTTCTTTTTGAGGTTACCTTTTAACCTTTCCCTAAATAGGCAGGACCTACAATCCAGCAGGCTGATTTGAATTCAGAATTGTTTTTTCTATGACTGGTTGCTACCCAAGGCTATAGGATCCACTCTATCCAGCTATTTTACCTATAGCTGGCGAAGAAAAGATGGATTCACATCTATAGTGGGTCAGCCAATTTGTATTGGTTATAAATAGAAATAAAAACTGACCCGCTACAATTTTTACAATATCAAATGTAACAAAGACAACAAGAGAAATAATCAAGTAGAAGAAATTATGAATTTGTTCAACAATAAATATATTTTTATAAACACAACCAATACATAATATATAGTGCAAAAGTTGATAAACACAACAGAGTTCTTTGGTGTGTGTTACTGAAAGAATTTGAGTTACTGTACTGTATGTGTGAAAATGAGAAGGTGTAGTTAGCTATAATTGTTTTATAGGAAAATTAAACAGTTGTTTTTGTTTTTGTATTAAATAGAAAAAAGTATTGTTCTTGACTCACTGATTGTTATAGAGTTATCGCTCATTAACCAGGGATGCTTCCTGTGGAATAGAATATTTTGTGGGGGTTAGTGTTAGGCTTGGAAATGGTTGACAAGGTTTGTTGTTGTATTGAAGATAAAGTTCGTCTCCTTTGCTGTGTTGATTTCCAATGAAGTCAAGTGAATTGGTTCAATATTTTAAGTGCCCACTGACCAAGTCGCGTCGAAGTTTCGTTTTTATTAGTTCTCTTGGTCGCGTGGTGAGGCTCGTGAACATGTTTACATTTCATGGCGTCAACTAGAGGTCAAAATTTGGGTCGGTACCTTCGGACGTAGTTGACGACACCTAATTAATATTTTACAACCAATCAAAATACATCAGTTGTTATATTTGGTTGGGAGCCTCTATGTGTTTAACTTGCACGAAATTTAAGATTTTAAAAGAATGTAGGAATCTGATTCTACACATCTTTCCTAATGTAATCTCGTAAGTGAATGTAATGGACTCGTCTGGAATTCGAACTCGGCTCTCCCATTTCTCAATTAGTGCAGCTAAATATTATTCCGCAATGCCTCCATTTGAATGTTTGTTATTTAACTGATTAAAATGTAAAATACATACTTTTCAAAAATACATTATTCTCTATTTTAAGACATTTTTATGTTTATACATTCTTTTGATAGATACAAATGTTTAAGTAAATGCTCTGTTTTATAATAAACAGTATTAAACAACGTTTACCGGCCTGAATGTCCGAGAAATCTTCTCAGAAAATATTCGTCCTCCGGATGTTTAAATGTTGTTTAAAACTGTTTATTATAAACAGAGCATTTACTTAAATATTTGTATCTATAAAAAGAATGTTAAACATAAAAAATGTCTTAAAATAATTGTCGGACTTTGTCCATTTCATAATGTGTGACGTCATTTGTTTACATTTGATACACCATGAGCAGATATGAATTTGCGTGAGAGATTCATAGAAGATTGAAGTTCAAATACAGTAAATTCGACCTTGCTAACCGAACGCTCGTCTGTGACCAAATCGGTCAAAGGCACGTCAAGCTAAATGACGTGTTCCGTATAGGATACAGGTTTCGAATCCTGTCGGAGGACGAATATTTTCTGTGAAGATTTCTCGGACATTCAGGCCGGTAAATGCTGTTTAATACTGTTTATTATAAACAGAGCATTTACTTAAATATTATCTAAATGTATCTATAAAAAGAATGTATAAACATAAAAATGTCTTAAAATAATTGTCGGACTTTGTCCATTTCATAATGTGTGACATTATTCTCTATATTCTACAATTCTTCACCTTTTTTAAAAATAAATTGAATATCCTTCATCATTCAAGCGCACATTTCATACAATGTAAATATCACGTAGTAAGTATTTATTGTTTTTATTTCTTTTTTTGTATCCTACTTAAAAATTGTGGTGTCTGTTCATTATAGTTTGCAGTTTCCCTGATTTGCCGTCTGATACAATCCTTTCTTCTTCTACTTTCCGTATCCCTTCAGGACGTAAGCGATCATGGCTCTCCACAACTTCTTATCCTTTGTAGCTCTGAGTAAAGTTCTGTTGTAGGAATCCTTCTACTCGGTTTTTTGTTGAATATTAAAATTTGGAGTGTCGGTATTCAATACATTAATAAAATATCGTTACAGGGTCGCTCGTAATTTGGCCGTCTAAAATAATCAAACGCTTTTCATTGAAGGAATAAAATTCAGTAGAAAAGCCGACGTAGTTTCAACAAATAAACATTGATTTAATATAACGATAGGAATACAAACAGTTGATAATAGATTGGAAAGTAATGTCTTTTGTTTGGGTTGATATAGTTCCGAAAGAAAATATAAACTGTTTTTGTGTACGTGTGTGAGAAACAATAAAATGTTGTGATATGTGTGTTTGTATGAAAAAGTCAACATGTGTGTGCGTGATTCATAATAAAAACGGATACGAGAAATACGAATTGTTTCTTACTGTTGGCGGTGTTGCCGTGGTCTGGAGTTTGTCAACGCTGTCGTTTTTGACATGAGGTCATGAAGGTCATCGGCGAGAGGTGTGTGTAGCTTGCTGGCAGCCGCGTGTATATTGTTTCGGGAACGCATTTCGTGTGTTTTTATACACTTTTTCCGAACAATATCGGCTCCAGAATTAAATTATTTATTTATTCCTAATTGGCCCCTAAGAAGTCACGTGGTATGTCTTCTATTACGTCCGTACGATATTTGGTCGGTATCTACCTAAAAATGATGATGACTAATGCAACAAACATTCTGATTTGTAATCTATGACTTTATTGGTGTGTTTTAAGATGTAAGTGTTTTCTTCAGTGTGATTGGTTTATAAATATTGTAGTTGATATTTTAGTGGACACGACACTGTTATTTCTCCGAAGCCGTTCTACTTTCTCCATTTTCTCTCACTAAGTACGTTATGCATTGTTTATCTTTGTCCCTCTTGCCCTCTATCTGTCTCGTGGGTATCATATTTTCTAACTACTCCTTCCTCAGAAATCTCAACTAAATGTCTGTAATTTAAACTTCTTTAATTGGTTGATTTTGACATCTTCAGTTTTTAGTTCGCGTCTTGGTTTTTTTTTCTTGCTGAAAACCTAATATTCTGTCTTCTTACAATTGACAGTGTAGTAAAAACAGAACCAGTGAATAAACATACCAAAGCTTTATCGCACTTTACTCTGACTACTCGTCTACTGACGGATATTACAGGGTGATTTTTTTTATATACCGCCTAGATCTTAAAGGGAGGTAACTGGTGATTTATCAGTACAGACAAAACAGTTCTTTATTCTCGCTTTCATTTACTATCTTTTCATGGATGTCATGTCGTTTACCTTTTTATTCCTTTTTATTCCTATTTTCTTTAAAACTCGTTATTCACACATATTCTTGGCATTCTTCGGTAGAACGACCTTTCTATTTTAAATACCGGTCATCATACCTCGGCCTTACTCAAATTGTTTAATTTAACACTCTTCCATTTTCCTCTATTTGTGAGAATTTTGGGATTTGGAGGCCCCACACAAGTGGAATAGTCTAAGGCCTCTCTTCATCTGAATCCAGCGCTGCCGATATCCGCCACACTACCAGTACACCAACTCTTATTGCTACTACTACTAATAATAATCAAAACGTGTATTCGAACTCAGTATTCGAATTTCAGTCGAATTCATTACATTCATTTACGTGCTAATATCCTTGGGAAAGGTATAAATCCTCTTCTTCTCCCCCCCCAGCTATGGATAGATAACAGGAGAGACCGGGTTCTATAGCCTTGGATGGCAACTGGTCTACCGCAGAAAGTAATGGCAACCTATTGCAGGAAATAAATCTGCCTCGTCAGTCATGCATCGAAAGATACATGATCGCCTAAGCGCATAGCACATAACTGACTCAATGACTGGTCGCCAACCTGTGGTTCACGAAGCAATGGTGATCCGTGCAAAATTTTTGATGGTCCGCGGAAAAATTGAGACATTATTTCAATTTTTATGAAGCTTCATATTAAACAATGAAGAGTAACAAAGCGTTTTATTGATGGTATATATGTTCAAGATCTTATTTAATCTCGAAATAAACACGAGTACACAAATGTGGCATCATCCAGCCATAGTATAAACTAAAATGACTTCCATTATTTCAACTTCTTTTATTTAAATGATTACACTATAACTTTGTTACATTTAATGGGTGCATTTCATATTATTAAAACAGGTTTTCCGATTATATAAATGTATTTACCTTTTTTTTCTAAATTCATATTAGTGGTCCACCAAATTTAAAATTATACATTTAGTGGTCCATGAAGTTCAAAAGGATAGCGACCGCTGTTTAAACTAACCCATATACGTGTAACAGAGAATTTCATATTTTACGTGTAGATCTGTCCTCTTTGTTATTTAATATATCGGCTTGATGTTCCTTTTTAGCAGCAGTATCTTTATGGCTATCAAAGAGAAACCTTATTATCAATCAATTCAATAAATATAAATGTCAAGAGGCCATATAACATGTATGCATGCAAACGAATGAGAGAGAAAGTATGCATGCAAACGAATGAGAGAGAAAAAGAAATACGAATTATTCAACTAATCTTCCAAATTTTTGAAGCACATCTCATGCCGGAAGAATGCACATTCTCAAATTTTCAGCTATAGCGGAAGTTTTGATTCATAGAATCTTTGCACGCAAAATGGTAAATTCTAGTATAGTACCCGTAAAAAATGAGTGGATTATTTATGCATGAGCAGGCACGGTTGCCGAGAATGTGAATATCTGTGCGTTCTGCCGAAGTATCGCATCCCCGGGGCGTCTGTCGAGGAACAGCGTAAAACTTGCATTCTATGAACACACATACACACACGTACACACACATTCGCTCTTTAAGCGGAACTCATATATACAATTCATTGCTAAAGATGTTGAAAAAATGGTCAGTTCATTTTATTGCTCCAGGGAGAATCAGTCATGATTTATTTTGCAAGAGGAAGGAATTTTGCTGGCGTATCTGGATTGAAGCTGCTAAGTGTTTACTCTCCGAGCTTGATAAAGTCCAGAAATCTTATGAGGTTTTATGAGGGAATAATTATTCTTCACTATTTCTCCAACCTATTTCCCATCGACGCATCGTCGAAAGCCTATTGCTACTCTATCACTATTTTCATGGCAATTCTTCAGATGAGCTCCATTCTTTAGTTCCACCAGTTCAGACTTTTACACGTAAGACACGACACAGAGTCGAACAATACTCATTTCTTCCTATCGCTACTCTACCGCTATTTCCATGGCAAATGTTCAGATGAGCTCCATTCTTTAGTTCCACCAGTTCACTTACTATTAGCCATCAAATACAAGTGCCGGCATGATTAAATTATCTCTTTCAATTACCTCCAACCACCCGGCTCGGTGCCTATTACCATTCTTCAAATAATTCTCCCCACAGCACGCTTATTTTCATCCAGGAATAATAAAAAATATTCCTTGCTTATTTTATAAGTTGACAGTTTCTCAGGCCGGATTATTCTCGATAACACTAGTATTTGTTGCAAAAGAATTTGTAATTGATTTAATTTGTTTTTAACGGTTTATCAACCTTTTAAAGGTTATTTAAAACCAGAAAATAAATTTAGCTTGCAAGAATTCTTTTTGGAGACAATAATGGTTTAGTGATATGCGTACCATTAATTAACCAGTAAATGGAGGTCGGAATAGGGGGTTGAATCATACCTTTCCCGAGGTTATTTGCGTGTAAGTGAATATAAAGAATCCAACTAGAATTGAAACTCTGCTCTCACTCCGAGACGTTATCTATTACACCACCTGCACATCTCAGCCTACAGCGCCTGGTATTCCCAAGCGATCACCCATCTAGGTTCTGACCAAACTCGACGTTGCTTAACTTCGGTGATCGGTGTTTCAAAGTGATATGGCCGTAAGCCTAAAGTGTATTCAAGGAAAGTTTCAAGACTTAGCCCTTTCCACTGTCGGAACACAACGAACCGTCAAATCCAATTGTTTACAATTACAACTGAAATTTAACGAAGCCTTCTCATTAGCTGAGGACGTAGCGTATTTCCAACCAATGGTAATGTTCAATGTTCGAACCCACATAATACTGGGATTCTGAATGCTGATTTTTAAGGTAAGTATATAAACCTTTACCGTTCGGAAGAATTACACATCATCCTTCAGCTTTTACCCCTTATTATTGGTCTGCGAATGTAATTTACTATTATTAAGCATTCTATCTTTGAAATCTGACGTTCTTTACGCTGAAATGATTTTTCTTTTTCTATGTCCCTTCAGCAATTTGGCGATCATGGTTCTCCATAACTCCCTGCACTTTGTAGCTCTTAATAAATTCTGTCTTTTTATTATCTCTCCTAAACTTTGTCCCGTCATCAATTTGCTCAGATTCTCTAGGTAGGTTATGAGTTGTTTCCTTTTTGCCTTCAATACGTCTTGTGAGTATCAAAATTTCCAAGCCCTCTTTCCTCATTAAGTGTTTCAAAACTTTTAACTGTTTCTCTCTGATTCTAAGAATAAGCGTCCTTTTTGTTTCTATTTCCTTAAAACTTCTTCGTTATTTACATGTTCAGTCTATAGAATTCTCAGCATAAAAGCGTTAGTAAAGGTGACATATATGTGTATGTGTGTATGTTTGTGTAGGCCGTTAATAAAATCGAAAACGTAGAATATTATTATTATTATTATTATTATTATTATTATTGTTTCCTTTAATTTATGTTGTATACACATTTCCTTTCGAGCCCCAAACAGAGACCTAAGGCCAGAAATTGCTTCATGACATTATCCACTGATCATATGTCTAAAAACCAAACCCATCCCCTAAGTTCATACACATTTTACTTAGATAAAGCTCTTCGTAATATGAGAGATCTTCTTGTGAGTACAATCTTTTGTATTTCCTTAAGGCATGGGCTACAAGGAATCCCTTTAATGAGTCTGTTGAAACGTTTTCCAATCAATCCGAGTGCTCTAACTACAACTGGAATTATTGATGTCCTCATGTGTCACACTTTTGAGATTTTCACTTCAAGATCGTTATATTTTGATAGATTTTGAAGATCTTCAAAGATATATTACAATCTGCAGGAACTGCTATGTCAACTCTGTTTTTTGTGGTCTTTGATCCCGATGTCTGGTCGATTAGCTTTTTTTTTTGTTTTTCGTGTGTGGATTGTAAAGTCTTATAAAATTGTTCCAGGTCCTATCTCTGTAACCGGGTCTGGGTTATGGTGATACTAGTTTCTTGTCGTTTCTTTCCCGTAAAAGTTGCCTATTTTCCAGTGCAGATATTGGCCCACACTGTCATGTCGAGTTTTATATTTAGTGGATGCTAACACCGTGCAACTCGATACAAGATGGTCAGTTGTAAAAATATCCAAAACAGGTAGATTATTATTATTATTATTATTATTATTATTATTATTATTATTATTATTACTTCCTTTGATTTCTGTTGTATATACATTTCCTTCCGCGTCCCAACCTAACGTCAGAAATGGTTTCATGACATCTTCCACTGATCATTTTTGTAAAAAAAAAAGCTGAGATCACACACACATTTTATATAGATAAAGCTCTTCGTAATGTCAATTTTTTGTATTTCTTTAAGGCATGTGCTAATAGGACACGCTTCAGTGAGTCTATCGGAACTTTTTCCAATCAATCGGAGGACTACAACTTCAACTGGAATTATTGATGTCCCCATGTGTCACATTTTTGAGATTTCCATTTCAAGATCCTTGTATTTTGTTGGTTTATTATTATTATTATTATTATTATTATTATATATCATCAGGTAAGTAGAGAAAATAGAATCATGACGAATCATTCCCGTAGAATTTTACTACATACATTTTCGACTACCTTTGAAAACCGAGCGATACTAAATTTTGAATTTTACTACGTACGACTCTTTAGACTATTTTTAAAAACCGAGCGATATTAAATTTTGAATTTTAATACTTACGACTTTTTAGACTACTTTTGAAACCAGAGCGATACTAAATTACGACTTTTTCGAGTACTTTTGAAAAGAGGATGATATTAATTTTGAATTTTACCACATACGATTTTTTACACTACTTTTAAAAGTCGAATGATACTAAATTTTGAATTTTAGTACATACGATTTTTTGATCTACTTTTGAAACCAGGGCGATACAAAGTTTTAAATTTTACTACATACGACATTTTGGTCTACTTTGAAAACCAAGCGATACTACATTTTGAATTTTACTACATTTGGACGTTTTGGATTACTTTTGAAATCCGAGCGATACTAAATTTTGAATTTTACTACATACTCTTTTTGGACTACTTCTGAAAACAAAGCGATACTAAATCTTAATTTTTAGTACATACAACTTTCTAGACTACCTTTAAAAACCGAGGGATGTTAAATTTTGCATTTTAATACATAAGACTTTTTAAAATTCGAGCTATACTAAATTTTGAATTTTATTACTACATACGACTTTTTGGACTTCTGAAAACAGAGTGATACTAAATTTTGAACTTTGGTACATACAACATTTTTGACTACTTTTAAAAACCGAGCGATATTAAATTTTGCGTTTGAATACATAAGACTTTTTGGACTACTTTTGAAATTCGAGCCATACTAAATTTTGAATTTTACTACTACATACGACTTTCTGGACTACGTTTGAAACCAGGGTGATACTAAAATTTAAATTTTATTACATACAACTTTCTAAACTGCTTTTAAAAACCGAGCCGTGAAGATCGGAACTGGTGGAACTCAGGAATGTAGCTCATCAGATCATTTTCTATGGAAATAGCGATAGAGTAACGAGAAGCTAAGGACGTTCGTCCGTTGCACAGGGATTTTAAGGTGGAAAATAATTCATCATCCGCAAGACCGCTTTTGAACTGGAAAGTGAGGATTGGGCAGCTACGATATGGCAGCAGTATTCCACTTAAGGTCTGGGGTGAATTTGTGTCCTAACAGGCTTTCAAGGCAAGAAGTTTCTTCGAGAGAACAACCGTCCATGATGACAGGAGAAAATTCAGGGCCTGCTCAGTGACGGTGGAACGTTATTAGCTTATTAGGTTTTAAAGGTATTGAAAGTTCGAAGACAGTTATCCCCCAATAATTGAACTATTTGAGTTAGATCAAATGGGAGATTAGTAGCCAGGCTCCTGTCATCTAGATTTTTGGAGGTGTACCCGTACATTTACAATTATTGAAGACGTGAATGAAAAATATGTATTTATTGGAAAATAAAACCGATTTTACAGCACATATGAGAATTACATAAATGTATAACAAATCCTCGAATAGAAATATGGGTTGATACAAATCCTAACAAAATTGGTGAACTACTGTCGCATGTATCTGTCTTTTCTCCTTTCTGGCTTTGTCTGTCTAGAGACTTTACTTAAATACTCTTCCGCGCCAAGCTACGTGACACTTACACTTTCACCCTCACTTTCGCTTTTGCATGGTTTTTCTCACATATACACGTGAAGCAATAACATTTCTTTTCTTCTTAACAAGCACTTCCAAACAAGGATCTTTAACACAAGAACTTGTATATGCTGAGAAAAATTTAAGTGTAAAAACAGTAAATAAATTTCTATTTTATATCTTTATATTTAAAAATCTTTCTTGCATTTTCCTTTGTAGTCGGTTGATTCAATTCCGCAAAAGATACTTGTTTAGAACTGTACCAAATAGAAAGCTTGGTTGAATTTCCTGTAACATTCGATGTAACATCCAATAATATTAAAATTAATATTCTCTACTGAAATGGGAGGGATTCTTATATGCTCGTGGGTTTTACTTACCATCAAATATGACAAGCTTAGTAAAATTGAAAACCATTGCTTGTCTCGTAACCGAAGATAATTGCATCTTTTTCCCTGGAACCAATTTCACGCATGTCAGATGGAGCTTATAAGTAGCGAATTCGGTTGCATTTGAAAATCCAATGCTACTAGATTTGGAATTTATATTCTTGTCATTACAAGATAAAGTTATACAAACTTATTTTAATTAACAATCCCAAAATCATAAGTAGCGAAATTAAAAATTTAGTTGTGTATGTTTTTAAAGGCAGCTCTACAAGTCGTACGTAGTAAAATTCAAAATTCAGTTTCATGGGGTTCTCAAAATCAGCCCCAGAAATCAATAGAATTTAAATTCAAAATTTAATATTGCTCTGTTTCAAAAAAAAAAAAAAAAAAAGTAAAAAAAGTAGTAAAATTAAAAATTTAATATATTAAGCTTTCTAAAATAGTCCAAAAATCCTATGTAGTAAAATTCAAAATATAGTATCGCTCGGTTTTCAAAAGTAGTTCAAATGTATGTTTGCTACTGTGTTAATAGCAAATGAACATGAATAAGAACGATATACAATAATGGGGTAAAACAAAAGGTGTGAACAATGCGGAATTTTATTGATACTACACTTAGCTTACTACTATGTAGTAATGATATTAGGTGGTGGGAGTTTGCCTGTCTTGTAATTTATAAGGAGAATGTTCTAAGTGTTAGCGAGAGATAATGTTTATGGTGAGTGTTAGCAAGAAGTAATGACAGTATACAATAATATATTGTAAAATTCAAAATTTAGTATCGCTCGGTTTTCACAATTAGTTCAAAATGTCGTATGTGGTAAAATTCAAAATTTAGTATCACTTGACTTTTTAAAATTCTGACAATCCTGAGTCGAAGGGGGAAAGCCTAAGATTTAGATTGTTTTTTTCTTTCGATGCTGACAAGTCTTCCACGCTTAGAATATTGGTGTCTCACAATTTAAATGTTCATTTTTGTGTTTTTTGCCTCGTGCCTCACGAAGTTAAGCTTTCTAAATATAACATTTTTATACAATCCTTGCATGACACATCATCTCAAACCGAACTGGTAATCCAGAAAAGCGAACAGAAGTTCACTGTTAACATTTCTGCACCCATCCACAGAATGATGCAATCCTCTTGCTTTCCCCGGATACAATACTTCATTGATTATTTATTTATTGCGTGCAGGGTGTTTAAATAGTGAAAGCCTTTCGTTTCAGGACAAGGTAATTTCAACGTTTCTTCCAGTTACTACATTTTCTCTCTCTTTCGTTCTGGGATATTTCTTTTTTTTTTTCTTATTTTTATTCTTATTTTATTCTCATTTTTATTTCGCCACTGCATTTTCGTTCGTCCCAATAGAACGCAAGATTATGTCAATTGAAAACATCACCTCTCGATAACACGTTCAATAATCCACAAGCAGCGTACTTGATGCTTTAGTTAGCTGTGAAGACTTATCAATACTTCTTTTACACATCATGTCCCTTCAGGACGTTGGCGTTCATGGCTCTCCACAACTTCCTGTCCTTTATAGTCTTTAGTAAAAGTTTTTTTCCCCAGCTCTCCTAACTCCTCTTCTGTCAACCATTTAAACAAGCTCGTTCGGTAGCTTATATGCTGCTTTCCTCTGTGTCTCTTGCCTTCAATATGACCTGCGAGTGTCAACATTTCCAAACCTTCTTTCCTTATTGGGTGCCCTAGAAATTTCAGCCGTCTCTTTTGAATGCTACGTATAAGTGTCCTCTGCGTTTCTATTTCCTTAAAACTTCCTCGTTGATCACATGACCTGTCCATGGTATTCTTAGTATCCTTCTGTCGAATCAGATTTCTGCTGCTTCGAGTCACTTCTTCACCTGTGAAGAAATTGTCCAGAATTTACTGTCATATCGGCGGATTGATATTACATGTCAGTTCTGCACTCTTTTCTTTGTTTCTAATGAGATTTTCATGTTTCTCAATAGTTTGCTTAGCTTTCAGAAGACATCTTCTTTTATTGCAATGCGCTTTCTGATATTACATAACATTTTCTAATTCTCACCGTGCAGATCAGTACGTAAATACTATCGTGATTTAGGATAGATTATATACTCGCTTTAATAATAATAATAATAATGATAATAATTTTATGTCTTCATTAGCAATACAATAATAATAATAACAATAATGGTAATAATAATAACTGACACTGACAATGTAATAATAATAATAATAACATTCTCATTAACAATATAATAATAAATGATAATTCACATTAACAATATAATAATAATACCTCTCTCATTAAGAATAATAATATTCATAATAATAACGTCTTCATTAACAATACAATAATAATAATAATAATAATAATAATAATAATTCTCATTAAGAATTTAATAATAATGATAATAATAACTCACATTGACAATATAACAATAATAACATTCTCATTAAGAATACAGTAATAATAATCATAGCATTGTTATGAACAATATAATAATAACAATAATAATAATAACACACATTGACAATATTATAATAACGATAATAATAACTCTCTCATTAACAGTATAATAAATGATAATAATAACTCACATTAATAATAATAATAATAATAATAATAATAATAATAATAATAATAATAATAATAATAATAATTTTTGTTATGTAAATATATAGCGACTATAGAAACAGTAATAATGCTTTCCTCTATATTCACTGATGTGCTTCTGTTCGGTAGAAAGCGATAATTCTTTCCCAGTGTCTGTAATATTATATATTTTTGTTCACAGTCTTTTCTCTTGCTTCCTGTTTTGTCAGTTCGAGTGATAATATTCATTTGGGTGGCATGACTTTATAACAATGAAATCTTACTCTAACTAAGACTCTGCTTTCTTTTTCTTTAACTTATGCCCTTTTCAAATACATTATCAAAATGAAATGTCATTTACAGTGTTTGCATTAAAAGCACACAAAGAATCGATTGCATTGTCTGCAGCGTATTTCATGATCTAATGAACTTTAGAAATTTCCTATCAAAAGCGAAATCTGTTCTTAAAATATGAAGACATAGCTGTGTGTTTTCTTAGTTTCGAAACATTTTAGCAGAAGAAAATGTATTTTAAATAATGAAATAATAAAAAATAAATGATCTAACCTCAGTAAATGAGAAGGAAATGTTTCAGAACCAGATGAAACAGAGTTTATAATTACAGCAAGTTATATCCAAATAAATAAATCGGGTCTGTTTTAAAACTTTGATTTTTTGAAACGTTAAAACAAACTAAAATGTTATCTATGTTAGTAATATCTGATAAGGAGGCACAGTGGAGTAATGGATAGCGGCTCGGATTGAGGAACCGGAGAGTCAAGTTCCAGTCAAATACATTACGCGGGAAAGTTATGAAACCTCTTCAGCTATGGACAAATAGCAAGACAGACCGGGTTCTATAGACTTCATTCACGGTTCTCTGTTAAATAAGAGAATTATTTAAATCATTAACCTCTATATTTGTTTTTTGTATGAATGATTCATGAATTTATAAATTATATTTTCACCTTTTAATTGAAATTAAAATAACTGATCCAACGTGCAACTCTCGGATAATAAGTGTGACATTACTGTAATTATTGAACAATATAGTTCATGCCATATTCACGGAAAATCTACCAGTAAAAAAGAATTCTCTAATTGCTATATTTGTACAAAAACACACAACCTTAAAATTTAAATTCAAACTCAGCGTTGCGACCGTACGTTCCAAAACAATAACACATTTCTCATAGCATTTTTTCGGATTATATCTCTATTTTCGTTGTCCTCTTATTACCGAGAAGTAAAAACAAGAACAAAATCTACTTCCATATCTGATGATATTTGCAGGAACAGACGAAAGCTTGTAAAAATTAAAAAGACCTTATGCAACTGGAATTTATAAACGGGGATCATATTATTCATATACAGGTTCGGGGTTGATGTATCTTATTGATATTGTTTGCGAAGATGTATTCTCGCCATCTAAATCATTAACCTCTATATTTGTTTTTTGTATGAATGATTCATGAATATATATATATATATATATATATATATATATATATATATATATATATATATATATATATATAGGGAGAGAGAGACAGAGACAGAGACAGAATATATCGGTTTTTCATATATACTTATTCAGTGCACGTGGAAGACTAATGAAGGCGGAGAAAGACTATGAAATTTAAAATTTACACAAACGGAGAAAATGTTTCAAGTTACCGTTTTCTTTCCGTCATTAGATTCGGGCAAGAGTTCCCAGTTCTATATCTTGAAAAGTATAGATTGAATACCCAGGTGAAAAACCACAATTTTGATAATTGTTTATATAGTAAATATTTGTTTATCCTTTGTTTAAAAAGGTGCAGAAGATGCGTATGCAGCACTGTATGTTGATCCTTTTCAGATTAGGCAAGACAGCAACAGAAACGAAATTGATTGATTTGGTAGAGATGGTTCGGTTGAAAGCAGTATATTTTACGAATGGATTGTAAAGCTTAATAATACTGACTTTGACCTTGAGGACTGACCACACCTCAGCAAACCCCCAGATTTTGGAAGTCATGATTTACCACTTTTGGGGGAAAATAAGATTGTTAATTGTGTCTTGCTAGACAATTTCCTCTCCAGAATATATCTTACATATTTATAAGTCTACCATTCGTCCATGCTTAGAATATTGCTACCACTTATGGTCCGGTGCTCCTGATATTTATCTAAAGCTCCTTGATAAAACGTAAAGAACCATCAGCATTATTATTGATCCTGAGCCGCCTTAAGATTGCCTCGTCTTGCCTTTTCTATAAATATTTTCATGGTAACGGTTCTGATAAGCTTTCCTCTTGGGTACCTAGGCTTTATGTATTTAAGCGCAGTACTAGATTGGAGACAAGGTTTCATCAATTTATGGTTGAGGCAGTTAGATTTAACTGTAAATTCTATGCTAACAGTCTCCTTTCTTGTACGATTGTGTAACTCTCTTCCGGTTCCATGCTTTCCAAGTTAACTTTAATTTTCAAAAATTTAAATGCAATGTCAATCGCTTCCTACTCTCCTCCTTATTACTCTTCTTTTGTTTTTGATCTTTAGTAATATTTCTGTTTCTAATTCTTCCACACACAATAACCCCTTGTGTCTTAATGGCTTTGATGCCTCTATTGGGGCGAATTCGATTTAAAAAAACAAAACAAAACAAAAAAAAAACAATAAAAATAATGATCCCACTCATGCAACATTGGAATTGTTTGAAAAACTTGGTGACGTTCAACCAACAGTTGAAAAAAGTTTGCAAAGTATGAGAAAGATAAAAAAAAAAAATGGGATAATAGGTCCCACATAAATTGACAGAATAAAGGATTGGGTAGCGTTTAATTTCCTGACAGACGGAGAAAAACGTTTTGTGGACGATTGTAATTGGGAAATAAAATGAATTCATTACAATATTCAGAAACGTCGAAAATCATGGCGGTCTATTAGCATCAACGGTAAAGCCTAATCTCGTCTCCATTATCTTTTTCTTTTTTTTTGTAAGTGTTATTATTTTGTATTTGGTGGGATATGAAATGGTGATGGTAATATTAGCCGTTTCCTTATATGGAAACACATCACATTCATTAATCGCGCAACCAGTGATACTGACGGTTAAAAGATATAAAATCTTTCTCTTACAACAATTTTTCAGGAAAATACATTTCTCAAGTCCAGTAGATGTTATTGTCCTTTCCAGTACTGATTGGAGCTTTTTTTTCATAGTCTTTTCATAAAAATAGTATGAATGGTCAACATCTTGTTTATGCCATTATTTTCTCTTCGACTGATATCCATTTTAGTTATAGCTTTTGTCGAAAGTCACCAAGTGATGTGGTTTCTGTTATCTGGCACATTTTTTGTGATTATGTAGCGCCAGATGATAGTATTCGAAGAAGTGTGATCTTCACCAAGATCCACAGTTTTCAATCTCTCAAAGCCATTTGCAACCATTGATCTTAGAAAGCGAGTGTATACAGCTAACAGGTTAGATATTTCTGAACATATCTGACGCCATATATGATATTCCTATGAAGGCCTCAATGTGACGAGTCTATTTAAGAACATGAAGGCGTTCTGTATTACAAATTGAATACAGGTGCTATTTTTACTGTAGAGTTTGCAGTTGTTACCTTTGTGGTTTGTAATTGATATAAAAAGGTCAATTTACAGGTCAAGGAAACCGGAAGGTCATACTGATGCATAACGACACCACGTCTACACGTTGCTTTATTGACACCAAAAATCCATAATGAAAGTTAGGATGGGTGTTATATAGGAATAAAGTGTCACTGCCGACACTTGAGTTTGAACATAGATCGCCAGAGAGCAAACACCGGCGATCCCATTATTCAACTAAGTGGACCACGTTAACGTAGAGGAAACGCATATATAGGAGGTAGCGTGTGTTTAACTGATCTGTATTTCTATTCTATCTTCTATTCTATAAGGATCGCTATTCTCTACTCTATTCAACATACTATTTTTCTATTCAGATCACTATACAGTGATTACTATTCGAGCGAGTATTATCGAGCAAGTACTATTAGCGCAAATGATATTCGAAGGCGTCTGATACCAGTATTGCTCAACGGCGTTACTATAGTTATATCTGCGATTACAAAGTCTCTACTACAACGAGCATTACGAAAGTGACAACGAGTATTCGTTGACATTACAAAAATGGAGAATTGTCCCTCAGGCAGTACACTTAGCAGACTTGGTGATTTCTCATTATCATTTGTTTGCATCAGTGTTATCTGATCGCAAATTTAAAATATATTCGATGATCAAAGTTTTACTGAAACTTTTTGATGTTGAAACATTGTTTTATCAAGATGGAATTTGAGGGCTTCCGGAATGGAGACCTAAGTTTATTGAAAAACAAGAACAATATTTTGATGCCTAATAATAGTTACTTCGACAGATTTGCGATACCTAGAGTTTAAAATGAATTTTTAAAGAATAAAAATAATTCTTGAAGTTTTTATTTTCATTTTAATTTCAGGTTAATAGACTAAATTTAATTTTTCCAATAAGCAAAATAATTTGCCGTATTTCAAAACTAATTTAAACTGACTAGAAGTAGTTTTCGTTTTGAAATTATTAAAATTACTGGTTTTGCGCCATTTTTTGCCATCTTTCATCGCAATGTAATTCGATTAAAAAAAATCTTTCAAAAAATAAAATATATTTTTCTGAAACTTTATTTGATGGTTATTAGCTGACTAGCAGCATGGCCCGGCGTTGCCCGTGCTTGATTTTAAAATCGTATGACTCATACAACAATCGCTATCACTTGACTTAAAATATTTTAGCCCTTCCTTGCCTTTAAAGGAGTGTCCTTTGCCGTGCTGATGTTGTTACATGCCTTACTTCTTTCCTATCTCACACTGCGAATTTTTCTAAGCTCTATACTAAACATTAAATCTGTTACGAAAAACAACTAAACAAAATGAACACAAAACGATCAGCTTTAAAAAAGGACTCGTAACTGGAAAAACCGAATGAAAAAAGAATGTTAACAACAAATACTTTTTCACACCCAACCCAGTTCTGCGGAATCAGAATCAACATTGAGTTTAAGCAAGCGAATGAGCCAATTGGAGTAAAGTGCCATGCAGATTTAAATTTTTCCCACTTGTGACGAATGCAGCTATCGATTCTTTTGCATGCTAGCATGCTAGTTAACATTCGTGTCAGTCAACTGTTGGCTATCACGCTGGCCAATAGAATCTTCCTGCCTATTCGTGGCAGCCAGTTATAGGCTCTCACTCTGGCTAGTAGAAAATGGCCGCAAACTACATGAAAACTGACGTAGAAGCATGAAAAAATCGGTTATTTTCGCTATCGATGGGAGTTGGGAAATTCAAAGTCGGTCTTGACCTTTCCGCTATCTTAGAGCATGCGCATGTAAATTTTGGTGCAAATCCGTCGAAAATTTCGGCCGTGCATTTTTTACACACACACACACACACACACACACACACACCTGCCTTTTATAGATAGAGATTTAAAGTTTAATTAATTTTATTTGAAACAAATATTACTTACTTTTAGTTTAAAATATCGCAGAAATGCATTTTTTAACACGGCGGTAGATTTTTATTTAAGGTGCTGATAGCGTAACAGACACGAAAATTTAACTTATTATTTTTGTACAGTGGACATCAGTGTCTTATATCATTTTTAACTACCCAGTAATTTAAAAAAAAATTAGGAAAAATATTTTATTGAATTTTAGGTACTTTGTCTTTAATTTTATTAATTAATAGTTATCGTCCTTATTTTCTGATAATATCGTGTATGGACGTCCGTATTTACAAAAATCGGCACGATTTTTGTAAATACGTATGTGTGTTTATACACGCAAAAACTTTCAAAATGCTTTTTAAAACATTGGTCGTCGATAAATTGTACTAAGCTTTTCCATTTATGATTAATAAATATAGATTTACTTAATAACAATATCTCTTAATCAGGACAAAGTAATACGGAAATTTGAAAGATTTAAAACTTTATAGATTATTCTAATTAAAATTAAAAAAATAAAATTCTTGTAAAAATTAATTGATCAGCAAAATTTTTGGTCTTAAGACATTAGTGTCCATATGTCTTATTCAGAAAAGCTTGTAAAACTTTTCTAATGATGTCTTAGTTTTATTGCATTTTTTTATTTTACAATTCAGAGCAGATTTCGGGTAAATAGTGATCCTGTTTTACAAAAACAATTTTATGATTTAAATTCTCCAAGATCTTCTGCTTTTAACTAATGCAAACATTAATTTCTCAAAATTTCATAAAATTAAATTAAAAGAAAAATGTTTTCACCAAGATTTTCTAAAAAACATTTCTAAAATAATTTAATTCATTCGTAGGTAAGTCTTGGAACATACTTGACAGGAAATAAAATGTGCAGGAATAACAGGAAAATCATGGTAAATTGTATATTACTTTCATTCAAATTATTCATATTTTTGTGTGCATTTGTGTGTGTATGTTTTAGGTTATAATTGATTTATGGTACATGCGATAAAAGGGAGAATTTACTCAGTAGTATTACAAGTCATCTCACAAAGAGAAGTTGGACAAATGTTGCCAGTAACACAGTTCGTGGTATTTTTGACAGGAACAGTTTTTGTTGCATGCTGGGAGAGTTTTATTATTTCTTAATTTTTATTTGATTTATTTTATACAACGTTTTTGTTTTATTGTTTTATTTTATTTTATTTATAATTTTCATTATTATTATTATTATTATTATTATTATTATTATTATTATTATTTTATTTTTAATTATTAATAATAATAATAATAATAATAATAATATTCCTACAGTTCTCACAATAATCTGAAGTGTTATAAATCATGGATGGATCCAGAACAGCCTGCAGCATTAAGAACAAAACTTAACTTTTTTTGGAGGGAAGTTATCATTTTCTCTTTCGTAAGCTATGAAACGCTTGCCGTATTATAAATTGTTGAAGCCTGCTGAAACTTACGATAGTGTGTTACAATCGATATCACTGAGTTTTGAACGTTGTAACCGAACAAAAAATTCTTTTACCCCCCGATATAGAAACAGGAAGGGCATATTGCTGTAGGCTGTAATCTAACTTAACTTGTGATGCGAAATTGAAGGAAGTGAAAAGCGTAAGAAATGTCCATTTTACAATATTTACTGTCAGTTAAAATGTTTAATCGTCATGGTTTAAGGTTCATTCACATCGATCGATAAGGAGTTTTTATTTATTTATTTATTCACATGAGTAAATTTAAAAGGAGAATAAAATAAGAAAAGAAAAAACATCGATTTCATTTCTTGCTGGAAATTTTCAATCAAGGAAACATTATGAAAAGTAAAAAAATATATTTTTGGCGAATAAATTGTCAACTGAAATTGATTTTCTTTGCAAAAATTCACTAATATTTTTCCAAACCTGAAATAAATAATAATAATAATAATAACAATAATAATAATAATAATAATAATAATAATAATAATAATAATAATAATACACATGAGGACATCAGCATCGGATTGAATTCATAAGGTGCGTTAGATACAATGAAGGGATTACTGGTAGCCCAAAGCTTACTCAGAGAAAAATGTCTTTCGATGGAGAGAAACGACGAGAGTGGATGGTAATAAATGATCTATCTAGCAACACACACGAGTATTCGTTATCTATTTAAAGTTTCTTTCTGATATGTCAAACATCGCACCTAGACTCCGGTAAGCATTTTCGCCTTCGCATCTGTTACTCACATAACACCACCCAAGATTAAAGAGAACAAAATCAGTTGCTATTTAACCCATAGCTGGAGCAAGAAAAGGTAGATTCGTGCATCTCCTAATGGCATTATTGCGTTGCGTTTTGCCTCTGGTTTCTCGAAGTCTCTTGAAAATTCCGCAGTCCCCAACGTAGCATCACAGATTAAATGAACGACGTAAAATTTACAAATTTACAATGGCAACGTTTCTTGGAAAAAGTGAAAGGGAGAGAGAGAGAACGAGTGTGGTCTGTTGCACTAAGCAAACTAGGGTCGTTAAAACGTCATCACTCTGCCATTCGCGCAACTGTACTGCCATCGAATGTTTTTGTTTTATCTTAAAATTTGAACAAAGACAATCCGACACGGTCAGAATTTTATAAACGTGAAGGGTTGTCAGAGTTCTGACCAGTAGGGTCTGCTAGGAGAAGTTAAGGCCAACGTATGCATTTCGTAGCGCAGTGCAAAAGTGAACGGTACACTGGAGACAGGAATTTTAACCTCGTTCATTGATTCCATTTTACGTGTCAATGTATGTTTCACTATTTACACACAAATATGATAAGCATATCAATGAATAATTATAATAAAAAATTACATTAAAACATTTCTTGAAACCATTAAGAATGTATATCAAATTTGAATGTCCTATATAAAAAAAAAGTTGTACTAAATTGTTACGTAATATCTGTCCTCCTGTATGGAAGTAAGGGGTGGACATTCTCCTCAAAGATGAAGAGACTTGAAGCAATAGAAATGTTTCTATCGAAGGGTTTTGAGCATACCATTGTTCGAAGATGTGAGCAACGACGACGTTTTGGAGAAAATGGAAACAAAAATGAAACTAATACTTAACGACAGGAAGAGACAGTTGAGGTTCCTGGCCAGTAACTCAAGCATTGACAGAAATTTGAGTTCGATTCTAGGATTGTTGGACCGTCCTAGATCGAAGACAATAGAAGAGAAACTCAAGCTTTCATCGCTATAATAGAACATATGTCAGTAAATTGACTGTTCCATTCTAGGATTGTCGGAACCTCATGAATCGAAGACAATAAGAGAGTATCTCAAGCTTTCACCACTATAATCAGATATGTCATTCATTTAGGGTTACATTCTAGCATTGTTGGACCATCATACATCGAAGACAATAGGAGAGAACCTCAAGATTTCACCACAATAATCAGATAATATGTCAGTCATTTAGCGTTCAATTCTATAATTGTTGGACCCTCATTTATCGAAGACAATAGGAGAGTCTCTCAAACTTTCACTACAATAATCAGATAAAATGTCAGTCACTTAGCCTTCCATTCTAGAATTGTTGGACCCTCATACATCGAAGACAATAGGAGAGTACCTCAAGATTTCACCACAATAATCAGAAAATATGTCAGTTAATTAGCTTTCCATTCTAGCATTGTTGGACCCTCGTACATCGAAGAAAATACGAGAGAAACTCAAACCTTCACCACAATAATCAGATAATATGTCAGTCATTTAGCGTTACATTCTAGCATTGTTGGACACTCATACTTCACAGCCAATATTAGAGTACCTCACGTTTTCACCACAATAATCAGATAATATGTCAATCGTATAGCGTTTCATTCTAGCGTTGTTGGACCCTCATACATCGAAGACAATAGGAGAGTACCTCAAACTTTCACCACAATAATCAGATAATATGTCAATCGTATAGCGTTTCATTCTAGCATTGTTGGACCTTCATACTCGGAAGACAATAGGAGAGTACCTCAAGCTTTCACTACAATAATCAGATAATATATCAGTCAATTAGCGTTCCATTCTAGCATTGTTGGACCCTCATACATCGAAGACAATAGGAGTGTACCTCGATCTTTCACTACAATAATCAGACAATAAGTCACTCATTTAGCGTTCCATTCTAGCATTGCTGGACCCACATATATCGAAGCCAATAGGAGAGTACCTTAAGCTTTCTCCACAACAATCAGATAATATGTCAGTCATATAGCGTTCCATTCTAGCATTGTTGGACCCTCATACATCGAAGCCAATAGGAGAGTACCTTAAGCTTTCACCACAATAATCAGATAATATGTCAGTCATATAGCGTTCCATTCTAGCATTGTTGGACCCTCATACATCGAAGCCAATAGGAGAGTACCTCAAGCTTTCACCACAATAATCAGATAATATGTCAGTCATTTAGCGTTCCATTCTAGCATTGTTGGACCCTCATACATTGAAGACAATAGGAGAGTACCTCAAGCTTTCACCACAATAATCTGATAATATATCAGTTATTTAGCGTTGCATTGTAGTTTTGTTTGACCTTCATACATCGAAGACAATAGAAGAGAACCTCAAGCCTTCACCACAATAATCAGATAATATGTCAGTCACTTACCGTTCCATTCAAGCATTGTTGGACCCTCATACTTCGAAGACAATAGAAGAGTACCTCAAGCTTTCACCACAATAATCAGACAATATGTCAGTCATATAGCGTTCCATTCTAGCATTGTTCGACCCTCATACATCGAAGACAATAGGAGTCTATCTCAAGCTTTCATCACAATAATCAGATAATATGTCAGTCATATAGCGTTCCATTCTAGCATTGTTCGACCCTCATACATCGAAGACAATAGGAGAGTACCTCAAGCTTTCACCACAATAATCAGACAATATGTAAGTGAATTAGCCTTGCATTCTAGCATTGTTGGACCCTCATACATCGAAGACAATAGGAGAGTACCTCCAGCTTTCACCACAATAATCAGATAATATGTCAGTGATATAGCGTTTCATTCTAGCATTGTTGGACCCACATACATCGAAGTCAATAGGAGAGTACCTTAAG
This sequence comes from Acanthosepion lycidas, assembly GCA_963932145.1. Lineage (NCBI taxonomy): Eukaryota > Metazoa > Mollusca > Cephalopoda > Sepiida > Sepiidae > Acanthosepion > Acanthosepion lycidas. Next base: position 82,410,048 of record OZ010587.1, read on the forward strand.
CTTTCTCCACAACAATCAGATAATATGTCAGTCATATAGCGTTCCATTCTAGCATTGTTGGACCCTCATACATCGAAGACAATACGAAAGAACCTCAAGCCTTCACCACAATAATCAGATAATATATCAGTTATTTAGCGTTGCATTGTAGTTTTGTTTGACCTTCATACATCGAAGACAATAGGAGAGTACCTCAAGCTTTCGCCACAATAATCAGATAATATGTCAGTCATATAGCCTTCCATTCTAGCATTGTTGGACCCTCATACATCGAAGACAATACGAAAGAACCTCAAGCCTTCACCACAATAATCAGATAATATGTCAGTCATATAGCGTCCCATTCTAGCATTGTTGGACCCTCATACATCGAAGACAATAGGAGAGCACCTTAAGCTTTCACCATAATAATCAGATAATATGTCAGTCATATAGCGTTCCATTCTAGCATTGTTGGACCCTCATACATCGAAGACAATAGGAGAGCACCTTAAGCTTTCACCATAATAATCAGATAATATGTCAGTCATATAGCGTTCCATTCTAGCATTGTTGGACCCTCATACATCGAAGACAATAGGAGAGCACCTTAAGCTTTCACCATAATAATCAGATAATATGTCAGTCATATAGCGTTCCATTCTAGCATTGTTGGACCCTCATACATCGAAGACAATAGGAGAGCACCTTAAGCTTTCACCACAATAATCAGATAATATGTCACTCATATAGCCTTCCATTCTAGCATTGTTGGACCCTCATACATCGAAGACAATACGAAAGAACCTCAAGCCTTCACCACAATAATCAGATAATATGTCAGTCATATAGCGTTCCATTCTAGCATTGTTGGACCCTCATACATCGAAGACAATAGGAGAGCACCTTAAGCTTTCACCATAATAATCAGATAATATGTCAGTCATATAGCGTTCCATTCTAGCATTGTTGGACACTCATACATCGAAGACAATAGGAGAGTACCTCAAACTTTCACCACAATAATCAGATAATATGTCAATCGTATAGCGTTTCATTCTAGCATTGTTGGACCTTCATACTCGGAAGACAATAGGAGAGTACCTGAAGCTTTCACTACAATAATCAGATAATATATCAGTCAATTAGCGTTCCATTCTAGCATTGTTGGACCCTCATACATCGAAGACAATAGGAGTGTACCTCGATCTTTCACTACAATAATCAGACAATAAGTCACTCATTTAGCGTTCCATTCTAGCATTGCTGGACCCACATATATCGAAGCCAATAGGAGAGTACCTTAAGCTTTCTCCACAATAATCAGACAATATGTAAGTCAATTAGCCTTGCATTCTAGCATTGTTGGACCCTCATACATCGAAGACAATAGGAGAGTACCTTAAGCTTTCTCCACAATAATCAGATAATATGTCAGTCATATAGCGTTCCATTCTAGCATTGTTGGACCCTCATACATCGAAGACAATAGGAGGCTACCTCAAGCTTTCACCACAATAATCAGATAATATGTCAGTCATATAGCGTTACATTCTAGCATTGTTGGACCCTCATACATCGAAGACAATAGGAGGCTACCTCAAGCTTTCTCCACAATAATCAGATAATATGTCAGTCATATAGCGTTCCATTCTAGCATTGTTCAACCCTCATACATCGAAGACAATACGAAAGAACCTCAAGCCTTCCCCACAATAATCAGATAATATATCAGTTATTTAGCGTTGCATTGTAGTTTTGTTTGACCTTCATACATCGAAGACAATAGGAGAGTACCTCAAGCTTTCACCACAATAATCAGATAATATGTAAGTCATTTAGCGTTGCATTCTAGTTTTGTTGGACCTTCATACTTGGAAGACAATAGGAGAGTACCTCAAGCTTTCACCACAATAATCAGATAATATGTCAGTCATATAGCGTTCCATTCTAGCATTGTTGGACCCTCATACATCGAAGATAATAGGAGAGTACCTCAAGCCTTTATCACTACAATCAGATAATATGTCAGTAATTTGAGTGTACCATTCTAGGGTTGGAAATTTTGAATCGTCAAACATGCATTCCAAATTCTCAGCAGAGTATTGAGAGACAAAAATTGTTAGAAACAAAAAAAAATAAAAAAATAGAAAAGATTATTGCACCGTTACGTGATATCTGCTCTCCTGTATGGCAGTGAGGGCTGGACAATCTTCTCAAAGATGAAGAGAAGAAGCAACAGAAATATGATTCTACATAAGGGTGTTGAGGGTGTCATGGTCCGAAGATATGAGCAATGTTGGCGTTTTGAAGAAAATGGAAACAATAAGGGACTAATACTTGGCATCAGAAAGATGCAGTTGTGGCTTCTGTAGCACATATTGAGGAAAGAGGGCTAGGAAAATCTGATACTCACGGGCGTATAGACAAGTAAAAACAACGCATAACACACTCAGTGAGTTTGAGTACATGGATGGTAGAACATTTTTAAGAGAAATAACAAAAATAAAAGACATTAACCTCTATTAACACCTCCAAGGGACATAAAGTTGTGGATAGCCATCGTCACCTGAGGGAACACGGCACATGAAGAAGATATGTATGTGTGTGGCTGTGTATAGCAAACATATAAACACCGATTTCTGTCCATAGTCTGATATTAAGAACTTGGTTCTTTGAATAGACAACTCTCTTATTCAATAAGGGCAAATAAGAATCCTTTACGAATAACTCAATTAGATGCAAAATTCTTTTTATGTCCACATATAATTAAATGGGGGAAGCTTTGGCTTATTTTGAGTAAAGCGATTTTATACATAAAAAATGATTCAGCTACTGTTATGGTCCAAGGTTAGGACCATGGAAGAACAACACGGAACACAACAGTAGAAATAACAAAGAATATATTACACGAAAAATAGTACAAGAAATGGAAGATGTTAGTATGACTGTCAGACTGGTTTAGAGTGAACTACTATCAGCTCGACTCCATTCAATACCGATATTTAACAGTCCCCCACGAGGAATGTATGTGGGACAAGGCCGAGTTTAACGTGGTTTTGTCCGATCCCGTAGGCTTGGCGAAAAAATACCCTTTGAACCCGCCTAGACGGGATCAGGGCCTGTCTACCTCCCCGGACAAAATTTTGCCTTTCGGCAAAGCTTCGTCCGGGTTCCTCTCTGCCAAAGCAGAGAGTTCGACAGAAGTTGAACACAGTCAGAGACTGCGGGTGACTCGATTCAATACCGTCCGTTTCTCTTGAGAGGCGTAGTATATATTGCGTTAGTAAGAGTTCATTCTGTCAATCTAGGTAAGGACCCATGACAGTTATCAATTGACAAGACTCACTAACTTATATTACTCATAGATCTTCTCTGTGACGTGTCCTTTCAGTTTCTCCACAATTTCTTCTTTGTAGCTCTTAGCAATGTTTTTCTTTTTTTCAATCCTACTCAATCTCTGTACTGCCATCCATTTTTACAAACTTCTTACGTAGGTTACTCAATGTTTCTTTCTGTTCCTCTTACCATTCTTAGGTCCTGTGACTATTAAACATCCCAAGCTTTTTTAACTCATTATATGTTTCAGAAATTTCATCTGTCTCTTTCTGATTCTAAGTACAGGGTTGCCACTGAAAAACTGAAGATTTGAAAAATTCATAACTTGATCGTTTTCAATCTCTTTTTTTTTTTTTTATAGGTTATAGAACATCCCTTGGAGATTAAAATGGCTACGTATAATATCCAGCAACAAGTAAAAATTGAATTTGTCTAATCCAAAGAAAGATCAATAATTCAAACTCCAGACGGAAAGAGAAGAATAAATTGTCTCCCTTGTAGAACTCTTCTCTAAAAAAATAAAGTGTTCAGTTCAAACATGGCTGGCTAGCACAATATGTCTTCGCGTTCTGTCAATCTGTTTCCTGTAGGTGTTGGAGAAAATCCAGATCATCTCGTATGAACGTGTTTGATGAAAGGTTTCAATAGGATGTCTAGGAAATTGCTTAGGCGGCGTGTCTTGCAAATTGGGCCTGCTATTATAGTTCTTAGTTTTATGGCGGGTAAGCGTGGATATATTCACAAAATCGGCTTTTGTTATATTGCATGTTTCGTTGATGAGTTTATTTTTGTGTATTTCAAGTAGTCCATAAAGATTGCTTGTTTTACGCCTAAAGTTGGTAAGATAGTCACATTGCTTATAAGTTAGACAGCCTCTGTATGTATTAAATTAGCAAGTGTTTTCGTTCGTATTGTTTGGCTTCTTCATAGCAGGTATCGCCCTGTAGCATATTTTGTATGATGCTCGTGTATTGTTCTGTATTCCATAATAACAACTGCGCCTCCTTTATCAGCTTTATTGTCCAAATTTAGAACATTTAGTTGGTTCGATTGTTGTCTAGTGAAGTTTGGCTTCGAACTTTACGCTGGCGGTCAGACACTCCAACAAAGAATAACTCTTCATCGCTAACAAATTAGGGATGCCCAACACAAGAAAATTACTCATGAGCCAACATATAGAGGGATGCACAGGACAAAATCTACTAAATTTGAATATCTTTCTATTCTACCAATGCGACTACAAAAACACCGAACAAAAACGTACTAGTAAAGAAAATTTTTTATCAGTAAGTTTAAACCAATAATCAATTCATTGCATAAACCAGAGGCACGTCCCACAAAATACATTCTATCATATTTCCTTACCATAGCTGGAAATACAATAAATAAAAAATTGTATGTGTACGAATATTTGTTTCCCCATACTATATATATATATATATATATATATATATATATATATATATATATATATATATATATATATATCATAATTCTTCAGACCTTCAAATCCAAAAGTTAACAAATGTTTTTTAGCATGAATAAAAGGGTTGGCGGTTCACCGAATTCTTCAAGCCAAGAAAATAGATGCTTTTAATGCAGGAACAAAGCTACGAGATTTGCACAAAATAAAAAAAGAAAAAGAGAAAGAAAGCCAATGGATATGAAATAGAATAAAATAATGAAGAGTGAGCAGACGCAATTTTTCAGGATGGAATGAAATGCAACGATATTAAAGGCTATTGATTTATTGATTTCTTTAAATAGTTTGGTCAAAAAGTTGGTTAAAGGTGAAACCTGTCTGAAATAAGCAGGACTTCTACAAGATGAAAGAAGATAAAATTATAAAATTAGACGAGGGTAATAAGCGTTCAAGAAGAGAGAGAGAGAGGTTTTTTTTTATCTTTCTTTTTTCATGTGTTTTCTTTTATTTATTATTTTTTTTTTATCCTTCCTTATTTTCTTTCACTTTTAATCTCCAACCCATTATTTTATCTTTGTTTTCTCTCCATTTTTCTCTTTTGTCTGGCGTCTCTGTCTTCCTTCGTACTTTGCTAAAATAGATCTTCGAAATAACTAATAATTCTAGTTTTTTCACCTATTTTTTTGTCAGGTTTTTCTGAATATTCCGAGGACTGCTTGATTTGAAATTTTTCACGGAGCAGTAAAATAGGCACTGCGATAGAAAATAAAATTCTTTTTCATATTACTATACATTAAGCACTTCAGACTATAAGAATATTAAATATATTTTTAATTATTAAATTTCTAAATAATTAATACCGTAATTGCCACCTTCATCCATAATACGTACACCTAAAATGGTGCAGAAAAGTGTGGGAAAATGCTTCTGTAGTTAACAAAACAAGATCTAGATTTAAAATTCAAATGCTAAGCACTGACTCATTGATTTTGTTAGAATTTAAAAAGACTCGAATTTACAAACTTTGCTTAACACACACGCAAAAGCGATCCAAAACAAAACTCGTGAAATTTTACACCTTGATGCGAAATGTTTTCCGGCCAATAGATAACTAGGAAACATTTAAAAACAAAATTCAAATAATCTTCAATTCTCTGAAACAAATTCTTTTACAGACTTTTTCGCGAGCCGACCCGAAGTTTGTTCGTCGTCCAATCGAAAGGCTTGAATCATATCCGGGAGTGAATTCCTTAATGACCTTTTCAAGCCCCACAAACAAAATAAAAGACGGGAAAGTTCGCCTGTGACCAGAGAGAAGGAGACGACCGTATTAACACATTACTTGACAAACGTCAAACGATCGTTATTATCATCTCTAACTTTCTCCCTCACCTCTTTTATACTTGATAAACGAACGGAACATTTTAAGACTGAGCGATTACTTCAAAGACAATCCTACCCTACGATAACTCTCATACATATATACAAACATACATACGTACACACATATGTGCCTGCCTATGTATACATAAACTCATTCTTGCAAGGACCACTACGAACATTTTGACAACTTGTATCAACCAGAATATATTAATTTTATTTGTAAAGACCTTAATTGATTTATATGTATATAAATTTGTTGTTTCACTTTACAATTTGATTTTCTTGTTTTATACCTCTCTTATGGTGGGCTATGTAACTAACAAGGCCAAATCAAACAAATTTGTTTCAATATTCATACACTTCACTATAACTGATAACCCACTATACTTCTGCTAACGCATAATACCCCTTGTTTAGTAATCAAAACCTATAAATTGTATCTTCCAATTTCATTAGAGTCAGCGTTTCATACTCTTATTAAAAATAGTTTTAAACATAGAATAATATTATTGTAATTTAGTTTTATGATAATTCTTATTTTATTTTACGGCAATTTTTTGAAAGATTTTTTGTAGCTGTGCATAATACGTACCTCTGATTTTGCTTATTATTTTTTAGAAAAAAAAAAGCGTATTATACATTGGAAATTACAGTATGTAAATTCGTTGTAAATTAATTTGCTTTTGAAATTTTAAAAGATCATTTGGTATAATCATCTTTTGTTTTGACTTACGTGAAGAATACTGAGCTGTTACGTGACATCTGTCCTTCTTTACGGCAGCGAATGTTGGTCGATTTCCTCAAAGATGAAGAAGACACTCGAGGCGACGAAGATGTGGTTCTACAGAAGGATGCTAGGGATATCATGGACCGAACGTGTGAGCAATAATGAGATCTTAGAGTGGTTGCAAACAAGGAGGAGGATTTTTAATTAATATCAGTAAGAGGCAGCTGAAGTTTCTGGGGCACATAATGAGGAAAGAGGGCCTGGAGAATCTGATACTCACAAGTCGAATAGAAAGAAAGAGAGACAAAAGAAAGAAGCGCATGACATATCAGGCGTACTTGAGCAGATGGATTTTTTTTTAGAATAGCCAAATATTGCTCTTTATCTATGATGTCCTATATATTCACTATTTCACCTGGTCCAGAAGCAGCAAAACATCGCAAGAGCAGAATGTTCCGACCACCGCCATGTTTAATTGTAGGGAGGGTATTTTTGATTATTGTCTATAGTAATTCTTGATAGTTTCTTACAAGACACACTGATGGGTATCTTGTTTCATTTTTTCTTGTCAATAGCTTCTAATTCCTCCAAATTTGAAGTATTTCTTTCTCTTACACTTTTTTTTTTCAAATATACCCATAAATTTTCAGTGGGGTTTAGGTCAGAACTTTGTTCAGGGTACACCAATATTATGATTTTATTGTCATCTAAGTATTTTGTAACAATTCATACCATATGTTTCGGGTCATTGTCATGTAGGAACATCCAGTGATGCCCCAAAGACAGTTTTTGTGCACTTTATTTTATATTATTTTAAAGAATAGCCAAACACTGCTTTTTTTATCCATGATACTCTATACTCTCAATAGTTCTCTTGGTCTAGATGAAAATGTTCCCACCGCCATGCTTAATTGTAGGGAGGGTATTTTTTTGGATTGTGAGCTTCATTCACTTTCCTCCATGCATAACAGGATTTCATGAGACCAAATAATTCTAGTTTGGTTTCATCTGACCAGAGAACAGAGTTCCAATATATACTCCTATGTTCTAGATGGCTACTAGCATAAGCTAATCTGCAGTTTTCCTTGGGTAACAAGCTCAAAGTTCTGCTCGATGGAAGCATCTAGTGACTGTCTTTGTAGATACATTCAACCCTGATGTCTTTGCATCATTGACAGTGTTCTTTGTCATTAAGTGGGGATTCTTCGAGATATCTCTAACAGTTTTCCTTTTAATTCTCTCAGTCAATACTGTTTCATTTTCAAATGGTGTTTGTATTAAATGTCAAATTAAGAAAATAAAAAAACATTACAATTGCCATAGAACAATATTATTTCATAATTTCTATAAGAGTGGGGGAACAAATAATTTTCGACTGCACCAATTTATAGAAAAATCTATAACTATGAATATAATATATTGAAACTACTAAAATTTTTAAGAATTATTCAAAATTAAATACGAAATCAACTATTTATGGTAAATTCAGTAAGTACTTGCAAATATTCACATTTCCTTAGAAAATATTCAAAGATTCAGTGCCGTAAATAATTCTATCCTCAATTATATATTTACACAACTGTTTTTTTTTTTAATTCTGGTCTTCTCATGTTGATGGAATGAATTTCAAGTTACTCAAGGTGATGTCATACAAATGGTCAAAATGAAATTTTTATGCGTTTCTTTATTTTTGATTTTTTAAAACACACTTCAATATACAGTCCCCTATAGCATAAAAATTTCAGTTTGACCATTTATTGAGTGACTTGAAATTGGTTCCATCATATGTAAGATCGCTGGAATTAAGAAAAAAACAGCTGCACAGAACAGTCCTTGAAAATGAATGTAGCAACATTGATAATAAAATATAGTTTTCAGGTATGCCATATTTATTTTCAGGTATGCCATATTTATTTTCAAGTATGTTATATTTATTTTCACGTATGCCATATTTATTTTCAGGTATGCCATATTTATTTTGAAGTATGCTATATTTATTTTCACGTATGCTATATTTATTTTCAGGTATCCCATATTTATTTTCAAGTATGTTATATTTATTTTCAAGTATGTTATATTTATTTTCACGTATGCTATATTTATTTTCAGGTATGCCATATTTATTTTCAGGTATGCCATATTTATTTTCAGGTATGCCATATTTATTTTCAAGTATGTTATATTTATTTTCACGTATGCCATATTTATTTTCAGGTATGCCATATTTATTTTCAGGTATGCCATATTTATTTTCAAGTATGTTATATTTATTTTCACGTATGCCATATTTATTTTCAAGTATGTTATATTTATTTTCAGGTATGCTATATTTATTCTCAAGTATGCTATATTTATTTTCAAGTATGTTATATTTATGAGTAAAAGTGCTCAATATCAGAGATAGAGCGTATGGAAATATAAAATATAACACTGAGGCAAACACTGAGTGGTGACAGCCTCTTTCATGCTTGAACACAACCTTCAGGTAATGTGTGTTTTGGTTTGACTATTTATATATAATGGTTAATGGTGCTTTATGGGAAGCAAGGTCTATTGTATTATCCTAATGATTATTGGTTAGGTGGTAACGGTTATACTTCAAATTATTCTAGAAACATCAGGGCTTTTTTGAATGTGTCTGTGTCTACCATAAAACTTAAGGAGTGTTGGGTTATGAGAACACTTTATTAAAGAAAATCTAAACATATAATAAAAATAGGAAACTTTCCAGGTTTGAGGCTTGTAAATTATGGTAAGCTTGTTCATATATATGTATGTAAGATAATGCACTTTAAATATACAGGTGCGAATCCTGGATTCTATGCAGACTGGGGTTCAATACTTTGTGGAACAGACTCTCAAGAGGTTCCTTCCCTGACCACTGCAATCTTAAACTATTCAAGTGCAAGGTCAATTGATGTCTATCCTACATATCCTCATGATATGTACTTCTTGCTTTCTCGTTTCTTTCCCTTACAGCAATCAGTAACTTTCTAAAATCTAGAATAAATAAAATGAAAAAAATGTAATTGTCGATCAGGCACAAAATTTACAAAGTTGAAAATGCAATCATTGTAATAATGACAAAGTTATAAAGGCAATAATGATGCGAAATGATTATCTTCTGAACCTAGTTTTAGACGTTATTCATTTATTGATTTGCACAGTGTCCAGAATAGCATACCGAATTTCATTTTGGTAGCAAATTACCGTTGACAAATGTAAAATTTCTTCTTTAGAATGATCGACAGGGCTTTAATTGGATTAATGTCGGATAAACAAGCCAATCACTTTATCAAACCAGTGTTTTCGAAACAAATTTTATTCGCATTTGTTCGTTTTCTTTCACCAAATGTGATAAAACATTGATGCACATAAAATAAACAAAAAGAAATAATGTTGAAAGCATTTGGTTTCTATAACAACCTTGATAATTAGCCATAGTCACAATTAATATCGTAAATAAACTTGTAGATTAAGCGGAATTTAAATGTTTCGAATCAAAAAATCAAATGACAAATAAATAAATAAATAAATAAATAAATAAATAAAATAAAATAGAATAAAATAAATAAATAAACACACGACACAAAGGCTCCGCACAGCCTTCTGGCTCCGCACAGCCTTCCGGTTTCAAACATATTTCAAATTTTCAAATTGATAAAAATAAAGAATAGCCAATAAAATCAGCTCCCACCAATAAGTAAACAGGTTTCTGGAGCCTACATGAAACCCTATAAACCAGATATCCATTCCACTCAGCAGAAAGACCGATAGCAGTAAAGAGACACAAGTCAACCTCGTTGTTCTGTCTTTCTCACCAAAGCAACAGTGAACTCCCTTCGACCTTGTCTCCCAACTCCACTTTCTCTCTTCCGCCAAATGCATAAAGTCTAGATACTAAAGAGAAAAGCTCATTTGAACAGTTACCATGAAAATATTTATAAAAAAGGCAGAGGGAAGCTAAAATTCTTAAAGTCTAGGTACCAAAGAGGAACGCGATATTTATTCTGTTTAATACAGAAATGTGGCACATTGCCGAAGGAAGGATTGGGGAAAGGACGGTCTTCTTTTATCTTAACTATAACTTAGCTAGCTACAAACGCTGACCCAATCGTACAAACAATATTACTTACACTAAAACAACACATTCATACGTACCTTTCTTACTACAATCACCATAATACCTCATTGTCTCTATGAAAATACAAACTAGTCCCCATATTTACAATTCATTGTCATTGAAAGCTCTTCAGAACAATTACCATGAAAATATTTATAGAAAATGCACAGAGAAGCTACGTTAAGGTGGTCGCAATTTGACTGAAACTGTGATGTCAGGTCAATACCAATAACATTGCAAATTCTTCCTTGTATTTTATCAAGTATCTCTAAATACAGTACCATAATGGTAAGAGTCTAGCTTTTTTTCTATATCTTGATTTCATGTCTGGATTCCGGTTAGCGGCGTCATATGCTGATGTCCGATCTCAGCAAAGGCACGTAAAGAAAATAGGCAGTATCTTGTTTTGGAATCATGGGATTACTTTACAACCGCTAAAATTGTGGTGCGATTTCTGTATTGTTTGTAAAATCCATTATATTCTCTCTACATAATTCGTCCGCCTAAAAATTTCAATGCATTATTTGACACTTCATGTTCATTTACATGAGAAACACTGGAATTGTAACACCCAACTTATCAAAGTGAGAATTACATGTGTTATCGTCTGCTTATTTTTGAACACTTCAGTCCCTTTTATCCGTACATAAACTATCCTTTGTTTCACATATTATTATCTACAGAATTTCTGTTATTTTTATCCTTTAATTATTTTTATTTACAAATGTTTCAACATAACGTTTAAGTTTCACCACGGCTATTCTATTCTGTGTATTATCATTGATCTGAGTGAGAAAATATTTTGGTAAACACTGTAGAACTTTGGTGGACCTTGTAAAAGTTGCTTCTTTAAAGTTTTCTAAAACAATCTAGCCAAAACCATAATTTATCACCAGAAATACATTTACTTGAAACGTTTTATTTAGAACATGAAAATTTTCTTTAAAAAGCCACTGAGATCAAATTGCAGCATGGTTTTTACACAAATTCTTACTAAGTCGGCTTTTATTGTATCAGATTGATCTATTGAGAGTTACGGAATCCAAAGAAGAATCTGCAATGTTATCTGTCCTGACCTGGCATTTCGATTTCCGTTCCTTTACCACCGTCGTCCTTTTTCTATAAATATTTTCATGGTAATTATTCCAATGAGATTTCCTCTTTGGTACCTTGATTTTACAAACTTAAGCGCAGTACTAGATCGTCAGTTAGGTCACATCATTTGAGGGTTGAAATTGCGACATCTAAGATCTATGTTGACAGTTTTTTCTCTCACACTTCTTGCATGTGGAACTCTTATGGCTTCTTGTTTTCCAGTCAACTTTGATCTCCAAAAGTTTAAATGCAATCCTAATTGTTGTTATCTGTCTTTTTTTTTTTTTTAAAGTGAGGTTCACCCTATACAAGGTATAAAGGCCACTCAAAATAGAGGGTTACAATTAGATGCAGTTTATATGGATCTAGGGGAGGAAGATAATGGCTAAACCTAGACTTGAAAAGTTTAAGATTGTAGTGATTAGGGAAACATCCTCTTGGGAGTTAGTTTCACAGAGCAGTGGTTCATGGAAGAAGCTGTCTGACTCAAACTTACTTCTCACTGATGGACTATGGAGGGAATGTGGATGGTTTGCTCAAAGGCATGTTAGTATGACATATAATCCAAACAATATATATATATATATATATATATATATATATATATATATATATATATATATATATATGTAATTTATTCAAAATTATAACATAAATATGTTATGGCAACACTACAAAAATAGGCATTTTGTTTCAACACTTCTGGTGTCTTATGAAGTGATCACTTGATAAAACACCAGAAGTGTTGAAACAAAATGGCTATTTTTGTAGTGATGTCACAACATGTTTATGTTATAATTTTTGAATAAATATTATTTGCTCTGTATTGAGCACTCTTTTAAGATTAGTATTTTTGGTTATTGCAATTTATTTGGTCTGCACCAATTTTATACTTGGGTGTGCATATATATATATATATATATATATATATATATGTAAGAAAATATATGGATATAGATCCGACAGTATGAAGAAAAATATACAGAAAAAACAAACAAAAATCCTTATATGCAATTATGCTGTTTTAATGTTAATATAATGTCAACGTCGAACGTTTCGGTCTAATAAACCATCTTCAGGACATATTCATAAAATATAATTAACATTATCAATTCAATATGACAAAGCGAGATTAATGCTCGACAAGCGTACATATAAATTTTAGATCAAAATAGAATTCTTTTCATTTTACATTCAAAATACTCAAATTTAGGAATACATTTTCACAGCGTCGCCCACGTGACGACAACGTGACCATGTTTAAACGGAACGCTGATCATATAAAACTTTCAGTTATCTGTTTGTTCTTATGTCCATCATCTTTGTCATGTTGAATTGATAATGTTAATTATATTTTATGAATATGTCCTGAAGATGGTTTATTAGACCGAAACGTCCGACGTTGACATTATATTAACATTAAAACAGCATAATTGCATATAAGGATTTTTGTTTGTATTTTCCGTATATTTTTCTTCGTATATATATATATATATATATATATATATATATATATATATATATATTAAAAAGAAGAGAAGAGAGGTGCCGCAAACGTTTTTGGTTGTAATGTGGATTTTTTTTTAAAAATATTATGCTTTATTTTCCATAATTTTACTACACGTGTTTCTGGTCTCGCAAACATCTTCAGGTAAAAGGCGGAGATTTCCACATGTTATTAAAAATAATTAATTTTTTCCTTTATGTTTTTCAATGTTAAATATGAGACATTCTCTGTTTTTGTGTTAGTAATCCAAATATCTTTCTTGAATTGGCAATGAAGAGTTCTGCATGAAGGGTCATAAAACAATTAAGGTTGGTCCAAGAGAAATGAGGAATTACTTATCGGCATTTTATCTTTTAATGTTTTACTGACCCCTATGTAAATGGTGATACTCATTTGGAAAACCTCAACTTGTAGTAGAACAAATCGGTACCCGAAGAAAAAATTGGAAATAAAAAAAAGAAAGAACCAAGAACATTAACACAATACGAACCCAATCGTCAAGTGCTTAAGCTCCAAGTTTAAAAAAAAACAAACAACAAACAAGTAGATGGTCTAAGACGTAGAGTACACAATACGCTAAGTAGAGCAATAAACTAGAATACTCCTAAGAAGCCAGGCAAACCTACTTAGGTTTCACCTAAACGGATCTTCAGGGTAAAACTGGTATATATATATATATAATAAAAGTAATTAAATAAAGCTATGCTATATTTATTGGTTAAAGTGCTCAGTATCAGGAATAGAGTGTATGTAAATATAAAAGTGGACTTTACTATGTTACTTTAAAATTGAAAATTAAAAACAAGCAAGAATAAACACAAATAAATAAATAAATCATAGGATAAAACAAATAAGCAAAAATAAGTAAAATAAATTAATCCAAAACTATAAATAAGTAAATAAATTAACAAATCACAAACACACACATAAACACAAATAAACATAATAACAACAGCCAACAATAAAATAATCAATAATAAATAACAAAATTTAACAACACAATCAATAGCAATAAACCTTCATCTGGATTCACAATTATTTCCTCCCAATAGCCCCTAGAATAATTTAAAACATAACCGTTACTACCCACCAAAACAATTATTAAAACAATACAATGTACTACCCACAATGCATCACTTACCTTTATATATAAATAGTCAAGAAAAAACACAATGCATATGGCCTGATGATTACATATATGCATCAAACAGACCGTGGCCACAGGGTGTTGACTTCAATGAACACTTATATATATATATATATATATATATATATATATATATATATATATATATGTTGGATGTGATGGAAAAATTGTTGTCATTTCATATTTTTAATTTTGTGCATGTAGGTTTTTGCTTTTGATTTTGTTGACTGCACAGTATAGTAAGGTCAGTTGGACACCATCTCTTAAGAAAAATAGCACCATGACACAATTCACTCTACCAGAAATTTGGAAATGGCATGCTGTACTGCTTGACATTCAGACCAGAAACTGAAATATGAACATTTCAGTGTGTTTGGCAATCTGAGGACAGTTCAGAGGATTCAGAAAGAGTTGGATGAGTCTAATGGTGATTATGAAGATAGAGCAGCTTGGAAAACTCACTTTGATCATTCTGATAAGAAAAGATTTCCTGAATTTGTTGGTGAGGGCCTTAGCCTCAACAGGGAGGGCTACATCAAGTGCTTTGAGGAGGTAGTGCTGCCCTGGGTTAAGAGGATGGCTGATGAAAGACTCTGTGTATGTCCACAGGACTCTGCACCATGCCACACAAGCAGAAGAACACAGTCATTGCTGTCATATAATTTCTGTGACCACATCATCAATTACATTAGGATTATAGAAGTATTTGTCAACTTAAAGAAGGAGACCATGTAGAAGAACTACAGGAGATTCTGAAGTTGTCTGGAGGCCATGGTTGAAGCCAATGGCGATTTTATTGAATAAATTTATTCTTTAGTATTCCAAGATATTTTTGTGTAATTTTGGTAAATATATCTGTTAAAATGAGATGTCAGTGTTATTTTCCTTTTTGTGTAATTTAGATGACAATTTATTGATCGCACCATATATATATATATATATATATATATGAAAAATAATATTATATATATATATATATATATATATATATATATTATTACTTGAACAATATTTTTATTGGATATCCATATTTGAATATTTGAGAAATCTTATTAAAAAAATGATGCAATCTATTGGTGAGTTGTTCTAAAATGCATCAGATCTGACAACGCTTTCTCCTGCTAAAGGGGATGCATGTTTGTATCCTGCCAGAGAGTGCAGATTTTCTTTAATAAGATTATCTTGATTATTGAGTCTGGTTGACAAAATTAAATAATTATATGGGTGAATAAATAAAAAGAGCTTCTACACAAATATGGGTATGCACTAAAAGTTACATTTAAGTAATAAAATCTTTTGGCTTAATAAACAAAAAACTACATCACTTCTTTATATATATATACACACACACACACACACATATATATATATATATATATATATATATATATATATATATATAAAGAAGTGATGTAGTTTTGCTAATGATATTTTTTGCTCTTCTGAGGGCTGAGAAAAACACAGTAGATTGACACTGACCTATTTCCAAGACGACTACTACACCTAGAAAAGTCTGACTTCAAAACTACCCACTATCGATCTGAAACAGACATTTCTCCAGACTACCATCCATATCTACCTTATAAACAAACATTTTGCTACATAAAACATCAAAGGACTCATGCTAAAGGAAATAAATAAAAATATATTATTTATTTATACCCTTGAGTCCATTTGTTTTATTTCCAAAATTGTAATAAAATTAATACCAAGAAACATCCTACCTCCCTACATAGCCACATCCTTATTGATAGTAAACCCAGAATTTTTCAAATGTAATAATAATAATAAGAAAGATAATGACCATTAAGAGGTGCTTACATCCTAGTAGTAATGTGGTTAGGCTTTATCTACCTTGAAAAGATGGTGGAAGAGGTTTGCTAAGAGTAGAAGTGTGTGTAATGCCAGAATGTAAATTCTTGCATGAGTACTTACAGAATAATCAGGAGTAGATTCTAAAAGGTGCACTGAATGAGAAGGTCATTGTATCGACAGAAAGGTTAGTGGATGATAGGGGAGAAAATTTATGATGAGAAAGTTGATGCGTTGAAGGAAAAAGCCATGCATGGAGGCTTTGCACAAGAAACCCAGGAGGTGGCAGATTTGGAATCTCCCAGGTGGGTTCCTTACAAAGGAAACTGAAGGGACATGAGCAGCACAAGAGAAAGCTTTAAGAACAAATTCTGTAAAGTAGGTTCTTAGCAGAACAGCTGATTTACCCTTGTGCAGTTTGTGTAAGTTTGCAATGCGATGCATTGTCACTAGCTGCCAAAAAAAAGAGTAAAGATGATGCCATGATGAAGTAGCTGACAGTATACATTGGAAACTATGCAGGAAATAAGTACAAGAAGTGGTGGTGCAAGCATTCGCCACTGTCAGTAGCTGCAAATGAGCAAGTCAAGCACATGTCGGATACAGCTGTCTTGACTGACAAGCACTTGGAGAGAAATCATCCTGATATATACCACACTTGTGCACAAAAATAGTCATGAATGGAACCTTATAGACATTGCAGTACCTTGAAATAAGCATATCATGAAAGTGGAGTAGGTAAGAAAGCACAGGTATCAAGGTGTATCTGGGACATATACAAGACAGCAGATAAATTTGTGCTATGTATGATTGGCACATTTGGGACTATTTCTCAAAATTTTGTTGCTATGCAGGACACTTTGGTGATTTCTGACATCATTGGGCTGTGTTGGTAGCAGTGCTGCTCAGAATAGCTCATGTGCTTAGAAAATTGCTGTGTCTCTAACTTGTGAGTATGAGCTGTAATATGGGCATTATCACCCAACCAAAACATCTAAGAGTTGGTGAGGATATAATAATAATAATAATAATAATAATAATAATAATAATAATAGTAATAATAATAATAATAATAATCACCGAAGCCAGTAGAATGACTGAACAGTGTAGTAATTATAGTTTAAGTAATTTTGCATACAAATAAAAAGTTAAGAAAAAAAAAACCATCAATACTGGAAAGAGTGATAACATTTACTGGAAAATTATTTTAAATAATTTTTTGTTCAAAATATCAACCGACAGTAACACTGGCTGTTCAATCAATGAATACCAAATATTTCCTTATAATAAAATGGATAATATTACCATTACCAATTCTAATGAACCTACAGCCACAACAATTCCTGTATGATCACTGAAGTCAAGCCTGGTCAGTACCTAGATGGGTGACCACTTGGGAATATCAGGTACTGTAAGCTTGGATGTGCAGGTGGTGTAATGGTTAATGACCTGGAATTGTTAATTTGAGAGCTAAGTTCAAATCCAGTTGTTTGTTATATTCACTTACGTTCAAATACTCTTGGGAAGGTAATGAATCTCCTCCTAGCTATGGGTTAAATAGTAAGACTTGTATCACTAAAACCATTATTATCTTCCTCCCCACAAATTTTTACATTCTAGAAATATTTTATGGCTTTAAATAACCGGCAAAGGGATGATAACCTGTAGAAAACAAATCACTCAATCAGTTCCAATGAAGCTAATAAAAAATAATGAACTGATAAAAACTTTTGTAAATGTCGTTATTTGCAGGTTTGAGCTGAAAAGCAGCCAACTATTACATAAGTGAATTTGAATCAAGTAGAAATCTGGCAGAATGGGAACTGCATTAAAAAAAAAATTCCCCTCAGGATATTGATTTCTTAAAGGAAATTGATGATTAGGATCTTAAAATATTCCTTCATTCATGGAAATTCTCTGAATGTTGGAAAAAAGCAAATTCCCCTGCCCCCTAAAAAAGATGAAAATAAAGAAAATATCTTTTGCTGAAATTTGAATATACATTTTTTTTTTTTTCATTTTTCTGAAAACATGACCAAGAATAAAATAAGCAGCAGTACCAAAACACTTGGCACAGTCAGCAATCGTGGAATTTCAGATATTTTTTTCGAAAATTCTTATCTTCCACATGGATCATTATTTGAAAAAATAGCCTCCCTGGAAAAGTGTGGACACTGATGTCAACAACGAATGGAGACAGTCTGTTTTATGCTTGAATGCAATCTTCAGGCCATCACAACACTGACTTTGACAAGAGCTTTATACACTGGATAAGCATTACGAAAGTCAACATTAAGGCCTGAAGATTGTGTTCAAGCATGAAATAGTTGAATTTTTAATCAAATAAGAAAATCAAAAAAATCACCAACAACAATAACATTTATTCAATTTCATTTATTAGGGATTAAATTAAATCATTTCATATGTTTCACAGTTTGCCTTGAGAATATTTTTGAGTGTTCTTAAATTTAAAATCTTTGAAAAGCTAACAATATTTTTACTTGTTTATTATTGCATCTTGCAAAATAAAATCCTTATATTTGCTAAAGTCCAACAGAGGACAAAATGCATTGGTAAAGAAGTTTTCACTTTGGCAAAAAAAATCAAAATAAAAAAACAAATGAAAACTACAGACAAAAGTTCATTTTTTCCATCAAGACATTCATTTCTGTAGTTCACTGCTACCAGCAAGCAGAAAATTTTTTTTTCTCCTGATGATGGACATATTGGCTGAAACTAGTCGAGGAATCTAAATGAAATAATAATAATAAAAATGAAAGAATATTAACCTACAACCCAGTGTGTCTGAAGATTTTAAGTTTTTTACTATTTTTTATGGTTCAATATATATATATATATATATATATATATTTATGATAAAATATAGTTTTAAGGCATACTATATTTATGGATTAAAGAGCTCACTGCTCACTCTCTGTTTCATTCTTGAACACAATCATCATGGTCTGATAATGATAGTATGGTCATGGTCAGTGTCTGATGATTGCATTCAAGCATGAAACAGACTCCACTGGGTTTTAACTTTAATGTACACTTTTACATATATATATATATATATATATATATATATATATATATGTATAATTTAATTTAAAGAAAACCAGACAACTTTAAGGTTCCATAAGTTTATAATTTATTTCCCCAGGGATCTTATTGTTCCCTGGATCATTAGACTCCACTTCCAAGTATGAAAAAATTGAATTTAAACTTACACTTTTGGAGGGTAGTATTCCACCGATGTAAAGTGATATAAAGAGGTTTGAGAGATAGTGTAACACACATGGTCAAAATTAGAGAGGGAAGAGAGAGATGGTAATGCTTTTAAATTTATTTTTATTACAATACTTAATACAGAGGAAGTGGGGGTAAGGATCAGAAATTGATCTATTTAATAGGACAACTCACTGGAAATGATATATATTAGAAATTTATATTGTTACACTATCTCTCAACCCTTTATATATATATATATATATATATATATATATATATATATATATATATATTAGGTTGGTGCAAAAATAATGACGTAATAATGTCGTTTTTTGACGTTAAAAAATATGCCAAAAAAACGACATTATTACGTCATTATTTTTGCACCAACCTAATATATGTATATACATGTTAGTATGATATATAATCCAAACAAAAATGGACAAATCCAAACAAGGATTTTTCGAAAGATGCTTGGGCTGACCAAGGTGGAATTCTAAAATAAATTCTGATATTTGGTTAGATTTTTTTTGAAATCTGTCAGACTAAGAACATTTCAGTATTTTCTTGTAGATAAAACCTCCCTATTGAGTCAATAATGTCCTGCATTAATTCCTAACTGGAGATGATCACTTTTTCATTTTCAATACATTTTCATTGTAAAATAAATTAGAATTTTACAATAGTAAACCTATTATAAATAGCTTTATTACAATTCTCTAGTAAAGTTATTTGCTATAGATTTATATAATCCATATAACTGTAATGTTCAGTCAGTAATAATTAATTCCTGACTGCTGATAATACCTTTATTCATGATTTCAGTAGTAAAAGTATTTATAATGCATTTCTATAACAGAATCATAAACATTAAAACACTATTCTATCATTAATAATTCATTAATTCCTAACCACCTATGATCCTTTTTCTTGATTTTCAATGTGTTTTTAAAATTTGCAGCAATATATATATATATATATATATATATATATATATATATATATATATATATATATATATATGGTGTGTAAAATATCAGATATAATTAGAAATATATTGAGTGTTTGATGTTCATTAATTAATAATTTTGCTCTGTCTCTGACACTGACCTCTTCTTGGATCCTTATCCTTTTGGAAATTCTATATGGATTACCATTTTTATTTTATCACATATATATATATATATATATATATATATATATATATATATATATGTATGTATCTATCAGCTAAATCTATATATAGATATATAGATCCACTAAATCTATCTATCTATCTATCTATCTATCTATCTATCTATCTATCTATCAACATTCACTATAAATAATGTTTATAATAATAATAATAATAATAATAATAATGATAAAAATAATAATAATAATAATAATAATAATAATATATATATATATATATACATATTATATATATATATATATATATATATATATATATATATATATATATATATATATATATATATAATATGTGATAAAACATGTCAAACTATGGTATATTTATGGGATAAAAGTGTTCATTAACTTGGATATAGTTTATGTAAATATAAGCAGTGTGTACACAGACATCAGTACTGAATGGTGACAGTCTATTCCATGTTTGAAGGCAATCCTCAGATTGTGTTAAAGTATAAAATAAACTGCCATTCAATATTTATCTATATATATAGGATTGAATAAGGAATATATATGTGTGTGTGTATGTGTTTTGAGATAGGGAGAAAGAGGGAGAGAGAAAGATGAAGCCAGATAGAAAAACTAGAGAAGACAAGTGAAGGGTATATATATATCTATATCTATCTATCTATCTATCTATCTATCTATCTATCTATCTATCTATCTATCTATATATATATATATATATATATATATATATATATGAGTAGATAGTTATGTAAAGAAAGAGATAGGTAAATAAATATGAACACATTGATAGATATGAATAGATACATATAATAAATATATATGAACAGAATGACATAGTTATGAATAGATAGATAGAATATGAAAAGATAGATAGATAGATAGATAGATAGTGAGATAGAGAGAGAAAGAGATCTATCTATCTATCTATCTAAGCCTGTTCATTATCTATCTATCTATCTATCTATCTATCTATCTATCTATCTATCTATAGATAGGGTGATAGATATGGAAAGACTATGAATAATATTTACAGCTAAACTCAAGATTTTAATAGATCCAAATCCAAATCTTCTGTCAGGTTTTTTTAATGAAATTATAATCAGTATTTGTGTAGAGCCATAATCACCAAAGACCTGAAGAGACATGGCACATAGAAAAAAAAGAATCATGTTTTCCTTTCAGTTTTTCACTCTATTTTTACTTAATGAACTTTTGTCAATGTTGGGATTTTTTTTTTCTTTTTTACTTTTGGCATTAATCCTAATCTTTTTTTTTTTTTTTTAATCCTGATTTAAAGAATGAATCACACATGCATTTCATAAGCTTTTCCATGCCAAATTCCTCTCAAGTTTTATTCTGAGGATTTTATTCAAGAACAGAAGATCAAAAATGTATGTATGAAACTGGAACATTAAACTGGTTTTGCCAAATAAATGTATTTTTAAAAAAATCTGTTTGGTGATTTTTTTGTTTATTAGTATTTAGTTTTTGATTTAAGATTTGAAAATTTAATTAAAAAAAAAAGAAAAAAAAAAGAGAATTCGTCAATCATTTTAGATAAAAATTTAGATCTTTAAATATTTCTCTTTATTAAAATTAGTACACACAGCTACATTGTCCCCATATTGCTGGATCAGATAATTCAGGATTTCCCCCTGGTGTTCAAATTAAAGCTATAATTTCAAATGCTAACTTTTAAAGCAGGCCCTCCCCACTTAGACGTTTAGTGCAACATATTCTCCAGGACTTCATTTTATTCTCTTGTATCAAGAAAAGCTAAACATGGTTAAAATTAATAAGATTTAATAAAGTTAGTTCATATCATCAAGCGGACATTTTATTACTATGTAACAGACGAGTAGTCTCCCTTTATCTGTTATTTTTCTGTCTGATTGTTCAGTGTACTGTTCACTAATTTAAAATATCGAATTGCTATATCAATTCAGCGTGACATGTTTACTAGCAATATAAACTAAAATAAAAAAAAATATTTGTTACTTTATAAAATATTTTTACGTCATCCTAATGCTTTTTTGTATTTTTATGAGTTGACAATTTGCATTAAAAAAGACCAATGGAAACAAAAAAACAGAATTTAAAAAATGAAATAAAGGAATAAATAGGAAAGCTTTATAAATTTGGCATGTTTATTTATTTATTTAGTTTTTATCAGATATTTTTTAAAGAGTAGAAATATTTAAATTGAATCTCACTATTCTAAAGATATCTGATAAAAACTAACTAACTAAATAATGATGCCAAATTTATAAAGCTTTCCTATTTTATTCCTTAGTGTAACCCGGATATAAGAGAAAGCCGGATATAAGAGAGATTTTTCTGGTCTCAAATTAGAGCCTGTGTTAATGTATATAAAATAAACCAAACCCGGAGATAAGAGCAACCCGGATATAAGAGACTTCGTCTCCAGTCCCGACAACTCTCTTATATCCGGGTTATACTGTACAGTGGCGGGCCTCGAAAACCAAGGGGCCTTAGGAAAATACCTTTGGAGTTTCGGCAGCGAGTTGGGGGAGGGGCTTCTTTACAAAAAGTAGAGAGCAAAATTACGAATCGGTATTTCATTGAAAAGATACGAAGACTACAGTTCCAAAGAAGCTTAAAAGTGCATTTTTCGAACATTCACTGAAGCAAAATCGAGTTTGTTTGTTCCAGAATCTCCTTTTCTGATTGGGGGAGGGGGTCTCAAAATAATCTGAGTGCCGGACCTCGGAAATTCTCTCCCCGGTATATATATGAGACTGAGAGAGAGAGAGAGAGAGAGAGAGAGAGAGAGAGAGAGAGAGAGAGAGAGAGAACAATTATTTGAGCTGGATAAGGCTAACGCATTCGACTATAGATGAAATAGTCTACTCATGAGGTAATTCTAGATATCCCTGTTATGTACACACACACACACACACACACATATATATATATATATATATATATATCCAAATGAGAGAAAGAACAGATGGAGTAAAAAAAATTGAATTGTTCGTAGCATTTACTTTTAAAAATGTGTTCAATACACAGTTGACCAATATATTATCATCGTTTTTATTATAATATCTATATATATCTATATATATCTAATATATATATATATATATATATATATATATATATATATATATGTGCGCATTTCCAGGAAATCTGAGTCGTGCTGTCGACATGGGGTATTTGTATATTCACTAATAATATCTACTTAATAACTCCTTTATATAACATTGATCACTGTTTTTATAAAACCTGAGAAAATGCATATATTAAAAATACAATTTTAAAGTCTGCTATATTTATAGATTAGAGTCAGGTCCGGATTTAGATTAAGAGAGTCTCTAGGCTACTCCACTTGGGAGGCCTCCCCAAATACAACATTCTCAAGTAGAGAAAAATGGAAAAGATGAGACAATTTGAATAAAACCAAAGATGATGACGGGTATCTAAAATTCAACAATTGACAGCTCCTCCTCTAAAGGACATAATAATAAGATGTTACTGTTAAATACAGTATGTGATTTAAAAAACGTATAAATGTTTAAATTAAAAAAAACAAACAAAATCTATAAAAAAATCAATGCCAGCATCGAGTTATCGGCTTAAATATTATTCTGAAATAGAATATAAGAGAAGTTACTGAGGGATTGTTTAGAGTCTACAGCGTGTTATAACTGCATGTATAAGAAATGATTATGATACCAGAATCAAAAATATTATACACTTTAGCTGGAGTCCCCTTAGATTTTGAAGTCCTAGGCTTCAGCCTACAGATAAATCAGGCACTGATTAAAGTGTTCTATATCAAGGATAGAGTGTATGTAAATATAAAAATGTATGAGTTCAAGACCGATCGGCGACAGTCTGTTTCATGCTCAAACGCAATGCCTCGAAGATTGCGTTTCATTTAAGCATGGAGCAGACTGTCGGCTATGAAGAGAGTCACAGTTTAGCAACGCTGTATTCCACCTCCCACCTTTTTTGTAAGGGAACGTACATTTCCTCAATAAGATATTTTTCTCGAAAGGCCATATCTGTCCACCTTCGTATCAGAAAATAAAGCAATTTCTAAAGAATTAATGGATTCATTATATATAAATGGAATCATAATCCATACTATATATATATATATATATATATATATATATATATATATATATATATATATATATATATATTGTAGGGACATTATTATAATAAACAGATACAAATAAAATATAAAATAATAATAATAATAATGAAAATTATAAATAAAATTAAATAAAACAACAATATTTAATCTTTGTTTAAAATAAATTAAATAAAAAATAAAAATAATAAAAAGTTCCCAGCGTGCAACAAAAAATTTTCCTGTCGGAAACACGGACATCCCGCCAAAAGACGTTAAATCCAATCTCTTCACCACAAACCTTGGTACGGGCAACACGTGTCCGACTTTTCTATGCGTGTAATAATACGAAGTAACTTATTCCTCTCATTACATGTATGATGAAAAATTTGTAACTTAAAAATACACACACCAACACACACACACACACACACACACACATATATATATATATATATATATATATATATATATATATATGTGTGTGTGTGTGTGTGTGTATGTGTGTATATATATATATATATATATATATATATATATATATATATATATGAAGATTATCAGTTAATAAATATGTTATATCTTGGTGCATGCACACCAAAAACTGGTGTTATAGAAATGTTAGTTATGTGCCATGCGTGATACACGCTTAGGCGATCATTTATCTTTCGATACATGTCTGACGTGGCAGATTTTTCCCGCAGTATGTTACCATTTTTTTTTCTGCGGTAGACGAGTTTCTATTCAAGTCTATAGAACCCGGTCTGTCCTGCTATTTACTCATAGCTGGGTCGGAGAAGAAGAGGATTCGTACTTTTCCCAAGGGTATTAGCACGTAAGCGAATGTAATAGATTCGACTGAAAATCGAATTATAGAAATGTAATGATAAGAACTAGGAGTTGCGTCCCCTGCATCGTTAGGTTATAGTGAAAGGAACGGAAATAGAATTACTATAATGCTCTAGAAAGACAGTTTTGACGCAAAAATACAGTCACTCTTTCTCTTTCTCTGATTGCCAACTTTTGAATTAGAAAAACGTGTTTACTTAAATGAGTTCACAAGAAAGATGTCTCTTCATTCAGATAAACCTAAAACTATTTCTTTCTTTGAATTAATACATCTGTGTCTCTGTCCCTGTTTGTCTGTCTGTCTCTTTCTCTCTCTCTCTCTCTCTATATATATATATATATATATATATATATATATATATATATGGCCTCCTTTGTAAATCACTAGCGGGTCTTAAATGCCACTTAAGATTATCGTACAAAATTTCATATCTGAATCAATAAGCTGTCAGATCCTCATACGTCGAAACCGACGGGAGAGTCCATTATATATATTTATATATTAAGAAATCGACAAAGTCCGACAATTTATTTATTAAAGACATTTTTATGTTTAACGTTCTTTTTATAGATACAAGTTATAAAATGTTATTTAATACTGTTTATTATAAACAGAGCATTTACTTAAATACTTGTATCTATAAAAAGAACGTTAAACATAAAAATGTCTTTAATATATATATATATATATATATATATATATATATATATTAAGTTGATGCGAAAATAATATATATATGTCAAAAAACGATATTATTTTTTCACCAACCTAATATATATATATATATATATATATTATGTAACCAGTTGTCAATCTTTCAATAAATATATTATAGATTATTGCATGCAGAACAAAAATTGTTCATATTTCCTTTCATGTTTTCATGTAATAGCGCACAGGAGTATTAATTTAACATATTGTGGACGGATGATATATAATCCCAGATGAAAGTAATAAAACCAAGAACAAGGCCTCGTATTATTCGCACACCCACAATAAACCCAAATGGGATACACACTTTAAGTTGTAAAAGGCATTTAACAAAAATGGACGCTCACGATCTTAAAAACAAAGATTAATATCATAATTTAAGAACAATATATACTTTAAAAAAAAAGGATTTAATACTTTTCGCCTTATAGATTAGATAATGGTTCAGTTTTAAATTCATTGAATGATAGCCGGATCGATAAGCACCGGATGAAGACTGGAGGGCAAAACAGCTGAAACGTTTTCCTTTTAAAACACGAAAATTTAAATGAGGACAATAGTCTGCGTGTAAATAATTGTATTTTGTTTTCTTGTTTAAAGAAAAAAGAAAATTGTGCCGATGGGGGAAGTAATAAGGACCGTCAAATATTGATTTTATTCTAAATCAAAAGTATTTGCTCCATTTAAAATATTCATGATAATTGCCTTACACACAAAAACGTGTTTCTGGTTGTATAGCTTTTTACTGATACGCTGCAGTAAAACCTCTACTTGAGTTGTCTCCCTTACATCAGTCGCAATACTTAAGTTGTGTTAATCAAAAATTTACACGTTTGTATTTGTGGGTTCGCCAGTTTTGCGTTATGAAGTAGCTCTGCTTTCTTCTATGTGCCGGATCACGTCAAGAGGTTGGCTCTCCACAATTTCCTGTCTTTTGTAGCTCATAATATATTTTCTTTTGGTTATTTCTCCTAATCCCTGTTCTGGCATCCATTGATACAAACTCGCTAGGTTGATGACGCGTTTGTTTTTTCTCTGTCCCTCTTGCCTTCAATGTGTCCCGTGAGTATCCAATTTTCCAAGCCCTCTTTCCTCATCATGTCTCCAGAAATTTCTAATGTCTAATTCTGATGATAATTATAAATGTCCTTTTTATTGCCATCTCTATATATAAAGCAATGGATGTCCTTTTCACTCGAGATCTATCTAACCGATTTTGATCGAACTTGGGATATACATTGTACAATGAAAGAAATAGGGTCTTAATGTAAAACATCGGTAATTTGAAAAAAAAAATCAATAATCGATAAATCTGATTAAAAATTAATAAATTCAAATTTTTTCTCCGATTTCGTTCATACTCGGTATAAAGGTTACTTGCATCATGATGAACTAAACGATGCCCCATTTTTATTTCTATGCCACTGCGTTTAGTGAAAAACCGCGAAAAACGAAAAATCGATTTCAACATAAATCGATTTCAACACAAATTTTAAACTAAAAACTCCCTCATTTTTCAATCAATCTAATGCAAACTTCACTCAATTGTAGCCAATAATAAGTTGATTATTTAGTGATCATTTAACTTGGTGACTGAGTCCACCCACATAGTGAAAACCCGCGTAAATAGCGACAAATGGCGATTTTTACTGGTTTCTTTCTTATTTTTTGTAGATCTTTCAACCAATTTTCATCAAACTTAACAATTGCTTTATAAATGTATCCTCTTTTTACATCGCTGGTAGCATACTGATAAATTGAATATCAAAAATTCTAAAATAATTGTGGTGTGAAGTGGGTCTTCATGTTTCCTGTTTTACCCCTTCATGTCATCGGCTAACTTCGACTGAATAAATGCAGACTACTTCTGTTATATCAGTAACTGCATTAATTCAAAATGTTTTTTACTGAAAGTACTTTAAAGGAATTGAAGAAGATAGACTCTGTAACATCAAAACATGAGACTGTTTTTGCTCCATTCTAATTGAACGCTTTTTCTGATCGGCTAGCTGGGTATTGCTGCTAGTTTTCTCTAAAACTTCGTCGTTGCTCACATGTTCAGTCCATGGTATTCATAGGATCCTTCTGTATAATTACATTTCTGCTACTTCATGTTTCCTCATTATCTATGAAGAGATTGTCCAGAATTCACTGCCATATAGGAGGATTGATATTACGTAACTGTTCGGTACTCTTTTCCTTGTTTCCGAGGAAAATTTCCTTTTTCTTAATACATTGTTTAACTTTTGGAAGGCATGTTTCATCATCCCAATGCGCCATCGGATTTCAGTGTCGTACTTTCCGACCTCTATTAAAACATTTTTCCAGATATTTAAATTGTTGTACTTGTTTTATTTTGATGTCTCTAATTTGTAATTTGCATCTAGGGCTGACAACCATGCATTCTGTTTTCATGCAATTGATGTTTAGTCCTTTCTTCTCGCCTTCCTTTAATACTGTTGTGGCCTTGTTAGTGCTAGAAATAAAGACACAAATACAGGAATTGTGTTAAACAAATATATTAACAGGAACAGTAATACAAACGTATACAAACGAGAGTGTAACAGCAAGAATGTTCGGTCCGACTGTCAGAGCTGACTGCTGGGAACTTCCTTCTCCGAAAAGGCAGAACCTGCTCCTATGTATAGCTGGGAGAGTCCATGCATGCGTGGGTAAATTACCAGGACAAATACGTCCTGTAGGAGTGCCTCGATGAATGCTATCAACACTGTGTCATCTGCATATCTTATGTCGTTAAGATTGTAGCCGCCAATAATGAATCCTGGTAGGACTTTATTTTTTTCAGAAATTACTTCGCTGTATGAATAAGTCCGGTAAGAAGACACACACACACACACACACACACACACACACACACATATATATATATATATATATATATATATATATATATATATATATGTAAAGTAGCGCACAGCAGTGATAGTGGTAATAAAACAGGGAGTTGTACCAAACAGTGAGGAATAATATATATATATATATATATATATATATATATATATATATATATAATTAGTGGTCAATATATATATCAGGTCATCTCATAAGTTCTGTCCGAATTTTAACTTTTTGTTAAAATGAACGAAATTTAAAGAGTATTTTATAAAGTTTAATGGAGCTGAACATTATTTTTATGTTTAGATGCATTTAAACTGATCAAATTTTATTTCAGAGAACAATAAAATTAAATTTTGTTTGATTAAAACCCTGCTAACATGGAAGTACCCAAGAATCATTTGAGGCACATAATGCTTTATGAGTTCAAGAAAGGAAACTCAGCAGACGAAGCGGCTAGAAACATTTACTCACTTTATGGAGAGGAACGTGTGAATGAAAGAACTTGCCGAAGATGTTTTGCAAAATTCAGAGGTGGAGATTTCACCCTTGAAGATGAAGATCGAACCGGACGTCCAGTTGAGTTTGATGAAAAGCTTCTTGAAGCAACCTTGAAGAAAATCCTGCTTTATCAGTTGAGGAATTGGCAGTGGTTCTCAGTTCAAACCATACAACTGTTCATCGTCATCTTCAACAATTTGGAAAAGTTCCTAAACTTGGAAAATGGGTGCCTTATGAATTGTCTGAAAAGAACCTCAAATCCCGAGTTGACATTTGCTCTTCTCTCCATTCTCGCCAACTTGTTTCACCTTTTTTGGATAGACTTGTGACTGGCGACGAAAAATGGATCTTTTATCGAAATGTTAAGCGTCGTAGACAGTGGCTTGGTAAAGGGGAAGGACCCCAGCCACAGCCGAGAAGGGAACTTCATGGGCAAAAGGTTCTTCTTTCAATCTGGTTGGATCGCCAAGGAATAATCCACTTTGAATTCTTACCACCTAATGCAACAATTAATGCTCAAATATACTGTCAGCAATTAGAGCGTTTGAACCAAGGTTTGAGGAAAGAAAAGACTTGCTTTAGTGAATCGAAAAGAGGTGATGTTTTATCAGGATAATGCACGACCCCACACAGCAGGAATCACGTCACAAAAGATCGAAGAACTTGGTTGGGAGAAAATTCCTCATCCACCTTATTCTCCCGATCTTGCTCCTTCAGACTACCATTTGTTTCGTAGCTTACAGAATCATTTGGAAGAAACAGATTTTGTAACACAGGAAGAGGTTAAAACTGAAATTTGTGAGTTCTTCGAATCAAAGCCAAAATAATTTTACAGTAATGGAATTAGTAAGCCTGTTAATAGATGAAAGGAAGTCATAGATAATCAGGGAAAATAGATTGTTGATTGAATCTGTAATTAAATGTAACATTTGGTCACTTGTTTTCTTTATTCAAAATTCGGACAGAACTTATGGGATGACCTGATATATATATATATATATATATATATATATATATATATATATATATATATATATATATAATTTCCTAAGAAGATAGAATCAATGTCCAGGACAGAGTAATAATATAAAAGGCTCGAACACTAATATTCCATGGTTATAATTTATAACATTGGAATCGTAATCATGATCAAAATCATCAAGGTCTGACGATTAGGATTGTGATTACGATTTCAATGTAATAAATTATAACCATGGAATATTAGCGTTTCAGCCTTATATATATATATATATATATATATATATATATATATATATATATATATATATATATATATATATATTGAGTTGTCTGAAAAGCTTATGCCAATTTTTAAGGGAAATTAAAACACAAAGAAAAATTATGCCATTAAATAGTTATTGAACTAAATATGTTAATTAATTTTTTTGCCCAACCTTTTCCATTTTTTCTTCAACTTAAGATTCCATCTTCCCGGAATTTCGGTGGTTTTTCGGTAAAGAAAACATTAAGGTGTTTTCTTATGTCATCCAAAGAATTAAAATTTTTACCATTGAGATTATTTTGCAAGGGCCTTAATCAATAAAAATTCGAAAAACCTCCAGCCCGAGGTCTGGCATTATCCTGATGGAAAATAACAACATTCCTGTTCGACAATTCTGGACATTTTTCTTGGATTGTTGCCTTTAATTCTTCCAATTGCGACTAGTACTTTTTAGGATCAATTGACTGCTTACTTGGTTCATAGTACAGGATTCCTTTGCAATCCGATAGCATGATTTTCTTAGGATGAAGACCTGTTTTTGAGGTGGCTAAAGTTGGCTCAGGTAGCTTACTCCAGGATCTTTTGCGCTAAACGTTGTTGTAAACGATCCATTTCTAATCACCCGTCGCAATTTGCTTAAAAAAGGGTGAATGTTCACTGCGTTTATACATAAAATCACAGATGAAATGCAATCCAAACGGTTCTTTTCATTCAGGTCATGTGATACGCAAACATTGTAGCGATTTGAGCATCTAAGCTTCACTCAGTGCTCAGAGATAGCGGATTTTCCTGAATTTAGTGTTTCTGCCAATTCCCGCATTGTATAATGCGGGTTATTTTCAATCAATGTCATGATTTGGTCATCATCTGTAGTGAGGGGGTCTGCCTGAGGGTTCTTCATCAATAAGTCTCCAATCAATAACTCTAAACTTAGAGAACTATGTGACACTATTTAGGTCGCTAGAAAGAAAGAAGAAAAAAAAAAGAAAAAAGAAGGCGAGAATTAAATTTAGATGATAAGAAGCCATCACGAAAAGGACACTAAGCGATGTTATTCTTTTTAACAAAGAAAAATTTATTCTCATTAGCGAGGAAAGTAAGGTCGCGGATGTTTCGGATTTAATCTGATTTATGTTACGGGGTGGCGAGTAAGATATATCCAATCTGCCCATGGCAATGGTAAAAATTTCAAATTGGACAAGCGACCTCCTGCAGAATTCTAAAGAGATAAATATAAAAATTAATTAAACACGCACTGACCAAAAAACAAAATGCCCGCTGGACCTCCCGTATGGTGCTGGGAGATAAAAATTAATTAGGTCAAGCTAGACCGAAACCACAATGTCCGTGGAACCACCTCCATGTCATTTGGGAAAAACACCTGTTTATTGTCAGGGCTGGCTATGATAGCGAAATTATTTTATCAGAACGAATAATTGGCACCAAGGTGCGATACGTCCAATTGACCACCCACTTGATAATTGGCGAAAATCTCTTTGACGAATTCCATATGATTCGGTTAAGATAAGAGTCTAAGGTTTGTTGTCGGGCAGAAGAAAGAGAAGAAAGGAAAAAGAAAAAGAAAAAGGAAGATAATTTTTTTTTTTTTTTGAGCAAGAATTTTTAAACCGAGGCTAGTCTGGCCACACCCACACTACTGGGCGCCCATTGGCTGAATGCTGGCGTGAGCGGCAGGCGAAGGTAATCATGTGAAGAAGGCGGGGAGGCCTGTTGGCACCCATTGAAGAGATCGGTATGAGATGCCACTGTGAGAGAGAGGGGAAACCCGTTGACACCCTCTGAGGGTATGGTGAGATACCAATATGAGAACAGAAGAAGGTGGGTGGACGAAAAGACTTCCAAAAATGGAAAATAATAAATTTTCTTGACCGAAAACAAAGAAGTGGATTGTGGATTTAGAATTATCAAGGAACCTCAAACCCCGACAAGCCCACCCCGGTTTTGGTCGGCGTCCATATAAGAAGAGTCGCAGCGAGTGAAAAGCAGTTCCAGTTAAGTTGGCAGTTCAGTTGGAGCTGGAGTTCAGTTGGGGAGTTTTTTTGAAGTCGCCTCGCAGAACAGCTGACTGAAAGATTCCAGGCATCACGACCTCAACTTCTAACCAAGAACAATTTATTTTTGAAGAACGACTTAGACTCACACCACCAAAACAAGTTTCACGAATATCGCCTGAAGATACACCAAAACCAGTTTCTTAAAAGAACAATTTAAGATGTTAAGACTCGCCTAACAAACACAAAGTGTCACAAATCCATATAAGCGGGTTGGTAGAAAGATGCAGTCCTGTATTCAACAACCAGATATAAAATATTGTTATCCTTTTTAACACATTTGAACTTTTCGAGTCGTTACCTTATTTTCTTTTACATATACTTGTGCGGTGTTGCCCTTGCTCGAACTCGGCTTGCATTACGGCCCGGTGACTGATTGATTTCGTCTACCTAAGATTAAATCACAACGTGGGTAGGTTAGACTGGAAATCAAAACAGTTACTTCGGTAACCAGACGTTGGAGGCGAGCTGGGAACGACAAGGCTGATACCGAATCTAACCAGATTCCCATCCGAATCAGCAAAAGGTTAGAACGTCACATTTGGTGCCGCGACCAATACCAAGCCAGTTGGTCGTCACAGGACAGGATTGCACGACGGACGCGGCCAGGCAGACGTCACATTTGGCGCAGCGACACCGGGGGACGTCACAACTACTTCCGTACAGTTCTGTCAGCTAAAGTACCTTCACATATCTTTTTGTTGCTTGCGAGGTATTTTTGCCTTTACGGTTTAAAAAGACGTATCAAGTGTCTAAAACGCACCTAATAATCTTCTATTTTCATAGGAATGTAAAATTGGCACGAATTAAGTAATTGTAAACTTTGTTTCTCAATCGGAAATATAAGCATATTATATCTGTCGATAGATTTGACGCATTCTGACATATAGTGCTGCCTTGGGTCAAGAGGGTGGCTGCTGGAAGACACTATGTCTGGCAACAGGACTCAGTACCATGCAGGAGAACCCAGTCATGGCTGTCAGAGACTTTCTGCGACCAGATCTGGTCACCTAACTTCCCAGATTGCAACACCCTTGATTATTATAATGTGGGGCGCAGTTGAGCGAGAGACAAAAAAAAAAAAAAAAACTACCTGTAACACCAAAGAGGAACAGAAGGCAAGGATTATGGCAGCATTTACTAAATCAAACAGAAAGACTGTCCAGAAGGAGTTACATGGTATGGAAGAATTTGGAAAAAAAAACATTAATAGTGAGCGGGAATAGAAAAAAGTAACCAGGAGGACAATTGATAGCAATTGACACTGCATTTAAATTTTTTCAGGTTAAAGTTGTCTGGAAATCACAGAGCCAAAAGGGAGTTCCACAAGCGAGAAGTGCGAGAAAAAATGTTAGCGTAGAATTTACAGTTACATCTAGGCAGGTCAGCTGTAAATTGATGAGATCTCGACGCCAGTCTAGTACTGCCTTTAAATTAAAAAAAGTCTAGGTACCATTGCGAAGAGCTCATCCTAACAATTGCCATGAAAGTACTTAGAGAAAAGACACAGAGAGGCAAACTTACAGCTGTGGGAAAGTGACTGAAGCCGAGCCGCCAGATCAGGATCAATAATATAGCTGATTCTTCTTTGGATTTTATCAAGGATCTCAACATATATTGCATGGGGTCACCGGACCATTTCTGACAGCAATATTCTAAACATGGATGAATGGTAGACTGATAGATATGTAAGATAGATTCTAGTGATAGAAATTGTCTCGCACGATATAGTGAACAAATTTTCTGAGCAGCTGACTTAGCAATAGATTCAATATAGTCTTTCTAATTTATGTCAGCTGAATGTTAGACCTAGAAAGCACAATGAGTCAATTTCCTGGTGGTTAGCATTAGCCATGATGATGTAAAGCAAAGAGGGGTCTCTCAGATGAATAATGGAGGGAAGTCTAGCTTTGGAGGCGTTAAAATTGACAAATCATCTTTTGCTTCAGTTAACAACAGACTTGAGGTCATTTTGGACATGTGCTCCCATTATGACCTTGTCGATCTGATCCGCCTTACTATCGAGGCAGAAGTAAATGGTTGTGCCATCAGCGTAGATAACAAGTAGAGAGCTGATGTATATTTTTTTACAATGATGTTCACCCTGTACAAAGCCCAAGAGCCACTCTAGGTAGAGGGTTACAGAGTAAGAGGCGGAGTTTATAGGGATATATAAGGAACATAACGGCTGACCCTAGACTTGAACAGATTAAGATTGTAGAAGTATTCTCTTGGAAGTCGGTTCGACAAAAATGAGGTTCGTTCAAAGAAGCTGCTTGAGTGGAACTTGCATCTCACTAATGGAATATTAAGGGAATGAGGGTGGTTCACTATAACGTGCGTGGCATGACTGGTCTTCACCGTGAAAGTTAGAACTGGTGGAACTAAGGAATGTAGTTCTTCAGAATCCATGCCATGGAAATAGCAGTAAGAGACTAACGACGTTTCGTCTGTGGAAAAGTGGTTGTAGGGTGGAAAATAATCCATCACCCACAAGGAGGTGGATACACTTTTGGGCTCTATCGAGTCTGGAATGTGAAGACTGAGCAGCTCCTGTCCATATATGGCAGCAGTACTATTTCGGCACAATCTGCCTCTTGTAAAGCTAAAGGATTTGCAGGAGGCGTCAGGTACTTAATGGAGCGGCACAGGGAACAAGACATTTTTCTATTATCTATGAATTCCACTTGAAGTCTGGGCTGAGTAAGTCATGATAGGCGCTCAAGGAAAGGGACCTCCCTGACAGAACACCCGTTTATCGTGAGAGGTGAAAGTTCGGTGATGATGAAACGTCACTTAATATATATATAATGATTTATCTTCGACTATTTCCCATACATATGTATCATGTTAAAACACGCTTCACATTTTATTTTTTATCCAATATATATCGAACATGCCAAAAAGATTCCACAATACAACAGGCACAGTTTAAATCAAAGCCTATTGGTTAACCTCATCATATGAAATATTTTTCTCGATCCTGCTTTCAGGAAAAAAATTCTTATTAAACACAAAAAAATTTTGACTTTCAAGAGAAGAGATGCGACTGTTTCCAAGATGTTCGAACGCAAGAGAAGACGTGGCTACATAGCTTTTTTCCTCCCCACTCCAACGCATGTTGAAAGAAACATTTATCGGCGAGATGAAACAAATCATCTTCAACAAGAAGCAGGGACGTCAGAAAATCTTCGCTGAGGATAAAATCTTTTTTCTGAACCACAACTTTTTCAGTGGACCAACTACCCAGACACTTTAACTCAACTGACGACTATTTTAATTCCTTTCTTACTCTTGTGAATTCATTTACATGTATTTGTAAATACAATTGATTTATTTAACAAGTTTTCATTATTTTTATTTTCTTGTTTGCGCTTCGGACGTTCGGATAATTAATAATAAAAAAAAAAAACCTGGACAAATGAATTTCCTACACATTCATTAATTCCATTTTTCTTTCTTTCGTTCTTTTAATTTTTTTAAAATTCTGCATTTAATAAAAATACTTTGCGCATAATTATGGCGACAACAATTTATCTATAATTATCAGAAGATAACTGAGAAATGTTTAGACGTCTTTTATTTAGAACTAATTACATCGATGGATCTGACGTCTGCCTTGTATCGGCAAAGACATGTACATATTCATGCTCTACTTTCTGATGTGGACATTAAAGATTGACAACAACAACAACAACAACAACAATCATACGAGACAAGTAGACATCTCGTTTGTCCGACAGAAAAAGAAACGTCATTTATAATCAATAAATTATTAGCTGTTCTCAAGAACTTTCAATTCGTTCAAACAACTTCTTGCTAAATCTTTCAGCTGTATTTATACGCTTCCTTTTTGATTTTGAATCCAAAGTCAGATGCAGTGAGGAAAACTCGAGTCTTTTCTGCATAGGAGGGTTTCAAGTAGAGTCTACGTTAAAAATACAATAACGATTACCTTCCAAGTGCTTTCTTGCGTGTTTTCCAGTGATCCTGTCTTTGTTTATAGATCTCCAAAAGCCGGAGAAATCGACCGAAAGAAATTTTTTCAGGACTAAAATCATGGAAATCATACGGGCAAAGGAAAGTTTTAAAGCATTTGTTTAATAAATTCTGTCCATAATCGTATAGTTAACAAATACAATGTTGTTGTTGTTGCTATTTATTAAGTTAAGCGTAAACTTCGCACAAGGTCACAAGTATGGGAAACTCATGGGTTATACGCACTTATCCTCACATTAGAAATAATACTCGTGTCCTTAATGCTGTAAATTTCAAAATCGGTTTCATTGAATACGTCCTGTGCGAACGTAGTAGAAAACTGTAGCACGGACGTAGTTAGTAGAAAATAGTTTTCTAACTACTGTCATGCTACAGATTTCTATTACATCCGTACTATAGCACGGACGTAGTAGACAACTATAGCACGGACGTAGTTGACAACTATAGCACGGATGTAGTAGAAAACTGTAGTACGGACCAAGTAGAAAACTATAGCACACGATGAAGAATAATAAGCTAGTCCGAGCGCAGTAGTTCAATTTTCAAAAGTCCGAAGGTCGAAATTCCTGAAATTCCTGAACAAACTCGACAATCGGACTCACTCGCTTTAAGGGGATCCGCTTATTAACAGTCACTTCAAACGAACCACCGGCAATCACCTACTCGCCTACTCACTTACCCACACGCAGACGCTCAAGGTCACCAGCTGAAGATTTAACTGACAGCTTTCCATCTACGTGATCCAGCTCTTATGTATGAAAATTTAGTTTCGTATTGTTATTTGTCCCTGCATCATTACGATTAGATATACATGCAGATCAAACCAGATAGTTTAAAAATATTTTTCACTTGGATGGCGTATTGGGAAGCATTCAAAATGCTAAGCAGAGTAGTGGGAAATAGGAAAATTTTGCTAGAGACACAAACAAAATACTAAATTGCTATGGGATAGCTATCTTCCTATGTGACAGTGAGTGCTTGACTCTCTCTCTCCTCAAAGATGAAGAGACTTGAAGCAACAGAAATGTAGTTCTACAGAAGGATGCTGAGGATAATATAGACCGAACATGTGAGTAACGACGAAGTTTTGGAGAAAATAGAAACAAAAAGAATGTAATATTTAACATCAAGAAGAGACAGTTGAGTTTTCTGGGGTATTTAATGAGGAAAGGCGGCTTGGAAAATCTGATTCTCACGGGGCAGATAATGAGCAAGAGGGATAGAGGAAGGCAACGCATAAAATAGCTGATGAGCTTGAGTCAATGAATGGCGGAACAGGGCTTCAAAAGCGTTATTTTCTACCCAATTATAGACAATATTGCAAACATGCCCAAAAGATACCACAATACAACCACATCATTTAAATCAAAGGGTCTGTTAACTAGAAATTAACGTCTCCTTGCGAAATATTTGAGCAATCGGAGAAAACTAAAACCATGTTTTTCTCTAGCCTACTTTCTGGAAAATTTTCTTATAAAACCCGTAGATTTCGACTTTCAGTAGCAGAGATGCGACTGACTCCAAGCTGTTCAAATACAAGAAATAACGTGGCTACATAGCTTCCCCGCTCAAAGCGTGTTGAAAGAAACCTGTTTCAGCGACTTCAGACAAATCATTTTCAACAAAAACAGCAGGGACTGTAAGTAAATCTTTGCTGACGACCAAAATCTTCTCTAAACCCCAATTTTTCTTTGGACCAACTACTCAAAGACTTTAATTCAGCTAATAATAATTTTGACTCCTTTTTGACGCTTTTGACTTCATAAACATATGTTTGTAAATACAAATGATTTATTTAACAGGCATGAGACCATGTTTCTTTTATTTTATTGTTTGGGATTCGGATGTTAGGATATTTAATATAAAAATAACATTGGACAACTGAAATATCTCCACATTCATTATTTCTTTTTCTTTCATTCTTTTACTTCTTTAAAATTCAGCTTTTAATGAAAAAATTCTTTGTACATAATTATGGCGTCGAAGTTATGTATATAATTATCAGAAGATAACAGACAAATCTTTAGACGTCTTTTATTTAGAACTAATTACGACATCGGTGGAACTGACGTCTGCCTTGTATCGGCAAAGACATATTCATATTCATGCTTTGCTTTCTGAGGTTGACATTAAAGATTAACAAGAACAACAACCACAGCAACAATCATACGAGACATGTAGACATGTCGTTTTTCCGACAGGAAAAGAAACGTTTATCATCAATAAATTATTAGTCGCTTTCAAGAACTTTCCTCTTGTTCAAACAACTTCTTGCAGTATTCTTCAGCTGTATTTTGAACCAATTTCATATTGGAGACACCACAGATCATCTCCCTTTAGGATATATTTTTGTTGGTTGCATTAAAATCGATTTAGACCTCTGCTATTTTTTGGCATGAATCACATGATACAAAATATCTCGAAACGAGCAACTATCTGATACCAACATTATTATTATTATTATTATTATTATTATTATTATTGTTATTATTATTATTATTGTTGTTGTTGTTGTTGTTGTTCTTCTTCTTCTTCTTCTTCTTCGTCGTCGTCGGCGTCGTACCGTATCTCTTCGCGACGTAAGCAGTCATTGCCCTCCGCAACCTTTTATCCTTTGTCCCTCTCAGCAGTTTTTGTCTCCTTACAATCACACCCAGACCCTGTTCTGCCGTATGTTTACACGTGCTTGCCAAATAGGTTACACGATGTTTCCTTCTGTGTGATTGCCTTTAGTCCTGTGAGCTACAAATTCTCCAAGCATTCTTTCCCCGTTATGATTCCCATAAATTTCAACTAACCGGCTTTTCGATAGAAACTTTGGCATAAACAGATTTTCTCTTAGCGTCTTTCTTGTTTAGTAGGTCATTTTTCGCACAAATAATTAAAATAATAAATAAATAAATGAAATAAATAAAAATAAAACGACGACAACAACAACAACAACGAAAAACAAAACAAATGAATGAATAAATAAACAGCAAGCATCAACAAATAGTGTGTCTTTTCCACATCCCCCAACCGATTTAAAATATAGTAGTAGTCTAAGTGAAATAGATCAAATAAAATAAAAATATTCATCATTTCTTTAAGATTAACATTCTTAAGGACAGATCAGTCCGCTAACTTCGTTTCTGAAGCCAGATACTTGAATAAGCGAACACAAGATAAAAGACCCTGTATCAAAGCAAATGACTATCCTACGTCACTCACCAGCCATTTACTGAGCTCAATATAAACCCAGGAAAAATAGGGCTTAGAGGTCAGTTCTCGCTACATTTACGTCAGACATTCTGATCTACTCCTCTAACCACCAGATACCTAATCAGGACAATTGCCTGCTACAAAGAAAGAGGGGTCTCTTTCTCTGTTTCAAATTACTGCTAGCTACGAGCTCTGTCGCATGAGAAAGATACAATTTGTATTTATGAAAAGAAAATAAACCTTTCTAAACAGCGACCACTCAGCGTTCATTCATTTTCAATGCAAAAACGAACATTCTGCGCCAATCCCTCATAAAAGTAACTTCAAAATAATCTTTCTAATCTTTCTGGGGAACAGAAAGGAAAGGAAAGGAAATTTATGAATCAGTTATCGTTGACCCGAGAAATAAGACGTTTTTGGAAACAACCAGTTTAGTTGCTATCTTTGATTTCTTTTCTCCTAGACGAGTAGAGTAGATGCATCCTGCAGTACAGTACGCAAAGATCTTTAAAAAAAAAAAAAAGGCAGTACGATTTATTATGAACCTCTCTTATCATTGAGCGATATAGATTGTCAAAGTCCGTCGAATACATCTGATACTAAGTAAAGGATTAAGACATTTTATTTTAGTTCTTGTTCTTGTCGAACGGGCGCACGAAAAACTAGACCTAGTCTTACATTCATTGATGTATGCACTGAGAGATCTTTATTATTAGTAAAAATCGAACATTCTTGATAAAAAATTGGAAGATGTAGCAATTTACTTTAGTTTCGTTTTATATTACGAGCAACGACAATAATAATAATAATAATAATAATAATAATAATAATAATAGTAATAATAATAATAATAATAATAATAACTAGAAATTACCAAGCACATATACTGAAAAGTTGTATTGACCTGAAATGCAGATTCTGTGATAAATATCCAGAAACATTTGATCATCTTGCATCAGGTTGCAGTGTTAGCACCCGTTGAATACAAAACTTGGTATGATAGAGTGGGCCAATATATGCACTGAAAAATATGCAACTTTTCAACGGGAAGAAAACTGCAAGAAATTGGTATGAACACCAACTAGAGCCGGTTACAGATAGGACCTGTAGGAATTTTATGCGACTTTACAAGACACACAGACAGAACAATTAAAGCTAATCGTCCAGACATCGTGATTAGAGACCGCAAAGACAAAATGTGCCTTCTTACCCTGAAAATTGTAATGTATCTTTAAAGATCTTAAAAAACTATCAAAATACAATGATCTTGAAATTGAAATCTTAAAAAAAAAAAAAAAAAAAAAAAAAAAAAAAATGTGGCACATGAGGACATCAACAATTGTGGTTATAGTTCTCCGTTTGACAGGAAAAGATTCCGAAAAACTTATCGAAGTGATCCCTGGTAGACCATCCCTTAAAGAAATACAAAAAATTGTTCTCATAAGCACAGCTCACATCATACGAAGGGCTTTATCCATGTAAAATGTGTGTGATCAGAAATTTCCAATGTATAATATTTGACCAATGAAATTAATATACACAACTGAGATAAGTGTATTGGCAACGATATGGTGAAAATAAATTAATTTATTCTCGTATTCCTTCCAAAGCAAACTATTAAGAATCAAGAAAAAATTCGTTACAAAGAAAAGAGTACTGAACTGTTACGCAATATCGATTCTCTTATATGGCAGTGACTGTTGGACAATCTCGCAGATGAAGAAGAGACTTGAAGCAACAGAAATATGGTTCTACAGAGTGATACTGTGAATCCCATGGGCTGAAGATGTGATCAACAACGACGTTTTATAGAAAATGGGACAAAAACGGACACTTATACTTAACACCAGGAAGAAAGAGTTGAAATTTTTTATGGCACGTGATGGAGAAAGAGGACTTGGAAAATTTGATACTCACAGGACAGATTGAAAGCAAGAGAGACATAGGAAAACAACGCATATCCTTCCTAGCGAGCTTGCTTAGGTAGATGGCAAACAAGCTTTAGGAGAGATAAGAAAAATACAAAACTTATTAAGAGCTAGGATGGACAGGAAATTGTGGAGAGCCATGATTGCCAAGGCCCTTGACGGAACTTGGCACATAGAATGATGTCTGAGTGTCCTACGTTTTGTATCGTTTTGATATAAATAAATGGCTCCCCTAAAAATTTCTCAAACCTGCGGATTGGTTGGGTTTGGTTTATTTTGTTTTTCTGCATATCAGCTTCAATGGGTTTTTAATGCCGACAAGATTTTTAGGATAGCTTCGTATGTACAGAATATATATTCTTTGTAAGAAATCAGTTTGTAGATTAGGTTTCAATGACGTATTTTTGTAAAGAGGGTTTTTGTCGAGCGTCAAATGTATTACTGGTAATATTTCTTTTCCCAAAAATTATTGCTGTTATTTTTATACTCTCATGGTGTTTTGACTCCGGTTTGGGGGTTAACTATTTGCCCATAGCTGGGACCCTAACAGGTGCTACCACACCGGACCAGGATGGACCTGTGAGCAACAGAAATTAAGAGATGTTTCCATGCTACTCAAAACCTCCAGCTCAGAGGCCTTGCTGCCGGATGTAGTTTATCGTTATATACCGAGGTATATGTGTGTATTTTAAAGTCCCATAAAATTCTTACCGGTTTTATCTCTTTAACCGGCTGTAGGTGGTGTTCATACCAATTTCTTGCAGTTTCCTTCCCGTAAAAGTTGCATATTTTTCAGTGCATATATTGGCCCACTCTATAATGCCAAGTTTTGTATTCAACGAGTGCTGACACTGTGCAACCTGATGCAAGATGATCAAATGTTTCTGGATGTTTATCACAGAATCTGCACCTTGTAGATACATACTTCATATAATAAGAAATTAAGTTAATATTATTTCGGTAAGCAGCTGTTTTACATGTTCTAGAGAATTTTGAGCCCATCTTTGTAAATATATTTCAGTCTGATTTGAGAATAGCTTAAAAGCATTTCGTAATTTTCCAAGTTCCGCTGAAGTCTGACACAAGGCTAAAGTAGTCATGACCGAACTCGCACCATTAGCGAATCGGTTGACAGCATAAATTTGTTGATTATCGTGTTAAGGTAAGCTCTCGGCTCTGACCATTTTGGACAAACTGGTAATAGCGCCAATGTAGAATTTACAAGCACTTTCCTTATCAACCGACTGATCTTGGGAAGTAATTAGATATTTTCTATGAAACGAATTGCATCTCATTAAACTAGGAAATAATTTTATTAGGCATGAAACAAATTCCAAACAGAAACAAACACAACTGACATATTTCAATTTCTTTCCCAGACATAATTCATATCAATTCCTTTGTTTTCAATTCTTACAAAATAAACCAACAGAAACAAAAAACAAAAACAACACACTGTGATAGAGAGAGAGACAGAAAGTGTGTATATGTGTGTGTGAGTGAGTGAGTGAGTGAGTGTGTGTGTGAGAGAGAGAGAGAGAGAGAGAGAGAGAGAGAGAGAGAGAGAAAGAATACAAAGAAAAGCAAGTCACCGTCTGTATTATATACTCACATTAACATACATCAATTACGTTTTTGTCTTTTTCATAAAGCATGACTGATTTTACTCCAATGTCTGACCATAAGTAATACTGGATAATAATAATAATAATAATAATAATAATAATAATAATGTTACGTTCTTAGTATTGATAATTCAATTATGTTCCCAAATAACGTTGCCAAACCTATAACGATGATTTAATGTTGGGAATGTACTTTTGTCACTGCCGGTAATATCTGATTTTGTCACGTTTAGACATACATAAGTCTTTTTTTGAGAGAGACGCTTGTCAGTTTTATCGGACTTTTTTTTTTTTTTTTAATAGGCACTGCTATTATATACTAGAGTGTTGTCCATTATATTACGGTCTTTTAATATTGGCAATATACTTATGTCATTGTTAGTAATATACGATTTTCTCGTTTTTGCTCATCTAAGCTGTCTCACAAAAAAGCACATAGATTTAAGCGGGCTTTCACCACACAAGGGAAAAGGTAAGTTGAAAAAAACCGCACACCATGCTACATGTACTGTAAATCAACTGATACTGGTTTATACAGGGTGCGATGGATAAATTGTCGTCTAAGGAAAATAACACGGGCATCTCATTTTAATTGGTATATTTACCAAAA
Organism: Acanthosepion lycidas; assembly: GCA_963932145.1. NCBI lineage: Eukaryota > Metazoa > Mollusca > Cephalopoda > Sepiida > Sepiidae > Acanthosepion > Acanthosepion lycidas. The sequence goes on from OZ010587.1 coordinate 82,454,679, forward strand.
TGACAAGATATCTTGAAATACTAAAGAGTAAATTTATTCAATAAAATCGCCATTGGCTTCCAGATGACTTCAGAGTCTTCTGCAGTTCTTCTGGACGGTCTCCTTGTTTAAATTGATAAATGTTGACATAATCATTGCGTTCAGTTCATCTTTGATGTTAAAAGGAGTTTTCCTGTTCTTTCGCTCAACTGCGCCCAACACATAATAACTAAGGGGGTTGCAGTCTTGGGAGCTAGGTGGCCAGATGTAAGCAGTACAGCATGCCCATTCCAGATTTCTGGCGAAGTGAAATGCGTCATTTTCTTACAGACGTTACTCAACTGAGCCTACTATACGGTGCAGTCGATAAAACATAAACGAACAACGCGCATGCGCGAAATTAAAAATATAACATGGCGACAATTTAACCATCGCGTCCTTGATATTGAAGTGTGTATTTATTGAAGTTAATATTTATTTATATTTTATTTTATTTTTTCACGAGTGCTTTCGAATGTTGCTACATCCGTTTTCAATGACTGCATTTTGTTTATGTTTACCTGTTTAATTTCGGCGTTCACACGTTTGCTGGAACCAATTTCAAGACACACAAGGTGACGTCATTTAAACTTCAATAAACTCACACTTTCAACCCAGAGAGCTCAACCGAAATAATTTTTTAGGAGCATATATATTGTCATCCACATATATATATATATATATATATATATATATATATATATATATATATATATATATATATACACATACAAACACACACACACACACACACACATATATATATATATATATATATTAGGCATTTGTCAGTTTCGGGATACTAGGGACTCTACTAGAGTAGCTAGCTAATCCCTCTTGCAGATGCCTACCCAGGCACGACTGTGTTTCTTCAACACTCACAGATTCAGTCAGTAATTTATAGTGCAACTATGCTTAGCGAATAGAAGCTTCATACAGCAGACATCTTGGAAGATAATGTGGGTCATCCTCACATAATAAATGGAATCTGCCAAATTTTACTGACGATCCACTAAAAATCTTTGACGGAGTGGTCTTTGATTTCAGTGCTAATAAGCATCCATGTATTAGGTTGGTGCAAAAATAATGACGTAATAATGTCATTTTTTGACGTATATTTTAACGTCAAAAAACGACATTATTACGGCATTATTTTTGCACCAACCTAATAGAACCTCTGATTCTTTTCGCAAGGAATAAACGAAATATTTTCACTCGTGTCGAATTTTGTCATTGCTTATAATAACGGTTATTTTGTTGTTAAGGTCGTTCTTTTTGGTTGAAATGTAGAGAAGATTGGAACTTTTCAATGAATTTATGTTGCAAATAAGTATAGATATAGTGACTAAACAGGTTTTCTTCAACTTCCAAACCATTTCTGTTGTTTTAATTATAAACTGAAAGTAATATGTAGGAATTATCTCCACCTTGTCTGCCAAGATGCTAGCTAGGTGGCGCTGTTTCAAGACTATAAAAAGGCGGGTTATACAGACTCTTTTTACCGATTGCTTGGGAATATATCACGATAACAACAGGATCGCCCACCGCCCAGTTCACACTCATCTGCCCTCTTTTGAACAGGAATAGACGTTTATTCCTTGTTTCATGTTTAGGATTCGGTTCTTGGTTTCTTTTGAAGATTTTTAAGAATTTAAAAAAAAAAATTAAAGATTACTTCAAATCTATACTTTTACCGTCTCTCCCTAAACTCTGAAATTTTATTTACTATTTATTTGTTTATTTTCCTCACTTGGAGTATATAGGTTCAACTATCGTCAGGTTTACACTCCTTCACGGTCTGTTGAACAGGAGTAGAGGTTTAGCCCTTGTTTCTTGTTTAGGATTGGATTTCTGGTTCTTTGTAAAGTCTTTTCTTACTCTTTCCCTCCCAGTACCCACTTACTTCTTAGTGTCATTATCGTCGTCAGTTGATTAAAGAAAAAAAAAAAATAAATGTACTTCTAAATGAAGAGTTATGTTGAAATTTGTTTCTTTTGAAAATGTTGAATTTATTTCCTTTGAAAGTTTTCCATCTTAGCCATTAACAGGTTGTAATTTCTTCCGCTACAAACTGGTGACTTACAGCAACCTTGTCCATTACAATTCTATAGCATCACCCTCCTAGCTACAGGATAATCAAGCCACAAATAAAATTAACAAACTATTCTATGTTTTTAGTGCATGAAACATATATGAGGGAATTCGATGTTATGATTTAGTTTCAGGAAGAAAGAAAAATTAACGAAAGAAGCAAAGGTAGAAAATGAAAGATAAAAATTATGGCAAAAAAGAAGACGGAAGAAGAAAGCACAGCGAAGAAAGAAAAAGTGAAATATAAAACAAAACAGGAAGTGAAGAAAATATATAAAAAGAGAGGGAATAAGAAATGAAGGAAAAAAAAAAGAGGAAGGATAAATACTTGAGTGGAAAGATGAACATAAAACGAAATAAACACTGAAGGAAAAAAAGTAGAAAAGCAAGAAAAAATAGTACACAAAAAAAGAAAAAAAATGGAGTGAACAAGCAGACAATTATACAAGTAAATATATATATATATATATATATATATATATATATATATATATATATATATATATATATATATATATATATAAAGAAAGGATAAATACTTGAGTGGAAAGATGAACATAAAACGAAATAAACACTGAAGGAAAAAAAGTAGAAAAGCAAGAAAAAATAGTACACAAAAAAAGAAAAAAAATGGAGTGAACAAGCAGACAATTATACAAGTAAATATATATATATATATATATATATATATATATATATATATATATATATATATATATATATATAAAGAAAGGATAAATACTTGAGTGGAAAGATGAACATAAAACGAAATAAACACTGAAGGAAAAAAAGTAGAAAAGCAAGAAAAAATAGTACACAAAAAAAGAAAAAAAATGGAGTGAACAAGCAGACAATTATACAAGTAAATATATATATATATATATATATATATATATATATATATATATATATAAAGAAAGGATAAATACTTGAGTGGAAAGATGAACATAAAACGAAATAAACACTGAAGGAAAAAAAAAAACACGCGCGTGCACACATACACACAACACAACACCTAAGTACAGCTAAATGTTTTTCTTTACATTTTAAAGTTATGTGTATATTCGTAAATATAATTTTTTTTCTTTCTTTTGTGATTTACAGGTTGGTCCGAAAGTCTTGTCACTCGATACATAATATAATTTTCTATTTCAGATGGCTGACACGAGCTCCTACAGTTTGGAAGAAGAGGCTGCATGCAAGTGTATGAACACATGATCGTGTGAATAATCTGAATCCATTACATGTGCTTTGTATTACTGTATTAGTTGTTCTATTGTTCGCATTAACTTTTGGTAGGAGAGGACAAGACTTTCGGACCACCCCATATGTTATTCGTTATAGAAAAGTGTATGTGTAAAAATTCCTCACGTGTTGAAATTCGTTTCTCTTGAAAATATTGAATCCATTTACTTTGAAAGTTTTCCACTTCAACCTTTAACAGCTTGTAATTCCTTTCGCTACAAATTGGTGACTTACAACAACCTCGGCAAATACAAAAAAAACAAAACAAAAAACAACCCTGTAGTGCCTCCTGGCGACAAATTCATGAAAGTCTGCCTTTGGCTAACTTTAAAGATTAAATGCAACACTAAGTTCATTCATGCTTTCTTTTTCGCTAGTTTCACTAAATAATCGGAAAGAAGGAACTTCGTATGATTACTTGATGAAATGGAAAATATTTTCAAACTAGAGGGATTATTTTAGAACAGAATCGAATCTATTTATCGAAAGCAGAGACAATCTGTTTGGGGATATTCGTTCCAGTCAGCCATAGAATGAGGTTGAAAAAAGTGAAATAATAATAATAATAATAATAATAATAATAATAATAATAATAATAATAATAATGCTTCTTCTTCTTGTTGCTCTGAGAAAATACTGAACCCCCTTTAAACAAGAATCTATACTACATATCTATAAGTCTACAATTCATCTATACTTCGAATATTGTTTACATATCTGGTCTGCTGCTCCTGCTCTATATTTAGACATTCTTGATAAAATCCAAAGAAGAATCAGCAACATTATTGGTCCTGACCTGGCGTCTCGGTTTCAGTCACTTTTCCGTCACCATAAAGTTGCTTCCCTGTGCCTTTTCTGTAAATACCTTCATGGTAATTGTTCACATGAGCTCTTCGCTATGGTTCCTGGACGTTATAAATTTAACGGCAGTATTAGATTGTCATGAAAGTCTCATCAATTTACAGTGGAACTGGTTCGATGTAAATGCTAACAATGTATTTCCTCGCATTACTCGCTTGTGGAACCTGGCTCCATACTTTCTAGTCATCTTTGATCTTCAAAAATTTAAATGCAATGCCAATCGTTATAAACTGTCTTTCTGATTACTCTTTCATTGTTCCCGCGCCTTAATAATGTTTCTGTTTTCTAATTCTTTTACACACAGTAACCCTTTGTATGTTAGTGACTTTGCTGTCTCACATGAGGAGAATTTGATTAAAAAATATTGGAAAAAAATGGGCCGGATATGGCTGCGCAAAATACACGTGAAACGGAGGAACGGACTTGTACTAGGAAGTGAAGCCTCTTTTCAGATCTTGTATCGTTGAATTTTAACTGGCCATTGTTTTGGAGGAGGGGCGGTTGGCGAGTTTTCAAAATTTGGGTGACAGCATGTGGGTAGTTATCACATTTAGGTCGTGAGCACCAAAATACCGTATCGTTAAAAATAATCCGATCTAGATTTCTGATTTATCAAAGAATTAAATCTTCCTTTTTGCACATGACTGTGATATTCAACAAAAACTAAGTACACTAAAATGGTTTATATTTTTTTCTTTTTACTTTTGTTTACCCAATACAAGGCCCAAGATTCAATCAAGGTACAATGTCACTGAGTGGAACTGTTGTAAGGCAGAACGGAAGGAGTAAGCAAGGAGTGCATTTTATGAGGATATCTAGGATGGATAGCTTTGAAGAGATTATGATTGTAGTGGTTAGGGGATCATCCTCTCAGGTGTCTGTTCCACAAAATAACCTTTCTGGGAAAGAAGCTGTCTGAGTAAAACTTACTCCTTACCAAAGAAACACAAAGAGAATGGGCATCATTTGCCACCCTGAACATGGCGTGGTGTGTCGTATTTGTGAATTGGTGGAACTAAGGAATATAGCTCATTTGAACATTTGCTGTAGTAATAGCAACAGAGTAGTGAGTGGTTGGCAATGTTTCATCTCTGGGATAAAGACTGCAGAGTGGGAAATAATTCAGCAACCACAAGGCTGCATAATCACTTTTGAACTCTAGGTTAGAGAAACGAGTCTCATATATTCCAGTTGCATAAGGTCTTTTTAATTTTTTACAAGCTTTCGTCTGTTCCTAAAGACATCATCAGGTATGGAAGTAGATTTTGTTCTTGTTTTTACTTCTCAGTAATAAGAGGACAACAAAAATAGAGATGTAATCCAAAAAATGCTATGAGAAATGTGTTGTTTTGGAACGTGCGGTCGCAACACTGAGTTTGAATTTAAATTTTAAGGTTGTACGTTTTTGTACAAATATAGCAATTAGAGAATTATTTTTACTGGTAGATTTTCCGTCAATATGTCATTAACTATATTGTTCAATAATTACAGTAATGTCACACTTATTATCCGAAAGTTGCACGTTGGATCAGTTATTTAAATTTCAATTAAAAGATGCAATTATAACTTATAAATTTAGGAATTCATGAATCATTCATACAAAAAACAAATATAGAGGATAATGATTTAAATGACGAGAATACATCTTCGCAAACAATATAAATAAGATAAATAAACCTCGAACCTGTATATGAATGATATGATCCCCGTTTATAAATTCATTAACCTCTATATTTGTTTTTTGATAAATCCATGTACTTCTGGGATCCTAAATCTGGTAAAATTAAAACTTCTGGGATCTCATATTTCCAGAACAATCAGAAAAGGTCCACGTGTATTTTTTTTTTGGCAGCTTTTTCTAAGTCACTGACTCGCCACAAAGTCAACGCTGATTTCTACGAAGGCAGATTCGACCTGTCTGGAATTAGCGACGGACGCCACGCCAGAAAACGTAACCGGTCCCCCAGCAACGGCATCAAGACGCGTTCCATCAACAGCGATGCCCTCGGCCAACGATGACACTTGTTGTAGCTGCAGAGGCCAACTCTCGGCTGTTACAGTGCGAGAATTCGTGGAATATTTCTCCAACGATTATTTCTCACTCGACTACATATGCCTGTTGACTTTCTCCATGCATCTATACAGACTAATACCTTGTGTTATTACCCCGAACGAACTCCCAGTCTACAGCGCCTCATATACGATATCCCGGAACGAGCAATCGGAAAATTTGTCATGAGAAAATAAAAACTCTTATTTATCTCAACCACGTCTTATCTCCATTTATTGTTCAGACATTTCTACTTTTTTCTTGTTAATGGTTAGGCTATCTTTACATCTACACACATTATTTGCTTTTTAGAATTTAAACTCTCAACTACGACAATGCGAAAATTTGTGACATTTTTCTCTCACCTGTCTATCTCACTCGACGACATAGACACATTGACTTTCTTCCACGAGTTTCTTACTCGTCTACATATGCATATTGATTTTCTCCACGTGTCTAACTCGACTATTCTTTCCTTTTCTTTTTATGTGCCATGACCTTTAAGGACGTAGGCGATCATGGCTCTCCAGCTCCCTCTATCCATTGCAGCTCTCAACAAGTTCCTTTTCTCTGCTTCCTCCCCAAGACCACGTTCTGTGATCCACTTATTTGAAGCCGATAGGTATGTCATGCGTTGTTTTCCATTTTCTGTCTTTCCCTCCGTTCGACCCGTGAGTATCAGATTCTCCAAACCCTCCTTCCTCATTATGCGTCCCAGGAACTTCAGCTGCCTCTTGCTGGTGTTAAGTATAAGCCTCCTCCTTGTTTGCTTCCTCTCTAAGACCTCATCGTTGCTCACACGCTCGGTCCGTGATATCCTTAGCATCCTTTTGTAGAACCACATCTCCGTTGCCTCGAGTCTCTTCTTCAGCTTTGAGGAAATCGTCCAACATTCGCTGCCGTAAAGAAGGACAGATGTCACGTAACAGCTCAGTATTCTTTTCTTCGTTACCAAAGAAATCCTCCTGTCTCGCAATACTCTGCCCAGCTTTTGGAACGCGTCCTTGGCCATCCCAAGACGTCTACGGATCTCAATGTCGCATTTACCGTCCTCGGTCAGAACGCTTCCCAGATATTTAAAATTCTGCGTCTGCTTGATTCTAGTGTTCCCAACCTGTAAATTGCATTTCGGGTTTATCTTGATGACCATGCATTCTGTTTTCTTGGGGTTTATGCATAGTCTCTTCTTCACACTCTCCGTGGTGAAATAAAATCTCTTTTACTTATCTCAACCATCATTTATCTTAAGGTCACCGGGACATACCTATTAAGTAAGGATGAAATTATATAAGTAGAAAAATAGTATAATTGATGTAAGAGAAAGAGATCAAAGAAAGCTCAAATAGTTATCGAAAGTACTGTCTAACCATTTAAAAAGAATTGGCCATGGAACCACCTAACGCTCACATATCGGTGGTTTATGGCCATATCATCGGTTTTCGTACATTGACTAAAGTTAAGCAACGTTGAACCTAGTCAGTACCTAGATGAGTGACTGCTCGGGAATAACAGGTGCTGTAAGCTTGGATGCGTCGGTGGTGTAATGGATACAGGCTCGGAATTGGAAATCGGAGAGCCAAGTTCGAATTCCAGTCGGGTTCGTTATATACACTTATGTGCCAATACCCTCGAGAAAGACATGAACCCAACTCTTCTCCCAGCTATGGGTTAAATAGTAAGTAATAGTATCAGAAAATCATTATTATCATCAAAAATCTCTTACAATCCAAAAATATGTTTCGACTTTAAGTAACCTTAAAAAGGTTGATAAGCCGTAAAAAACAAATCGATCAATCACACAACGGCGTCATTTAATGACATTTAATCACAGCAATTTAAAATTTCTCTACTCACATTCCGAACGGCAGTAGTTGTTTAACTTATTATTACACATCATTCCAATTAACACCCATAATTCCAAATTACATATCTACATCATATTGCGTATTGTGAATATATTCATAAAAAATCAAAATATTGTATGCTTTAGCCTCCAAAACATATATTAAGTATAGTAGTTAAAAAGTTAATGCATAAGTTCCCAATATCCCCAAAATTGAAAGTGGGCATTAATGGTTATAGATAGAATACGATATTTTTAAACCGGCAATACCGGATTTAAAAAAAACAAAAACATAATACTGCAGACCTTTTGTTCCACAGGTGTCTCGTGGCAAGCCTATTCCCATGGCGAATTTTCAGAAGAGCTCCACTTGTTAGTTCCACCAGCTTTTAAAGTTAGGACTTGCTATGCTACGTGAAACATTCTCATTACACCCATATTCCAATTGTAAGGAGGAAGTTTTACTCAGGCAGCTTGTTCCCCAATAACTGCTGCTTTGTGGAACAGACTCGCACATAATTGCTTCCTAGAACGCTAAAATCCTAACCCTTTTCAAATCAACGGCCAATCTTTATCTATGCTCCATATCCTCACAATCTTCCTACTCTTACATTCACATCACATAACGTATTCAGTAATAATATTCTTGAGTGGCTCTTGGGCCTTTTTTTCTATGGTAGGTTTCCGTCGGTCAGGACTGATCATGGTAGCAACCTAGAGCATCAACGTCTGATGCGGGAGTGACAATCTCTCTTGTAGGTGTTTGGTCACGGTTCCTCTCCACTTGAATCGAATGGCTGCCAGGTTCTCCCAGGACTCTGTGTTGATGTCCACAGCTTTCATGTCGCGCCTCACGACGCCGTGGTATCTCTCCTATAGCCTCCCGGAGTCTCTTCTTCCAGAGGTCAGATCACCATACATGAGGTCTTTGGGAATGCGGCCGTTTGGCATGCAGTGGACGTGGCCCAACCAACGGAGTCTGCGCTGTCTGGGCAGTGTGTACATACTGGGCAGACCTGCTCGAGACAGGAACTCAGTGTTTGGCACCTTGTCCTGTCACGCAATTTTTTTTTTATTGGGTGAACATTCAATCACCATCAACTGTAATCGCTTGAACTGGGGTTAAAGTATTGTGCAGCGAGAATTCTATGACATGAAAGATTCCAAACAACTTTTAACACATTCTCTTATTCACAAAAGTGGCTTTAGCATAAACTGCATAAAAATACTTTTTTTTTGGCGTTTGAGTTCCTTTTTAAATTTTTAAATAGGCTGAGAAAAATTTCTCATTTTCTTGACACCTTCGATTTTAGAATAAATAAATAAATTTTGCCAAGTTATTCATAATGACGACAGTCAATAACAATACAATCACACATCTTTTTAACAAGTCAAAACGAAACACTCTTCAAGCAGCAAAAAGAGAAGAAATGTTTTAGCCAAGTAAACATACGATTCAACATCGTATGATTAATACCATTCTATAATAAATACCAGTTTTTTTTTATTTTTATAAATCTGTAATTAGTAGATGTTTATAAATCTATAGTTAATGCCATGTTTTTATTTCAAATTCTATATTTAATAACGGATTTTATGGTAAGCATAAATGGGTTCTAGGTCAGTCATTTATATGTCACGCGTGATACACGCTTAGGCGATCATGAATCTTTCGATACATAACTGACGAGGCAGATTTTTTTTCCCACAGTAGGTTGTCATTTCTTTCTGCGGTAGACCAGTTGTCATCTAAGGCTATAGAACCCGGTCTGTCCTGCTATTTACTGGGTGGAGAAGAAGAGGATTCATACCTTTCCCAAGAGTATTAGGACGTAAGTGAATGTAATGAATTCGACTGGATATTCAAATTCGGCTCTCCGATTCCTCTATCTATTACTCCACCATTATTCTAGCTGGCTATAGGTAGAACTCTATAATTTATACCAGGTTTTTATTTTAATTTTTATTATTAATAACAGACTTTATGATGGACATTAATGAATTAAGAGTTTTCTAAATACTTAACACACCAGCAGCACCCTGCTAACTACTGGCACTGCTATATTCTCTAGTCTATAAAATTACTTAGTATCAATCTGTTACTGTTACTTTTACTCTTTCTCTTAATATTTTCAATAACCTACTCTCTGGTGAGATTATTTTCAATATCGTTCGGATTTGGACCGGATTTATTTGACCGGAGATATTTTTACAAGTAATTATTAGCCTTTATTTTTCTAAATCTATAAATAACTGCAGTCCTCTGCCTTTCAAGTATTGCCTGTACGTCTTTTCTTTTTTCTTCTTCTTTTTTTGCATTCTTTTATTTTTCTCTCGTTTTATTTTTCACTGGTTACGTCACTGTTCCAATTTACCTTTTGTTTAGTAAAAAAAACACCAAAAAAAAAAAACACCAAAAAACTTATTGATTGTACTGCGGTCTTCGTAGTGATTAATGGCGGAAAAACGTTTTCTTCTAACTACCGACATTGCCAAATAATGGTTCACAGCGCTTCTTTCCATATTCGTCACTTTCATTTTCTGTACAACCGTTCAAGTCACACGCGGCTTGAACAGCTATTCTATAATTAAAGTTAATTGCTTGCACATTTTCAGAAATACATGTCTTCCATTAAATTGCCGATTTTAGCCACGAGATTTTATTTTCAACATTTCGTTCTTTTTGTTTGCATCATTAAGAGCGTAGAATATCTATTTCTTACCCTTCGGAATCTTGTTACCGCGTTTCAGACGATTAGCATTGATTTTTAGAAGAATGCAACGATTAGTGAAATTTGTACCATTCAGTTTAAACAATATGTGCAATTTCTTCAACACTGTCATTTTTTTCTTTTTCTAGAAGTTTTCTATAAATTTCGAGGTGTATATTTAGAATTTCTGCAAGTTTGCAAAATATTTAGTTCATTGTTTTTCTTTTTTTTTTTATCTAGCATGACAAGAAGCAGAAAGCAGAACGCCAGTTTTTCAGGTCAAATTCTTTTCGAATCTGGAATTGTCCAGAAGGAAATAGTGAAATACACCCTCGTTCAAAAAGTCACAGCTTGACATGAAAATTTACTAAGAATAGCTTAAAAATTGCACAAGTCCGAAAATATAGGGTATCCAGTGAAGATCGAAATTATCGGTCAGTCATAATTGATCTAGCGAGACGAGCTGGCTGATCATTATACCACGTCGTAGAGCTGGAAATGATTTTCTAAGCGTAGCACAAGTCCGGAAGTATGAGGCGCCCAGTGAGGATCGAACTCACTATTCTAGCGAGACAAGCTGGCTAACCATTATACCATGTCGAAGTGCCAGAAATGATTCTCTAAGCGCAGTTTACATGTGGGACAAGGCCGAGACTATAGGGCATCCAGTGAGGATCGTAGACACTATACAGTCGTAATTGATCTAGCTAGACAAGCTTGCTAACCATTACACGAATGGTGATTTTAAAAGATTCATCGTAGATGTGACACGAGACCGAAAATGTAGGACACCCAGTGAGGATCGAACTCGCTATTCAGTCATAACTGATCCAGCGAGACAAGTTTGCTAACCATTACATCATTGTTGATTTTCTAAGATTTATCATAGATATGGCACGAGGCCGAAAGTATAGGGCACCCAGTGAGGATCGAACTCACTATTCAGTCATAACTGATCCAGCGAGACAAGCTTGCTAACCATTACACGACTGGTGATTTTCTATGATTTAGCTTAGATGTGGCACGAGGCCGAATGATCTAGCTAGACAAGCTTGCTAACCATTGCACTAATGGCGATTTTAAAAGATTTATCATAGATGTGGCACGAGACAGAAAATCTAGGGCACCCAGTGAGGATCGAACTCACCGCTCAGTCGTAACTGATCTAGCGAGACAAGCTTGCTAACCATTACTCCACGTCGAACTACCCACGCCTACGCGTAGCATGCTTCTGTTGCAAAAGACTCTCCACTCAGACGCGGTTGATATTATAGCATGCAAATTTGCTAAGTTTCACCCAATAAAAGAGCCACTCATGGTAGTGGGTTACTGAATGTTGTGCGTGATATGAACTTAAGGGGAGATAGAGAAGGGAGTGAAGATCATGAGGACAGATAAGCCACCCGTAAGCGTCGTGAGTCTTGTAAATTGCTTTAAAAGCTCCAGTTTTTGTCACTAGAGGATGGTGATATTGTTTTGGCAGCGGTTGCGCATTAGTTGAGCGAACTTTTATTCCCCATTAAAAAGGATTAGCAATGATTTTTAGACGAATACCACAATCAGTGTATTTTGTATCATTTAGTTTGAATGATATCTCTTTCTATCATCTGTTTTTCTTTTTAGAAGTTCTTTAAAGATGGTTCAGGAGAAATCCAGAATTTCTGGAAGCTTTCAAAAAAAAAAAATTCATATTTTTTCTGGAATAGCAAAAAGCAGAACGCTAGTTTCATGCCAGATTTCTAACTCTCGATTCTTGAATACTAGGGAGGTTTTGAATAACAGGGGTGGAAAATGCTAAAATATAAGCAGGAGTTGCAATAATAGACTAATGATTTTTAGAAGACATTTTATAGAATTATTTAGGTTGGAATATCTTCAGGATATTTGATGTGGAAGGAGTGGGCGGTTTGGAAGAAGATCTCAGGTGGGAATATTTCTAAAACGTTAATATTGGAGGTCGAGCGGCAAAGGTGGTTTGATGTAGGGGTACGACTATTCGAAAATCGAGAGCGCGTGCATTTCAACCAACATACTTTGCGTTTCGGGTTATTATATATATTTTTTTTCTGTTTGAGAAAATGAATTTTTCCTGAAGGGTTACCGCTATCATCTCTAAACTTGATTCCCACAAAACATGTGAACTCGATGGTATACCTGCAATTGTCCTTAAGACATGCGCCCGCCGAACCGTCCCCATGTTCTCTCCAAGCTCGACAACAGATACCTTGCCGCTTCTTATTTTCCAGATTGCTGGATATCTTCGGTAGTTCCTGCTGATAAGAACTCTATCGAACCGTCTGATCCTTCGAATTATTGACCTTTAGTCTTTTACCGATCTTTGGCAAAGTACTAGATCCTCTAATCAACTCCGAAAGGGATAAGCATCTCAACTCGTAGAGTCTTCTCTCAGACAAACAATATGACTTTCGTTTTTCTAAGTCAAACGTCGATGTATTTACAGTTATAGTTGGAAGAGCCTGCCAAGTTTTCGATATGAATAGCGAATCTCGGGCTGTTCCTTTAGATATTTCGAAGACATTTGACAGGCTTTGGTATGCTGCTCTTCTTCACAAGTTGAAGGATTATGGTATTTCTGGACAAAATTTTGATTTGTTTTAATCTCCATTAGTAAATCCCTAAGTGAAAGTTATCTTCTTTAGATTCTTTTACATTAATGTAGGCGTCTCCCCAAGGGATCTATCCTTGGAAACATCAGTCCCATATTTACATCAACGAACTTCCTGGTATTATCTGTTCCCCACACGTTTTCTATGCTAGTGATACAACTATTTATCCCATCTTAATAATAAGTCTGATGGATTCGATAAAACCAAATTGAAAGCTGATCTCAAAAATAATTGTGAGGGAGAATATTTTTTTACCAGTTTGGACTCAGCCGTCGGACGAAAGACATAAAAATATACCTACATCAAGAGGAGTAGCAGGAGGAGCAGTAGATTTTGATTGAAACAATCTTTCATGGCTGAAGATTCTCTTCCCTAGTTTCTATTCTACATTATGTTTCCCTGTACTTAAAAGTTGCTAAACCAATACCCGTTTTCTGCTGTTTTGATAACTGAGTTACGACAAAATGACCTACAATCTCTGTCTATATTTCTGAGATGAGGTATTATATACACTATTTACATTATTCGGACTATTGTCCTCATCTTTGTTGCCATATTTATCACACCGTTTCGGCCGTTGTATGCTCCAGCCTTCTTCAGGTGGTTGGAATGTCGAACTGGGGTAGACTGTTCTAGTTCCACGTGCCATGTTTAATGGATGTCAGTTATCAGTTATCACCTGTTAATTCCCCTCTCCAAGGGCACATGGCGCACTGGATAAAGGCATTAGTTAGATCCAGTGACAGGACCCAAAGAGTGTGAGTTCAATATCTGGTTAAGGCAGTGGAGATCATGGAACTAGAACAGTCTACCCCAGCGAGAGAAGTAAAGGGTTCAGTTAGACATTCCAATCACCTGAAGAAGGCCGGAGCCTACAACGGCCGAAACGTTGTGATAAATGTGGCAACAAAGATGAGGATATTAGACCTACAATCTGTTGTTAATTGTGGTAACAAGTGACTTTGTTAATTTTAATGCCTCCAGCACAAAACTGCTTTGTATTAATCATCTTAAAGATCACCTTTTTGCGTTTCATCGATATGGCTGATGCTAACCTCTAGCCTTTAGTCAGTTTTCCAATGACATAAAGTGGAGTGATTAAGCTGAACCAATAAAATCGCCTTGGAGAGGGGTATTAACAAGTCTGCTGCTAGGACAGCCTGTTCATTATGTCGTACCAAATAATTTTTCTCGCCATAATCAATTTTGCACATTTATAAATCTACCATTTATTCGTGCATCTAATATTTTTGACACATGGTCTATTCGGGTGTTTCTACTATATGTCTAGAGATTCTTGAAAAAATTCAAAGTAAAATATGTAACGTTATCGGTCCTGATCTGGCATATCTGCTTAAGTCACTGTCCTACCGCCGTAACGTAGCTTCCTCTCGCCTCTTCTATAAATGTTGAATACATGGCAATTGTTCTAATGAGCATTTCTCGCTGGGACTGCGACTTCACGAATTTAAGTTTAGTACTCGATTGGCAGCTAGGTCTCATGATTTCATTGTTGAAATTTTTTATTCATAATCGTAATTTCTATGCTATTAGTTTTTTTTATCTCGCACTTCTCGCTTGCCGATCTCACTTCTGTCTTCCTTCTTTCCTATCACCTACGATCTTCCAAAATTTAAATGCAATGTCAATTGTCATTTTATATCTCTTTGAACCCTGTTCTTTTATTGTCCTCTCTGTTTCTTTCACTCTCTGTAACCCCTTATATCCTAGTGGCTTTTAGTGCCTTGCTTGAGTTGTCATGGAAGAGATCAATATTTTTCTTATTGAAAGCACAGGGCGCTTTTGATCCAAACTTTTATCGACACGTTGCAGCTGCTGGACGCATAATGTGCATTTAACGTTTAACTGCATAACATTATCTTCCACGGAGTTCACTTTTTGGGATCGGTTGGAGAAATTTATCCTTTTCAATCTACTGTCTTTTGTATTAAACATTGTCATGTGTTTATGCGTCATCAAAATTTATTCTTAACAGCAAAGTGTGATTAGTAACTAGGTTGATACATTTAACATTACAATTGGTTCCTCAAAACAGAAATTACTCATGAATCAATCTAATATTGTCCGCGAGTAAAATCATTTCAATGTCTGAATTAAAGAAGTCTTAATTAAGTATTGCGAGAGAAGTAACTGTTAGCATAGAACTGATGTTAATTGTGGCAACAAGTGACTTTGTTAATTTTAATGCATCCAGCACAAAACTGCTTTGTATTAATCATCTTAAAGATCATTTTTTGCATTTCAACAACATGGCTGATGCTAACCTCTAGCCTTTAACATTTCGCTTTTTGTGAAAATGATGAAACCTAAATTTATTTATTCGTTTGTTTGTTTCCTTTCGGTCAAGCGAATGTCACTTAGAAGACGCGACTGCGAAGACTATCCAAGCGTCCACAAAACACTTCACATCGAGATAAAAAATCTCTCACCTTCCCCGTTCTGTGTGAATGTCCAATTATAGCGTCTCAAGGGCAGAGATGAGACAGAGAGCGTCACATGAGAACGCTGGCGTATTGACATGTCGCTTGCTTGTCTGCATCGAGGCTGGCGTATCGGATCAAGGCAGACGTCACTTAATGTATTGTCTGTTTTCTCCTGCGCCAAAGAAAAAAAAAAAAAAAGAACCAATAAAAAAGTTTCAATACACAATAAAAGTAGTAGGTCTATCCATCTTAGGTTGTTTTTTTTTTTTTTATTAAAACGTCAGTAGCTGAAAATTGGAAACTGTTCGATCGTATTACAGTGTAACCCGGATATAAGAGAAACCCGGCTATAAGAGAGGTTTTCTCTGGTCCCAAATTAGAGCCATACTTACCTAAACAAAATAGACCAAACCCGGATATAAGAGACTTCTTCTCCGGTCCCGACAACTCTCTTATATCCGGGTTACACTGTAATTCAATATCATGCGATGAAATCGTTTACAAAAAAAGGTTTTTAAATGTATTTACTTAATCTATATTTATGAACTTAGTGACTACGAGTTGGAATAGAGAATTATGACAAAATATAAACCAATCATATCTATTTTTTTGCTAATGAATTATCGGCAAAATGGCCGTTTGGATTTCTTGTTTCATTCAAGAGTGTGATAGTGGGATGAATATGAATTGATTCTTTCTTATTCGTAAACTGGACCATAAACTGATCTGTTGTACTGGCTTGAGAAAGAAAGCTTACTGCCATGAAGTCGACGTTAGCTTGTAACCGGCCTATTTACTTTCTTCTTGTAGATTTCCCAATAAATAACACAGCGAAAACAACAGAGACGACAGATAATTTCAAATGTAATACGAGTTTTACTCTCTCATCTATCAGTATTCAAATATAATTTGTAAAGAAGTTATAAAACGCAAAAAATAAAGAAAAAGAAATCCCGAATATATTTGAATTTTTCTGATATATTCATTAAATAAGCAAAACGAACATTAGATGTCAAATATTCAAACTTATTTTATTCGAAATATTGAATGTGTTTTATTCTTTTTTTCCATTTTCAATAACTAGTAGAAGTACCCAGCGTTACTCAGAAACTAAACCCATCTAAATAAAAATACAAACGAACATTTAATGTCATTTGTTAGAATGACTTATAGTAAATAACCACTCATTCATTTAAAACTAAAAGTTGATTTACTTCTTTTGCCATTACTGGTTTATTTTTCACCCTTTGCAAGAGCAACTCAAGGTAGAGTGTTACAAAGTAAGAGGTATAGATTTTGCAGATATGTGTGGGAAGATAATGGTTAACCCTAGAACAGATTAAGATCGAGTAAGCATCCTCTTAGGAGTCGGTTCCATAGAACATCTGTTCGTAGGAAGAAGTGGCTCAAGCTGAACTGACATTTCACCAATGGAATACAAAGAGAATGAGAGTAGTTTGCTACAATGTGAATGGCGGGCCTTAGCCGTGAAGTTTAGAACTCGTGCAACAAATGAATGTAGTTCGTCTGAAAACTTTCCATGGAAATAGCTAGAGGCTTGAGATTTTTCGTCTGTGGGAAAGGTGTTGTAGGGTGGAAAATAAGACGCTTTCGTACACTATCGGGGGATTAGAAAGTGAACACTTGGCAGGTTCTACTCATCTATGACAGGAGCACTTCCTTTTCGGCCTGATCTGGCTCTTGTAAAGGTGACGGATAGCGCAAAGTGTCAGATGCTTACTGCTGGTGTTTCATGGAACCGACCATATTTCCAGCATCTTCATCGATGGATAGTATGTACAAGTTCCACGAGGTCTGGGTTGTGTTTAAATCTCAATAGGCTCTCAGGGTACGGGCCTCTATGAGGGAACATCCGTTCATCCCGATTGGTGATAGTTGTGGTTTGTGGGGAGAAATGTTTAACTTCCATGAGAAACGTTATTTTTTAAACTTATTTTTGACGTTTATGATCTTCAGAGTGACATTGACCAACTCTGCATAGCCCATGACAGCATTTGTTTTTTTTTGTTTTTTTTTAAGATCTATTCAGTAGTTCCTGAATCTATCGCCAGCTAGCCAGCTCATTTTGGATTAGAACAGGAAATCCTTAAGTTTATACAGAAACAATCTTGTATATATAAAATTTAGCAAATATACAGAAAGTGTTAAATTTAGTTTTTGTTTAGTTTAACGCATCAGGTCAATCAGTCAGTTATGAGCCATGCGTGATACATGCGTCGGCGATCATGTATCTTTTGATACTGACGAGGCAGATATTTTCCCGCAGTAGGTTGCCATTTCTTTCTGCGGTAAGCCAGTTGCCATCCAAGGCTATAGAACCCGGTATGTCCTGCTATTTACCCATAGCTAGGGGGAGAAGAAGAGGCTTCATTCCGTATTAGCACGTAAGTGAATGTAATGGATTCGACTAGAATTCGAACTGCTATCCATTACTCCACCTTGCCGCCAACAGGTAATTATTTTTTTACCAGAAACGAAATTGATGGAATAACCATGTACCCCCATGAATGATTACACTATAGATAGTAAATACCTATAAAGTCAACTGTCTACGAGAGACTGGGGAAGAGAGAGAGAGAGAGAGAGAGAGAGAGAGGAGAGAGAGAGAGAGAGAGAGAGAGGGGGAGAGAGAGAGGGAGGGAGAGAGAGAGATAGGGAGAGAGATAGATAGATAGATAGATAGAGAGAGAGAGAGAGAGAGAGAGAGAGAGAGAGAGAGAGAGAGAGAGGCACGTCCGATCATCCAATTAGTGGCACTCACTACTAGATTGACTTGTGTGTATAACTGTACCGTATTTCATATTTTACTGGTTGTGTACAATAAACCTTTCTTTCTAGTATCCACCTGGTGTTGAGTATACCTTTAGCACGGAATATAACAGAAATAAAAAAAAAACAAATAAAAGTTATATTTATTGAAATATTTTTAGGGTGTTCGGAAAGTAATTACGTTTTACCAGAAAGGAAACAAAAACAAAGGTAAGTTAAACTTATTGAAATATTTTGCTTATTATGAAAGTAATCACCTTCCTTTTCAGAAGTTAAAACTGAATGGGAAAATAAATTCTCGATTTCACGCTTAAAGAAATCTTTTGTCTTTAATGAAAAGAACTTTGAAAGACTGTTTTCAACTTCATTTTTTTTCTGTATGTTTTGCCACTTTCAAAAGGATCGATACAAATGAACGTTCAATTAAATACATTATGATACTGGAAAAATAACATCATTTCTGTTTACGAAAGCAAAGATAATTGTAACGCCCTTCATTTTCAACGATTGCAACCCGACAGGAAAAGCTATCACTTTGATTGCATATTTAAAGAAACTTAGGTCCCGCACCCCCGAAAAAAGGTTGAAAGTTTGTTTTAAATTACTTATTTGTCTCTTAATATTCTGCTACTTCTGAAATGTTCTAGGGATCGAGGCAGATGAACATATGTCTGGCGAGTATGGAGGATAGGGAAGAAACTTTCATCCAAATGATCTTATTTTTTCTTGGGTATCTGCTGCCTTTACATTATGATACTGGAAAAATAACATCATTTCTGTTTACGAAAGCAAAGATAATTGTAACCCGCTTCATTTTCAACGATTGCAACCCGACAGGAAAAGCTATCACTTTGATTGCATATTTAAAGAAACTTAGGTTCCGCACCCCCGAAAAAAGGTTGAAAGTTTGTTTTAAATTACTTATTTGTCTCTTAATATTCTGCTACTTCGGAAATGTTCTAGGGATCGAAACAGATGAACATATGTCTGGCGAGTATGGAGGATAGGGAAGAAACTTTCATCCAAATGATCTTATTTTTTCTTGAGCTTGTGTTGCCTTTCCATTATCATACTACAAAATAGCATAATAATAATTTTCAGTTTACCAAAGCAAATATAGTTTCGACATAATATTTCATTTAGCCGATCAAGTTACTGGCAATAAACGTCTGCATAGTTTCCATGCTAATGAATAACATTTTTGCTTTTTACCAAAGCAAGGAACTTTCGGAGTAATGTATCATTTAACTGATCAGGTTCATGGCAATAAACGTCTGCAGTAAGGACCCTTTCCTCTCGGTGGCTCGTCATAACACCAATGTCTCCTGTGGAAGGTGTTCTGGTTTGGGTGTTGACACTGCTTTCTCTTTTTTCTGATAATCTCTGTCTGTTTCGATTTCTGCTGACATGCGAAATCAGTTTTTAATGTTTACCCCGAAAGCTGTTTGAAAGACCGTTTTCAACTCCATTTTGGTTTCTGAATATTCCGCCATTTCTATTTGGGAATATAACTTCTCCAGTTATAGAAAGAAACCCCAGGCCGTAGTTTTCAATTTGTGAATACCCAAGGCTCACCATTTCCTGTTCGTAGAATATGTCCTTGCCTGAGACATAGTTGATAATTCCGGTCCGTCTGAATCTGGTGTCATAAACATGGCTTCTCCAGATACACAGAAGAATCTCCATATTATATGTAAGGCGCTATCTTTTCGTTTTTCTTTCACTCTGCTTGCTGTGTAAGTATGTCATATTTTCTCTACGTGGGACACGTGTAAATATGTATATATAGTTCTGTCTATATCTGTGGTATAAAAGTCTCTCTGAGAATGACAATCATGATTGCTTTTTTTCAGTTTTTCATGTTTACCTCGGAAGATTTTTAAAGACCGTTTTCAACTCCATTTTTGTTTCTGAATACTCTGCCACTTTCGTGTTAAATCTAGTGAGAATGAACGATGCGGGATGGGGAGAGAAGCTGTCATTGATCATCGCCATCACAGCTGTTTTGACATAGTAAATCAGGGTGATTTCTCATCTTCAGTATGGCTGCTCATTTACAACCATACCCATCTGCTCGGGTCTATTCATCAACACAAACAAAACCAAGTTCTTGTTTATAATGCAAAAATGCCAATCCTTAGTTACAGCGTGGAACCACCTCTTAATTGCTGGTGTTCCCAGGTCCACCCTGACCCAGGGTGGTAGTACCTGTTAGGGTCTCAGCTATGGGCAAATAGCTAACACCCAAAACTGAGGTAAAAAGCTTTATGAAAGTGTAAAAATAGGTTTTGATACCAGGAATACTTTGTAAAAAAATTATTAACAGAAATAAATTTTTGAAGGAAAAAAAACTATTACCAGAAATACGTTTTTGAAAATAATATTAGCAGCTATACAATTTTGAGGAAAAAAATATTACTAGAAATAGATTTTTGACAAAACAAAAATATTACCAGGAAAAAAAGTTGTCGGTATTAAATGACACATTAAGGTTGATATGCTGTAAAAACAGAACAAACCAAACATTGCCATTTTCGGTGCTAAATTTGGTGAGAAGGATGGCGGAAAACAGCTGTTTCGACATTGTAAATCTGGGTAATTTCTCATCTTCAGTATGGCTGCTCATTTACAACCATACCCATCTGCTCAACACAAACAAAGCCAAGTTTTTGTTTATAATGCAACTATGCCTCGCAATCCTTAGTTGCAGTTCAAGTATATGCCCAACTCTGGACATACATGATTTTGAATTCAAAGTTCTCTTTCTATACTAGTGGTCGACCACGGCTAGAGTGTCCAGTCTACCCTACAGTTTAACTCATAGGTGAGGGGAGAATAGATGAATTTTGTGGGAAAGTGAATGTAACGATATCAACCGGAATTTGAACTCAGCTCCCCGAATTCAAATTCAGAGCTTTTAAGTATTACCCCATTAACTTAGGAAGAGCTTAAAACTTTCGGCGTAATTCTTCGTTCATCCGATCAAGTTCATGGCAATAAACATTTCAGTCAAGGTCTCTACCCTATCAGTAATAACACCTTTCATATTCCACCAGATACAAAACAATGACTCCTGTGGAATGTAACCTGGTTTGGGTGTTGGCACTGCTTTTTCTTTTCCCTGATAATCTCTGTCTGTTTCGTTTCCTGTTGACATGCGAAATCAATTTTTCTTGTTTACCCCAAAAGATGTTTGAAAGACCGTTTTCAACTCTGTTATTGCTTCTGAATATTCTGCCACTTTTTTAAAATGACGCCCCCGTGTAAGCCTCTTTTTGGATATTAGTAACTTTTTTTTTTGTCTAAGAGTGCGTTTTGGTTTTCCGTGTCGATAATGTGTTAAATTTCTCAGAATAAATCTGTAGAGATGATAATCTGAATTAGATCGACACTCGGAAAATAGTATATTGTCGACATGAAAAACAAAAACACACTATGAGTCAAAATAAGAGAAAAAAAAACAATATCCAAAAAGAGGCTTATGCAGGAGGGTCTTTTAAATTTTTTTTAAATTTCATGTAACTACGCAACATTTCACTTTTGTTTATCATCACTTGCCTTGATAAAGTCAAATGACGAAACTCGTTGGCAAGGACTAATTACTATTTTCCGATTGTCTATTTTATTTAATTTGACATCTCTACAGATTTATTATGAGAATTTTATCATATATATATATATATATATATATATATATATATATATATATATATATATTTATATATATATATATATATACACACACACAGAAAGAGAGAGAGAGAGAAAGAGAGAGAGAGAGAGACACACACACACGCGCGCAGACAGAGAGTGAATCAGGAGCGTAAATAAAAATATCCTGTTCAGAGGATTGCCTAAGTCCGAAATTGAGAGTCATCAGGCAGTGTTGATTTCTTAGGCGATCCTGTTTATTTCTACAAAAGATCTGACCCCGATAGTGAGCAAACTATATATATATATATATATATATATATATAGAGAGAGAGAGAGAGAGAGGGAGCGAGAGAGAGAGAGAGAAAGAGAGTGAGAGAGAGAGAGAGGGTGGAGCGTAAACAAATTTTACAATCATATGTAAGTCCGAAATTGATAGTCAGTATTGATTTTTTTCTTCACACTGTTTATTTATATCGACAAAATTGCTGAATTTAAACAGGATAATGAGCACTCTTCTTTCATAAATGTATTACTTTTTAAACAACACACACACACACACACACACACACACACACACACACACACATACATATATATATATATATATATGTCCGAGCGCTTTCAGTTATCCTTTTAGCCATTATTATATGTGTCTAAAGTTATAGGATTGCTTTATTTTCTATGCAGGGTCAGCATATTCTGTCCGTATTCATAGCGCTCGCATATGCAATACTCTTGGACAGTTTTTACACACTTTGTGCCCAGAAAAGGAAACACACGTACAAACACAAGAAAAAATAAATAAAAGCATAATCGCTGTACCTTGTCAGTCGTCTAACGAAACTTGTATAAAAGAGGGTTTGCTGCCCAATTGTACAATATATATATATATATATATATATATATATATATATATATATATATATATATATATTACAGACTGTTTCGCAGCTCACATTAGTATGGATAAACACCCTATTGCCTCAAGCCAGGATCGAAATCTGACCCAAAGTTTCCCCAAACTATCAGCTCTCGGCAAAGAGGAAAGTGAATTATTAGGTATTTATTTTGAATAAATATTCCAGTGACTAGAGTGCTCGATTCATAGAAGAACTTTGCATTATCAGCAGTAGCAGTCACTGTTTACAAATTCACGGTTTCTCTCTAAATTGCTCGACTGAAATTTATTTTTTCAATGGCATATATATATATATATATATATATATATATATATATATATATATATATATATATTACTTTTAAAGTTTTCAACCTTGGAAATGAGGTCTGATAATCCAGGGAAAAAGGAACTCCCTGATGAAATAAATTATAGCCATGGACCCTTAAAGTTGCCTGTCTTCATTAAATTATCTATCTATCTATCTATCTATCTATCTATCTATCTATCTATCTATCTATCTGTATGTGTGCAACTTTACCCAAATCGTTAAAAAATTAAATATTTAAGCAATTTAGTAATTGAGTTTGTCCTATTTCATGCATGAACGATTTCGCATTTTTCTGTACAATTTATGTATATATATATATATATATATATGCGTTCGTGGGTATGTATGTAGTTCAGACATGACGTTAATGCGACTGATTAAAATATCAATTTATGAGATCCTTGAAATGAAAAGCCTGTTGATCAATAAAAATATCTGATCAATCTTTTCTCTACAGAAGTTTAGCCGAACTGATGTATTTGAATATTCATGTTCCTATACTGGAAGCTGAAGTAATTTTCTTCCTTCGATATGTTAACTTTTTATATTTGTCAATGAAGTCATATATCGGAAATATTCATTATTCCTGAGATTCTCATTGGCTGTGACTTAAATTAAAGAGGACGCTTTTCATGCAAAATATTTAAAAACCACGAAGTTTAACATTAAATCCTTTAAAATTATGCATGGCTTTTTTTCTGTCATTGAAACGTGAACAGCATACGAATGGCCATTTTGATATCTAATTATTTACTCAGCATGGTTTTAACTTTGATACAAAGACATAAATATGGGTCATCTAATAAGGCAGCTTCATAATTACGCTTATTTTGTAATTGTTGCTTACATAATCCGTGTGATATAGCTTAATGGTAAATGAAAATGAAATCAGTTCCTTACCCTCCTGTTACACGCTAAATATCAGCGGAAACTGGGATTTTTAGCCTTGGCTGGTAGCCTGTCTAGAGGTAATAATCTAAATTTAAAGTGGTTGTTTTTACAAGTTACTCGAAAAAGAAAGACATTGCATGTATCGAAGTTGCTACGTTAGGGGTAGTTTTGTCGAACATCGCAAATTGCTACAAAACTGAAACAGTAACAGCAAAACTCGAGTTATATTCTTCAATAGCCTCGTCAGATCGAGACTTTCATATAGATGTCATTCATGCCGCCAAAACCGTTCAGAAATATCTAAAGTTTCAGCAACCGTTTTCTCAGATCAGTGGTTAAAAATGGCTCTGAGTGAATGAACCCTGTAGGTTTTAGCAAGGATCATTCTTCTTCGAACCTCGTGGATCATCCTTCTTCGAACTTCGTGGACCATCCTTCTTCGAACCTTGTGGACCATACTTCTTCAAACCTCGTGGACCATCCTTCTTCGAACCTCGTGGACCATCCTTCTTCGAACCACGTGGACCATCCTTCATCGAACCTCGTGGACCATCCTTCTTCGAACATTGTGGACCATACTTCTTCGAACCTCGTGGAGCGTGCTTTTTCGAACCTCGGGGACCATCCTTCTTCGAAACTTGTGGACCATCCTTCTTCAAACCTCGTGGAGTGTGCTTCTTCGAACCTTGTAGACCATCCTTCTTCGAACCTCGTGGAACATCCTTCTTCGAACCTCGTGGAGCGTGGTTCCTCGAACCTCGTGGACCATCTTTCTTCGAACCTCGTGAAGGGTCCTTCTTTGAAAATCGTGGACCATCCTTCTTAGAAACTCGTGGACCATCCTTCTTCGTATCTCGTGGATCATCCTTAATCGAACCTCGTGGAGTGTTCTTCTTCGAACCTCGTGGACCACCCTTCTTCGAACCTCGTGGAGCGTCCTTCTTTGAACCTCGTGGAGCGTCCTTCTTAGAAACTCGTGGACCATCCTTCTTCGAACCTTGTGGAATATTCTTTTCATAGGACTTTGTGGTACCCAACATTTACATTTCAGACGACTTTGGCGTAGATGATATTTAATTTTCAGAGGATTAGTTGTAGATGATATTTACTCTTCTGAGGAATTTGGCGTAGATGATATTTATTTTCAGAGGACTTTGGTGTAGATGGTATTTACTTTTCAGAGGACTTTGTCGTAGATGATGTTTACGTTTCAGAGGGCTTTTCCGTCGATGACATTTACATTTTATAGGATTTGGCGTAGATTTACTTTTCCGAAGACTTTCGTGTAGATGGTATTTACTTTTCAGATGAATGGCGTAGATGATATTTATTTTTCAGAGGACCTTGGCGTAGATGATATTTACTTTTCAGTGGATTTTGGCGTAGAGGACATTTACTTTTCAGACGAATGGCGTAGATTATAATTACTTTTCAGAGGACTTTGACGTAGATCATGTTTACTTTTCAGAGGAGTTTGACGTAGATGATATTTACTTTTCAGAGGATTTGTTGGAAATGACATATCTTTTTTTCAGCGGACTTTGTCGTAGATGATATTTACTTTTCCGAGGAATGGCGTAAATTATATTTACTTCTTAGAGGACTTTGGTGTAGATGATATATAATTTTCATTGGATTTTTGCCCAGTGAATATTTACGTTTTAGACGAATGGCGTAGATGAAAATTACTTTTCAGAGGAATTTATTGTAGATGATATTTACTTTTCAGAGGACTTTGGCGTAGGTGATATTTACTTCTCAGTAGAATGGCGTGGAAGATATTTATTTTTCAGAGGATTTGTCGTAGATGATATTTACTTTTCAGAGGACTTTGCCGAAGATGATGTTTACTTTTCAGAGGACTTTGTCGGACATGATATTTACTTTACAGAGGAATGGCGTCCATGATATTTACTTTTCAAAGGACTTTGGCGTAGATCATTCTTACTTTTCAGAGGACCTTGTCGCAGACCATGTTTACTTTTGAGAGGTGTTTGGCTTACATGATATTTACTTCCCAATTAGTTTCAGAGGACTTTGGCGTAGATGATATTTTTTTTCAGAGGAATTTTTCGTAGATGATATTTACTTTTCAGAGGATTTTGGCGTAGATTCTTTTTACTTTTCGGAGGACTTTGGCGTACATGATATTTACTGTTCAGAGGAATAGCGTAGATAATATTTAGTTTTCATAGGACTTTGTGGTAGACAACATTTACTTTTCAGACAGCTTTGGCGTAGATGATATTTCTTTTCAGAGGACTTTGGCGTAGATATTTACTTTTCAAAGGAATGACGTAGATGATATTTACTTTTCTGAGGACTTTGGCGTAGATGATATTTTATTATCAGTGGACTTTGGAGTAGATGATACATACTGTTCAGAGGACATTGGCGTACATGATATTTACTTTTTAGAGGATTTTTCGTAGTTAATATTTACTTTTCAGAGGACTTTGTCGTAGATCATATTTACGTTTCAGAGGCCTTTGGCGTAGATGATGTTTACGATTCAGAGGACTTTTCTGTAGATGACATTTACTTTTCAGAGGATTTTGGCGTAGATGATATTTATTTTACAGAGGAATTTGGCATAGATGATATTTACTTATCAGAGGACTTTGGCATAGATGTTATTTACCTTCAGAGGAATTTGGCGTAGATGATATTTATTTTTCAGAGGAGTTTAGCGTCGATGATATTTACTTTTAAGAGGATTTGCAAAGATGATATTTAATTTTCAGATGAATGGCGCAGATGATATTTATTTTTCAGAGAACTTTGGCGTAGATGATATTTACTTTTCAGAGGACTTTGGCGTAGATTATATTTATTTTTCAGAGAAATGGCGTAGATGAAATTCACCTTTCAGGGGACTTTGTCGTAGATGCTATTTACCTTTCAGATGAATGGCGTAGATGATATTTACTTTTCAGTGGACTTCGGCGTAGATGGTATTTACTTTTCAGAGGAATGGAGTATATGATATTTAGTTTTCAGTGGACTTTTCTGTCTATGACATTTACCTTTCAGAAGATTTGGCGTAGATGATATTTAGTTTTTAGATGAACGGCGTAGATGATATTTACTTGTCAGAGGATTTTGGCGTAGATGATATTTTACTTCTCGTAGGAATGGCGTGGATGATATTTATTTTTCAGAGGACTTTTTCGTTGATGATATTTACTTTTCAGAAGTGTTTGGTGTAGATGAAATTTTCTTTTCTGAGGAATGGTGTAGATGATATTTACTTTTCAGAGGACTTTGTCGTAGATGATATTTACTTTTCAGAGGCCTTTGGCGTAGATGATGTTTACTTTTCAGAGAACTTTTCTGTAGATGACATTTACTTTTCAGAGGACTTTGTTGTAGATAATATTTTCTTTTCAGAAGACTTTGGCGTAGATGATATTTACTTTTCACAGGACTTTGGCGTAGAACTTATTCTTTTTGTGAAAGTCACTTCACCTGAACATTTCTTGCATAAACCGAACATAAATATATACGATTCACATTTTATTGCCGTAATACATACAGGGATAACACCGAATTATGTTTTTGAGGACTTATAATTTAATAAACGTCATTTAGATATCAGAATGTATAATATCGATAAGGCCATTGCTAGTGCTGTAGTACACATTATTTTTTACTGTTAATTTTCGTGTGAAAAATCAGAAGAAAAATACTGTGTGCAATTCTGACAGTGATGAGTTATCTTTGTTTAAATTTTGATATCAAGAATATTTTAAACAATTCAATTTTAACAAACTGGGTTCTATAGTCTTGATCATCGAGACAATGTGTACAATTAAAAAAAAAATTAAAGAATATAAATATAAAAGTGAGCACTGTCTAAATTTCTTGTCATTTTTTTAGAGACCCTGACACTCAGGTACAAAGACATTCAGGCTGCTGCAAGAATTAGGAAGATAAAAATACCTCCCCGCATACTGATTTTCCAAGCGTAGCTTAGATGTGGCACAAGGCTGAAATAAGGGAGCACCCAGTGAGGTTCGAACTCACTACTCAGTCGTAATTGTTCTAGCAAGCCAAGCTTGCCTACCATTACACCGCCTCGAGGTTCCCTCACCCGCATCCATATACTAAGCACTGCAAGGCAGCACATAGCGACGAGATTTTTGGCCAACCGGTTAACATGTGTCCTCTTTCTCTCTCTTCTCTCTCTCTCCTAGAAACAATGCTCCGTCGATTCAAATAAAGCGAGATAAAAAAAAAATTATAAAAAATGTCCGTCGGTGATATAGTCTTAGTTGGGATCTGATGAACTGGATCCAGAGACGACATGACACACGAATAATCTTATTTCACTCCAAGCAAGGCGATAACGCTACTTAGACGCAATGGGTTATTTGAACGGAAAAACGAGAAGACGTTAGTGAGGAGAAAAGGGTAATAAAAGAACAGATTTCAGAAAGACAGAAGATAGCAATTGGCGTTGCATTACAATTTTTGAAAGTTACAGTTGACAAGTTAAGCAAGAAACTAGAAGAGAGTTCCACAGACGAGAAGTGGGAGAAAAGAAACAATTAGAATAGAATTTACATGCAGCTATTTCAACAGCAAAACGACTAAAGCCAGTTGCCAATCTAATACGCTTAAATTTATGCAATCCACGCACCAAAGAGGAAATATCGCCAGAACAAACAGGAAAAGGACTCTGCACCATGCTACACAAGAAGAAGACCCCAAATCATGGTCGTCAGGCAATTTCTGCGACTAAATCACCCCTTACATGTGGCCACGTAACTCCCCAGATTGCAACGCCCTTTTTTACTATGTGTGGGGGCAATTGAGTGAGGGACCAACAAAAACTCCTTGTAACACCAAAGATGAAGTGAAGGCAAGAATTATGGCAGTATTAACCAACTTAAACAAGGAGACCATCGAGAAGAGATGCAGGAGATCCCGAAGTTGTCTGGTGACCGTGATTGAAGTCAATGGCGATTTTATTGATTAAATGTACTCTTTAGTATTTCAAGATATTTTTGTGCAATTTTGGTAACTATATATCTGTTAAAATGAGATGCCAGTATTAATTTCATTTTTGTTTAATTTAGACGACAGTTTATCCATCGCACACTGTATAGCTGTCGCACCAGATCAGATATGGCAACGATATTCAATGCATGAAGGAATGGTAGATTTCTAAGTGTGCAAAATGGATTCTGTCGAGACAAATTGTCTGGGACGACACAATGAATCCACTTTCCTAGCAGTAGATCTAGCAATTGATTCAAAATATAATCCGTCTACCAATTTAATTCCCTGCATGGCGATTGTATCGAGAGATATGATTGGTTAAAATTTTCATGTTTATTTTACTGTTGTAATGTAACTCTCTACTTATATTTTAAAATAAAGATTTGGAAATAAAAATAAAAGATTAAAAATGAACGCGAATAAAAGATTAAAAATGAATGCGAATAAAAGATTAAAAATGAATACGAATAAAAGTTTAAAAATGAATGCGAATAAAAGATTAAAAATGTTTACGAATAAATGATTAAAATGAATAAGAATAATTAAAAAAATCCTTTTTACTATCATTCACCTCATTAACTATTATTTCAGTATGCGTGTGATATTTCGAAAGTATTATCTCTTAGCTATTTCTGCAGAAACGAAAGGGAGCGAAATAACATCTCTGAATAGAACAATCTCGTCACATATATCGTTCTTGTCACTGCTGAAATGCATTACAAACCATGTTCTCATAGCCACTCTTTGGTTTCCGTAAATGTATCAACAAGCGTCGATGAATAACTAACAGTGCATTTTTTTCGAATGAAGGAGTTCAGAGACTCACGTCTGTTTCATTCGCATTTTCGTGTCAGACGACATTTTGCCAGACTGAAATCTATAACAAGGCAAAAAAAAAAAAAAAAAATCCAGAATAAAGAACTGAGTTAATTGTTAGAAGGTTTTACGTCCTCTGCTATTCTACCAACGTCTAACACTAATGCAGGTTAGAATAATAAAACAGTAAGCATTACTTTCAGAGTAGCACATTTTGGACTAAATTAGCCGTTGAGCAAAGAAAAAGAAATCAACGATCCTATGCGAAATTCCTTTTGATAAGAAATTAGGAGGAAAATTATATTAATAAAAGAAGTTTGTCTGAAGTCATGTGAAAGGTTTCGTTTCTGTACATCGCGTCCCTGCCTTGAAGTTTTCCCCAGTATCAAATTAAACGCCAATTATATTATCGGCTGTTAACGAAGCCACAGCACTTCAAAGAATTTTCCTTCAACAATTCCAAGAAGGCTAAGTATTTCAAAATATCTGTCTTCGTCTACTTTTGAATGTATGCAACCAGATACCGATTCTGTGAGCAACGAACTCTCATACCTTTGTTTTAAACATTTTTAAATGTTATTCTGTGTCAGATCATTTATCTGCTGTATGAACATTTCCTCTTCATGACAATT
Source organism: Acanthosepion lycidas (assembly GCA_963932145.1). Taxonomy (NCBI): domain Eukaryota; kingdom Metazoa; phylum Mollusca; class Cephalopoda; order Sepiida; family Sepiidae; genus Acanthosepion; species Acanthosepion lycidas. The sequence goes on from OZ010587.1 coordinate 82,485,585, forward strand.
CGTTGAAACTACGGACTTAAAAATTTCTGATTTATTTTTCCCAGACGAGCTACGACCGCAACTTCAGACGTGTAAATTCGTGTAGTGCTTACGTAAGCCGTGATATGCCTGGTAGTTTTTTGGATAAAATTTCATCCACCACCCTATGATTGGCCTACTGCGTTTAAACACATTTTACTTTGTTACGATTATGAATTTTCCAATCATTCCCATTGTGCTTACGTTATTTACATTATTCGGACTAGTGTCCTCATCTTTGTCGCCATACTGTCGCCGTTGTACGCTTTGGCCTTCTTCAGGTGGTTGGAATGTCGAACTGAACCCTTTATTTCGCTCACTGGGTTAGACTGTTCTAGTTCCACGTGCCATCTCTAATGGATGTCAGTTATCAGTTATCTCCTGTTAATTCCCTTCCCCAAGTTATCCATTGCCTTAAACGGGTATTGAACTCACACTCTGGGTCTTGTGACTGGATCTAAACAACACCTTTATCCAGCTGAATGCCTCTGAGGAGTCAGTATTGAAAAAGGGTTTCAACTTCGCCACAACCATCAATATGGTGACAAAGATGAAGACAATAGTCCGAATAATGTAAATAATGTACATAATACCTCATCTCAGAAATATAGACGGATACTTAAAAACAAATGCATCGTTTTGGGAATTTCTGACAGCTAGGTAAAAGCTGATGATGCAATATCGAATTATGCTAGCTTTTATTTTAGCAAATTTCAGCAGTCGGTACCGAACATTAAGCATTCTTTGTCGGTGCTAAGGAATCGATGTATTCTGGACAGATTGAGGCTGAATAAGACATCGATTACTTAGCACTGAAAAAGAAAGCTGTCTCCTTAATTATATTTGTATTAAGTATGGATGATATCGATGGGTATCAATGTAATTTTAGAGATTTTTTTATATAGATAATGGGTGCAAAAAGGACACTTATAATTAACATCAGAGAGTTGAACTTTCTAGGAGACATAATGAGGAAAAAGGTATTAGAAAATTTGACACTCACAGGAAATAATGAAAAGAAGGAGGACAGTGAAAATCAGCTCATCTAACGAGCTTCTTGTATAAATGGTTGGCAGAACAGAAACTAGGAGAGATAGCAAAAAGACAGAATTTAATAAGAGCTAAAAAGAACTGGAAAGTGTGGAGAGTCATTATCGCCTACATTCTGAAGGGATATGGCACATAAAAAGAAAGAGCATAACGTGATAGGTTTCTTGGAAGATATAATTGCATTCTACTAGGTGTGTGCAAAAGTTTCCAGCGTTTTTTATTAAAATTATTTAAATAATAATAATAATAATAATAATAATAATAATAATAATAATAATTAACTATATTTATTAAGCATCAAAATATATTCCTTGTCTTTCTATAAACTTTGGTCACCATTCCGGAAGTCCTCAAATTCCATCGTGATAAAACAATGCTCCAACGCCAAAGCGTTGACAATAAAATTTTGATCATGGAAAACATTTTTTTTAAATTTGTCATTAGATAAAGGATATTCAATTAATCAAAATAAACGATAATCTGTTGCCGCTAAATCCGTTGAGTATGCTGTTTTTTTGAATCTTGATAATTCTTTTCAAATTTCCCAGATATTAAGCCGATTTTGTTATGTCAACGAATATTCGTTGTCACTTTCGTAATGCTCGTTATAGTAGAGCCTTTGTAATTGCAGATACAACTATAGTAACGCCGTTGAACAATACTGGTGTCAGACACCTTCGAATAGCGTTCGCACTGACAGTACTTGCTCTATAATACTCGTTCTGAAAGTAATCCGTAAAGTGAGCGGAATAGAGAAAGAGTATATAATGAATAGAGTAGAGAATAGCGGTCTGTATAGTAATAGAGGATAGCCTAGGAATAACGATCCGAATAGTAATAGAGGATAGAGGAGAAATAACGATCAATCTAGACGTCGCACGACTTCCTATATATGCGATTCCTCTATGGTCACATGGTCTACTTAATTCTATAATGAGATCGCCTGTGTTTACTCACTGGCGATCTATATTCAAACTCAAGTGTCGGCAGCGACACTTTATTCCTATATAACAGCCGACGATTGTGACACAATGCAGTACGAATTACACAAGGCTTCAGTAATTGGTTATGCTTTCCCCACCAAAGAGTGGGCAATTTTTTTTTCTAAAAATTGGTTACGTTTAATCCATATGGAACCAATCTTTACGTTTTTTGAATCTTGAAAATTCTACTAAAAAGGTCGAAAGTATTTTCAGCCAATTCCAAATTTAACAGTGTCATCGTTTATCAAAAAAAGCTGACAAAACATTAATTCCAAAATCTTGTCATCCATCGTTGTGTAGTTTAATCGAATTAATCTTTTTTAAATGTGGCAAACCGTTCACGACGTTTCCAACCAGTCTGTCTTCATGATTCATCAATCTTTGTTGAGTCTGTTGTTGCTTTACCTAACCGAAAAGTCCGCTAACATTTCACTTGACCTTTTCTTTCTGTCGATATATGATAAATGAACACTATCTTCCCATGTGACAGTGAACGCTAGATAATTTCCTGATAGATAAAGAGAAGAATTTAGGCAACCGAGATGTGCTTCTACAGAAGGATGCTAGGAATACCATGGACGGAGCATATGATTAACGAGGAAGCTTTAGGGACAAATTGGAACAAAAAGTAGACTTTAAGTCAAAATCAGAAAAACGCTGTTGAATTTTTTAGGATGCATAAGGTTTGTTGCTTGCTTGCTTTTGTTAACGGCATATCAACACCTCAATGGGTTATTTAATGCCAAAATATAAATACAGGGTGTCCATAATGTTTGTGTGCATTTAAAAAAATATAAGTTTATTTGTATTTGCAATAGAAATAATCTGTAAAAAATGTTATAAAGTTTAATGTACTTAGTTTTAAGTATAGCTAAAATAACTAATGTGATTTCAGGCATTACTGTAAATCAGTTGGCAAATGTTTTCCGTGAACTGCAAAATCGTATTACTCTTTGTATTGCTAATGATGGAGGACATGTGGAAACTTAAATAAAATTTCAATAAAACCTTAAAAAGTATAGATTTACTTCTTTCTAATCCTCTTTATAAATTATTTCTATCGCAAATACAAATAAGATTATACATTTTTAAAAATGCACACGAACTTTATGGACACGCTGTATTGTATAAGAAATCTTTATTTTTGGTGGGTGATGATAATAGTTTTAGTCATAAAAGTCTTACTAATTAGCCCATAGCGGGGGGAGGAGAAGAGGTGGATTCATACCTTTCCCAAGGGTATTTTTGCGTAAGTGAATATAACGAACTCAACTGGAATTGGAACTTGGCTCTCTGGTTAACAGTTCTAAGCCATTATCTACTACACCAACCACACATCGGAACTTATAGCATGTGCTATTCCCAAGCGGTCACCCATCTAGTTAGTGACCAGGATCGATGTTGCTTAACTTTGGTTATTGCACGGGAACCGGTGTTTGAACGTGATGTGGCCGTAAGTCCACATAATGAGGAAAGTTAACTTGGAGAAATTGACACTCGTAGGAAACAGGCAGCGGAAGAGAGCCTATGTAAATGGATTTCAGAACTGACACCAGGAGGGATATTAAGAAGCGAAACACTGCAACTCGTACATACGAACAGTCGCTAAAGACGGCAGGAAACATGGCCGATTTCCTGTGTAGCATGTCGACAGCAGTGAATGATCTCAGCTCGGCTTTTCCTTTTGGCTGGCGATTGCCAATCGTTTCGGTTCGGCAATAAAATACTTCAGCACAGAGAATTTCAACTTAGCTATTTTTTATTTACCATGTCGGAATCTACATTATCTAACTATCCAGACGGGGTCGTACTCCCCACACACACTCACCGGGGACACGAAAGAGAACACCTCTACATCTTTTCACGGGTGAAGAACCAACTCCTCGAAAATTTTTCCATCTATCTCTTTCCCACGCTAGCTCAACCAATCAAAATCGACTTCCTTATTATGGCTTACATCTGACTCCAGATGTCAATCTCAGGAAGTCTGAGCCTAGGTACACTTCCTCCAAAAATAATAGTCTGTTAAACTATTATTTAACACCTGTACCGCTCCAGAAAGGACTTGAACCTCTGTGCCATCCTCTACTTTTACAAGAGCCAGATCAGAACTGAAATGAAGTACTGCTGTCATATTTGGAGAGGAGTTTCCAGGTTCCCACATTCCAGTCTCGATAGAGTCCAAAAGAATCTACCCGACTTTGTGGATGACAAATTATTTTCCACTATGCAAACCATCTTTCATAGACGAGTTGTCACAAGCCTTTCACTGCGATATCGCTATTTCCATGGATATTGTTCGGAGGAACTGCATTCTTTCGTTCTACCAATTCCTACTTTCACCTTTAGAACTTGCTATTCTACGCACATTGTAGCGAACCACCATCATTCCCTCCGTATTCCACAGGTGAAAAGTAAGTTCCACTCGAGCAGCTTCTGTGTAACAATCTCCCAAGAGGATGTTTTCCCGATTACTACAATCTTAACATGTCTAATGTTAACCGTTATCTTCCCCACATTTCCACATAAATTTTGCCTCTTACTCTGTAATTCTCTACCTCAAGTGGCTACCGAGCCTTGCCCAGAGTGAATCTCACTGTAAAAATAAACGAACAAAAAGTAAAGTTCTCCAAAAAAAGAGAGAGAGAACGCTTTTGAAAGACTCGAATTGTTTAAATATAAAATAAATTTGCACGGCGCTGATCAAATGAACGCAGTTTTTTTTTAATTTATAGGCGAGAATAATGAGAAAATCTTATGGCAAATATATCTAATTACTTTATAAGGATAGTTACATGATTTACTTCAGATTTGAAACATAATTGGTTTTTAGCGAAACAGCCCCTTTAAACGTTGACCTAATCAAAAGCCTATGCTGTCAGTTTTATTTTTACTGAGGCATTTCTGTCTCAGAGATATTGATCTTTTTTTCTCTCTCTCTCTTTCTCTCTCTTATGCTTTCACCTAACATAATTACTTACATTCTTGAGTCAGCGAATATAAACATTCGCATAGTTGCAAAATCAAGTTTTTTCCCCATTATCTTACCGCAGATACATTTGCCTTTCCAATAAGTTCTCATTTTAGCGAACCATTCTCATTCCCTCCGTGTTCAACTGGTGAGAAGTAAGTTCCACTCGAGCAGCTTCTTCTCGCAAACCATTGCTCTGTGTAATCGACTACCAATCAGTACAATCTTAACCTGTTCAAGTCTAAGGTTAATCGTTATCTTCCCAACATATTGGCATAAACTATGCTGCTTACTCTGTAACCTTCTACCTCGAGTGGAACCTCACTCTAAAAAAGAAAAAAAAAACATGATCGTCCATATGCTGAATAGACAATACACTAAAAAGAAGACATATTAAGAAATTATATTTATTTAAAACTTAAAAATAGTAAATTTATGTCCTTCGTAGTACTATCTTTCTAAAAAAAATAATGGAGGATTTTGTGGGAATTTCAGGGAAACCTTCTCTTAACTACCAAAATACCAAAAGGAATAGAAATTATGCGTATTTTGATATCAGACAGTTTTCGTCTAGGCGCCCGTTCTGGGTTTGGCGATAAACTACAAGGCTTATGATTGGGAGACTAGAGGTTTTGAGGAGCGTGGAATCACCTAACTGCTATTGTTCCCAGGTCCACTCTGACCCGGGGTGGTAGCACCTGTTAGGGCCTCAGCTATCAGCAGATATTGCACTCCCAAACAAAAATCAGCAGTACATTTTCTAACAAAGTTACAAACAATACATTTTTATAGAAAAATGTCAATCAATGCAACACTAAAAAAATAAAAATACCTTTTTATAGTAAAATTACCAACAATACATTTTATGATTTGCAAACTATATATCTAAAAAAAAAATACCTTCGCAATAAAACATAGAATTACGTCCAAAATATTTAGATTTCAACATCGAAGTTGATATGCCGTTAAACAAATTTAAACAACCAACAATGCCTATTCATAGTAAAATTACCAACAATATCTATTTATAGTAAAATTAGCAATAAAACATTTTATCTGTAGTTGAAGGCATACAGTTGCGTTCAAAATATATACAGTTGAAGCTATAAAATTGAATTCAAAATATATAGATCTCAGCATTAAATAATATGCCGGTAAAAAAACAACGAACAAACCAATGCTCTATACAGCGTATCCTTTCAAGACGTTGGTGATCATGACTCCGTAAAATTTCCTGTCTTTTGCAGCGCTTATTCAAGTTTGTCGTTTTGCTATTTCCGCTAATCGCTACTCCACCAGACATTGAATGTACACATCCACATTTACATAGGTCTATGAAGGTGTACAAACAACTAATTATTTATATCTATCTACATAAGCATGCACACAATAGTATTTATAATTTCATCAGATCTACAAATTTGTAGGTTTGATGAATTAGATCATGATTACGATTCAAATGTAATACATTATAACCATGAAATATTAGTGCTTGAGCCTTATATATATATATATATATATATATATATATATATATATGAAGAAATATAGTCTTAAGGTGTGTTATATTTATGGGATAAAGTGCTCAATATCAGAGATAGGGCGTGTGTAAATATAAAAGTGAACATAGAAGTCAACACTTAGAGGCGACAGTCTGTTTCATGCTATATGCAATCGTCAGGCGACATGTGCTGTTATTTTTCTCTGCTATTTATATATATACAGGTCAGTGGTGCATTGTGGGTAGTCTATTATGCCGGTTATTTTACCGGAAGTCGTTTATTTATTTGGGTTAAATTATTTTATTGTTTTTATTTATTTTTATTTTTTGTTTCTTATTTTATTTATTTATTTATTTTTTAATCGGTGTTTTTATTAACGTAGTAAAAATTTGTTTATATCACTTATTTAATAGTTTTGTTTTGGTTTGGGAATTTAATTAAAGCTATTTATTCGATTTTGGGGTTGATTGTTCTAGTTTGTTCTAACTATTATTTTGGCAGGAACAGTTTTTAATTTGTGTTTATTTGGGTTGATTATCTTTATTTGTTTTTTCTAACGGTAACTTTATCGGGATTGGTTTGTTTATTTATTTACTTGGATGAATTTAGGTCAATTTATTTTACTTGTATATATCTGGGGATTGAAAAGTATTTTATGTATGAGCGGCCAACCGGGAGTCCTGACTTAAAATCCTGCGACTTTTTCCTTATGGTTGACTAAAGGACCAAATCTACGATACCAAACCAAGAGTTTGGAAAAAATTAAATGGCGAATACAAGAATTTATGTTTTCCATACCACAAGAGTTCCTGGTGAAATCAGTTGACGCGATTCCTTGGCGGCTCGAGAAACTGGTACCGAAATCTTGTGCCTATATCGAATCTATATATATATAAAGTTGTACCCTCTGTCTGTTTGTTTGTTATCAAACTTCTCTTGCGATAGACCCACCCCCATAATCATATATATTCTGAAACTTCATTACCCAGGATACTTGGTTGGATAAGTATATTTCATTTTGATCAAAGAGGTCCCCGGGGTGGGGGCACAAACCACTCACTGAAAAAATCTTCCCTTTCATATAAATTAAGTTTAAATATGAACAAGAGAATGTCTCCTAGGGGACTTGGATAAGTATATTTAATTTTGATCAAAGTTGGCCCCCGGGCACCAACCTCTAACTGAATTTTTTTCCCTTTGATTTAAATTAAATTTAAACAAGCGAATGACTCCTATCCAAAATACAGAAAGAGAATGCCAGAAGATAAAGATCGCATCGGCAAGATCAAATTGAAACAATATGGATGTCAAGCTGAGCAAGAAATCACCAATCAGTGGGTATTGCCTTACAATACAGATTTTGTTGCGACAATTGAACAATTATCGATGTTGAAATCTGCTCATCAATTCATTCAGTCAAATATTGCATCAAATACATATGAAAGGATTCAGATCAAGCTGTTTTTGCACAAACGCCCCACTGAATTTTTTCCCTTTGATTAAATTAAATTCAAATTTGAAGAAGGGGATGACTTCTATCTAAAGTATAAAATGCAAAAAGCCAGAAGATGGAGGTCACATCGACAAGATCATTAAGTATTATTGAAATGCATCCTTTTTCTCCTCACATTTTATTCAATTTAAAATCAATCATCATTTTCTTATAAAAAAAATGTGTGACACGCTGCAAGGCGCGAGTAATTCGGATACTTTTAAATAAAACCTCATGCTAAACAATCTCCACTCATGTCCATTTCTTGTAAAAAATATTCTTACTAAATAGATTATAAGTATTTAAAATAGAGATTTACTGTTCAATTGCCGAATATATATATATATATATATATATATATATATATATATATATATATATATATATATATATAATTCTCTTACATTTATTTTTTTAAAAAGAAATATAGTCTATTAGTAATTAATAGTAAAAATAATATATTAAAATTGTAGTTCAATATAACGTATTCTAACCCAAACACTCCTTTTAGGAAGTATCTTTATGTATACAAGTACGAATTTAACGGAAAAAACATGCTGTTGATAAAAAAACAAAACAAAAAAAAACAGACGACATGCATTGAGCGGATGTCATAATTCGTTGAAAAATGCACCCCTACCCTACCTAGACTTAACCTCTTTTTCGAACGTAACTCATAATTGATACAATAATAGTTAATAAAAAGAACACGCTACTGCACCTGTCTAAATGATTGGATTTCTCTGTATCCCTGGAAACAAAAAAATATGAATTATATGTGCGTTTAAAACTCAGTAGAAATTAAAAATAAGTTATTGCAAAATTCGCTTGAAGATGAAACAGAACTAATGCTTTTAATTTAATTATATAATTACATTCAAAGTTTTTAGCTTCGGTTTTTGAAACATGGCAATTCCTGTGTAGCGAAGGAACCATATTTTTAAATCAGTTAATTAATTATACACACACACACACACACATACATATATATATATATGTGTTAGCTCTATCTCTGATATTGAGCGCTTTCTAATAAGTACCGCGCATATAATATATAAATAATTATACATATATATATATTTATTTATATTTACACACACACACACGCACCCCCACACACACACATTATATATATATATATATATATATATATATATATATATATATATATAGTAGTTAGCTAGGCCCAGGAAACTTTGAAGTTCTGCAATATTTTTTGGTTCCGGCATATTTTTAATTGCCGATGCCCTCTCTGGGTCTGGTTTCCACCCATTTTAATTTATTATCTGATCTAAATATTTAATTTCAGTGAGGAAAAAATCACACTTTTCTCCTTTTACTTTGAAGCCGAAGTCCTGAAGTCTTCTAAAAACTTCTTTTATGTGTGATGTGTGCTCTTCAACATTGTCGCTCTTAATTAGAATATAATCCAGATAAGCGGTCGCGAAATTCTGGCCCGTGAGCATTGTGTTCATCGTTTGCTGAAAAATTGCTGGTGCAAATTTTACTCCGAATGGTAGTCTGTTGAATTTGTACAACCCTTTGTGCGTATTAATGCAAAGGATTTTCGTACTCTCTTCTTGTACTGGGATTTGTAGATTAGCCTCACTTAGATCTATTTTTGAAAATATCTCACCGCTGTTGAGCTTTGTAAATACCTCCTCTGGGCACGGTAGTGGGTAATGGTGGTATTTTATTGCCTTGTTGAGTCCCGTCGAAACATCTGCGCATACGCGAATTTCTATTGACTTCTTTTTTACGTAAACCACCGGCGCAGCCCACTCACTAAACTCTGTTTTTGATAGAATCCCAGTTTGTTCAAGTCTCTCCAATTCTTTGTCTATTTTTTCTATAGTAGCAAACGGTACATTTCGCTTCTTTCTAAAAATTGGTTGGACGTTTTCTTTTAATTCTATTTTGGCCTTAAATTTGTTGCATCGTCCCAACCCGCTTGAAAATACCTCAGAAAATTGATTATATAATTCCTCCTTCAATTTTATAGTATCTGATGGTTCAACCTCTAACTTTTTGCAAAACGAGTTGATAGGTAGGTCCCAAACGTTGAATTTCTGCATCCAGTCGATACCTACTAAATTTTCAGTATCTTTCATGACGTATATCTTAAGGTTTTTGGTTTGCCGTGAAATTTAACATTCACGATTATTTCTCCCTCAAATTTTATTCGTTTGCCTGTAACCGACTTGGCAATTTTTTGAGTGTGTAACATGGTAGGTCTGTTGAGTTTTTTCCATGTCTGTAAGTTGATTATCGTGAGGTCGGAACCCGAATCCAGTTGTAATTTAATCTTTTTATTTAAAATTTCCAGTTCCACATATTTCCTTACATTGGTGTTGTCATCGTTATTCATCCTTGTAGCTCTTATTCTATTAGGATCTTTTCTATTTCTACATTGGGATGCTTTGTGGCCTTTTTTTCCACATTCAAGTTTTTATATCTGAAGCGGCAATCCTTGTTCCAATGTAATCCTTCACATCGATAACATGCTGATGGAGGGGGCTTATATTTGTTTCGATATTCGTCATAATTTTTCCTGTATGTTGTACTTGTTCTCTTATCATAAAGTTTTATTTTTCTTTCCGGGGAGGGTGAGAACCTTTTTTCATTGTCGTAAAATTTTAGTTTTCTTTCCGGGGAGGGTGAAGAACGTAGACTTTTGTTTAACTTACGTATATGAGAAACAGCTGATTTTTCAATGTCCTTTGCGTCTTTCTTTATGCTTAAACATCTCTGGCAATCTTCCGATAATTGCTGTAATGTCAGTCCCGGTTCATTTTGTAATTTTGCAAGCATTCTTCTACGCATTTCGCTGTCTTTTGTAGAAACTAGCCCTTGAACAAAGATGAGACATTTGAAATTGTCCGGGGTTAATTCCGCTAGTTTGAAGTCGTCACAATGTTTATTTACAATTGCGGCAAACAGAATAATCCTCATTATCGCCCTTTATCAGGTTAAGGCATTTCCACCTCCTATGGAAGATTGATGTTTTGGGGCTGAAGAGTTCTTTAAGACATGTCATTGCTTCGTCAAATTTTAATTCGTTCGTCTTTTTTGGCAAGATATAATCCACGAACTTTGTATATTCTTCAGTTTCTAATTTTCTAAGCAATAGACGTAGCTTTTTTGCTTCTGTCCAATTTTGACAGTCTATGTTAAAGATGTCTTCATGTCTTCTGAAGTAATCTCCAAAACTTTTGTCCTCATCTAGAGAATATTTGACAATCTCTATGGTATTCCACACTGCGTCTTGCGAAAATGTTGCTTCTTTTTCAATATGTAATTGCTTGCTGCCCGCTACTGTCAATATTAGTTCCTGGAGATCTGTTTGTCTATCTTGATTTTCCTTTGGCGTTTGTAATATTTGCTTTTGCCATTTTTCTTGTAACTGTAACTGTTGATCATTTTGGTATTTTTGCATTTGTAATTGTTGCTCATTTTGGTGTTTTATCAGTTCTACCAACATATTTTTAAAATCTTTCATGATAACTCAGTTTTATGTATTTTTACTCCTCGTAATTGTTTGTCGCTAATTTGTTGTTGGACGACGAGATAAAGATTTTTCTATTTCTTTTTTTTCTCGTGTGAGTTCGAATCACTCGAAGCCAATTTGCTCGTTGGACGACGAGGGAAGATTTTTCTTTTATTGATTTTTTCTTTTCCGCTTGAGTTCGAATCTTCGTCGCCAAGTTGTTTGTTGGACGACGAGGGAATATTTTTCTTCTGTTGATTTGCTTTCCGCGTGTGTTCGAATCTTTGTCGCCAACTTGTGGTTAGGCGTACGAAAAGTTTTCACACAGAAGACATATCGACCAGCTACAGAAAAGACGAATGGAGGAGCCAAGCTCGTCAACCGCAGATAATAAGTATGCTATGGATACAATCTTTGAAGCGTTTGACATACAAAGAACGTAGGAAAATACAGTAATGAGAAGGTCAAACAGGAAAAGAAAATTCGTCGAACCACTGATCATCAACCACAAGAGACAAAAATATTAACTCCCCCCAAAAAGGGATCTAAGGAGGGGGGTGTTGTGGAACCCACCCCATTTTCATATAAGTGGACTCTACCAAGTGTACCTGGGCTGCTGCCGTTAAATACGCAGTCAGTCGGATAGAGAGAGGATATACGGTGAGAGTGAGAGAATATACGAACGGAGATAGTGTGAGGTAACCTCTTGTAGAAGTCTGTTACCAACACGTAGACTCTAAGGAAGTCCTATTTCGAGACTATATATATCTATCTATATTTGCTACTAACCACGTTCCTGGACTTGCTAACAGTATTACTCTTTGTATGATTGTGTAAATACATTTTATTTCTTTTATTTAATTATTGCGTTTGTCATTCCTTGGAGACCGAATTCATCTCGGAATCCACAACAATATATATATATATATATATATATATATATATATATGTGTGTGTGTGTGTGTGTGTGTGTGTGTGTATACTCACTCACACATATATATATATGAATACACGTACATTTACCACACAAAGACCCAATCCCAATATATATACATACAATATCCCAATATATATACATATAATATGCATGTTAGGGTACCTCGATGTGGTGTGATGGCTAGCAATCTTGTCTCACAAGAAAATTTACGACAGAATAGTAATTTTGATCCTCACTGGGTGCCCCAGACTTTCAGGTACCACATCTCAGCTACGCTTAGAAAATCACAAAATAGAAATGCATGTGAATATATAACTTTCAATATATCCATGGTATATATCTGAACTAAATTATACACAAGAAATAAAACATCACATATAGGTACACAAACACACATGATTCACGTAATTATAAAGACATATATATATATATATATAGATATATATATAGTCATTTTTATACAGCATGAATATATATATATATATATATATATATATATATACATACATTCTATATAAAAAATGACTATATATATATATATACATATATATACAGTCATTTTTTATACAGAATGAATATATATATATATATCCATTCTATATAAAAAATGACTCTCTCTCTCTCTATATATATATATATATATATATATATATACATATATATATATATATATATATATATATATATATATATATATATATATTACTAATATGTATTTAATACATTTTTCATTTAATATGATATTAGTAAAAGAGCATAAACATGGAAGGAAATAGAAATATACTAATGTAAACTAATAAATATACTATCATACATCTAATTCCGAACATTTTTTTAATCGGTATCCCTCCATGAGAGGTAATAAAGCCACTAAGACACGTGTGGTTAGGGGGGCGGGCATTAGGAACTGAAAAATTAATAATGAGTGAAAAGAGTAATCAGGACGACAGTAGATAGCGATTGACAACACATTTAAAAAAATTTCAAGCTGGCTGGAAATCATGGAGCCGGAAGGGATTTCCACAAGCGAGAAGTGCGGGAGAAGAAACTGTTAGCATAGAATTGACGGTTATAGCTAGCCAGCTCAATTGATGAGATTTCAACGCCAGCTTAAATTCAAAAGTCTATGTACCATAGCGAAGAGCTCATCTGAATAATTATAGAATAGACATATAGAGGCAACATTACGACAGTGTGAAAGTGACTGAAGCCGAGCCGTCAGATAAAGACTGATAATACTGCTGATTCTTCTTTGGATCCTGTCAAGGAGCTCAAGGTAAATAGCTGATGCACCAGACCATATATGGCCGCAATATTCTAAGCACAGACGAATGGTAGATATGGAGGAGAATTTCTGGAGATACAGTGAATCAACTTTCCTACTAGCTGCCCTAGGAATAGATTCAGTATAGTCTTTGCACTTCATGTCAGCTGAAAACGTTAGCCCGAGAAGACGCAACGAATCATTATCATGGGGGTTAGTATGCGCCATACTGATGGAAGGCAGAGAGGGGTCTCTCAGACGAATAATGGAGGGAAGTTTAGTTTTGGAGGCGTTTAAATTAACAAGCCATTTTTGCCCCAGTTAACTACGGACTTGAGGTTGTTTTTGACATTGGCTGCCATTTTGACCTTGTCGGATTATCAGCCTTACTACCGAGGCAGGAATAAATGGCTGTGTCAGTGTAGATGCCATGTTGAGAGATAATGTCACACCCATAAAGGAACAAAAAAAAAAAAAAAATAAAATAAAAAAAATAAATGAATTTATAAAAAAACGAGAATGTCTGGTTTGAATTAAAATCAATCTGGTTCAAAATAATTCAAGAGGTATTTGTTTGTATGTCTCATCTCGCGTACATACAATTAGTAGGTTACGCGCCGCATTCCTCTTGCCTTCAATATACCCTGTGAGTATCACATTTTCTAAACCCACTTTTCTCATTATGTGCCATAGCAATTTCAGCTGCCTCTTCATGATGTTAGGTATAAGTGTTTTATTTACTTCCATTTTCTCTAAAACTTCCTCGTTGCTCACATGTTCGGTCCATGTTATTCTCAGCATCCTTCTGTAGAACCAAATTTTTGTTGCTTTAAGTCTCTTCTCCATCTTTGCGGAGATTGTTCAGCATTTATTTTCATGTTGGTGGACCATAATTACATAAAAGACTTTTCTTTATTTCTAACGAAATTGACTGATATAACTAAAATTTTAGTTTGTTTTAATGTTTCTAAAATTACAAACATTTAAATCGACCAGATTTAATCTATTTTAGAAATAGCTTGCTATATATTATAAACACCATTTCTTCTGGTTCTAAAACCGTCACTTATCATTCAATAAGGTGAGATAATTTTTATATTCAATTATAAAAACAATAAAAATCGCGAAATTAGCAAATTAGTCTATTTTCGTATTTATGCGTCTCTGTCTTTCTAAAATGAAAAAAAATAATTCTATGTCAATTACAGTGAAACATTGTATTAAAACTAAAATACATTAACAGAAGTAGAAACAAAAATGTTGCGTATTTTGATATCAGATATTTCTGATATAATTGATATTTGTTTCTTTAAACGTTTCAAAAATTACAAATGTTAAAACAAACCAGATTTAATCATTTTTTAGAAATAACTTGCAATATATTATAACTTTCATTTCTTCTGGTTCTAAAAAAGTCACTTATCATTTAATCAGGTGCAATAAATTTTATATTCAATTAAAGAAACAATAAAAATCACGAAATAGCAAATTAGTCTATTTTGAGCGAAAGTCATCGATGGGAACTGATCAGAATTGAAGAGAAAACCCCATAACCAACGCCAAAAAGAGAAAATCGAGATGGCATCATTCAGTTATGTGTCATGCGTGATACACACTTAGCCGATCATGTATCTTTCGATACATAACTGACGAGGCAGATTTTTCCTGCAGTAGATTACCATTTCTTTCTGCGCTAGACCAGTTGCCATCCAAGGCTTTAGAACATGGTTTGTCCTGCTATTTACCCATAGCTAGTGGGAGAAGAGGAATCATACTTTTCCCAAGGGTATATGCACGTACACGTCATAAGGACCGACTATCTTTCCACTGCCGTCCTACAAAGGGTACCTCGCCGTGCTGTAATTATAAGCAAGCTTGTCTCGCTAGACCAGTTACGAGTGAATAGAGAGTTCGATCGTCAATGGGAGTCCCATACTTTCGGTGTTGTACCACGTCCAAGCTGCGCTTAGAAAATCCTCACTACCATCCGATAAGACGGCAAAAAACCCCTTAGGTAAAACAAGAAGAAGGGGCAGACATAGGGAAAAATCGGGTGACAATGTCACTGAGTGGATTGGAAGATCCTTCGCGAAGTGTCAGACATTGGCAAGCAAAGGAAACCAATGAAGGAAGGGAAGTAGTCATGTGATCACCTGCGCGGCGAACATATAACCTCATCCGGTCACGGGGTGGTGATGATGATGATGACTGAATTTTTTGAATGTTCTATCGGCATGCGCCAAAATTCAGTCATCATCATAGTAGCAGCTGCCGTAAAATTAAAAACTATCTGGAAAGACAAGAACATGTTCCTGAAATCAAAGATGAGACTGTTACGTGCGTTGGCTATCTTATTCTTTCGCTATCCCGTCGAATGTTGGTCATTTTTAACAGCAGAATCACTGCGGAAAATCCAAGCATTAACAATGGAATTCCCAAGAACCATCTGAAGCATCTCCTGTCTAGATCGCATCACAAATGACGCAGTGTGAGGCACTTTTAGACAAGAGACAGACTCGTTCGAAGACCTAATGACCACTGTCAAGAAGTAGGAGTTGAAATGATATGGACACGTCATTAGAGTCAACAATCTTTCTATTTCCACCCTACAAGGTAACACTTTGGGCAAATGAAGACGAGACGGACAGAGGAAGAACATGAGCCTGACAAAGTCAATAAGTCGAATGGTAGATCCTTCAGAGCGACTCAGACATGGGTACAAAACCGAAACATGTGAAGGGAACACATCAGGGCCTCAACTACACAGCCAGCATACGTCCTCATACGGTCATGAGACTGATGCTGAGGATGATGATGATAATGAGGATGGTGATGATGATGATGATGATGATGATGATGATGGTGAGGAGGAGGGGGTTATGATGATAATGATAATGATGATGATTATGATTGGGATGACGATGATGATGATATGTGAATTTTGGTGTATGCCATCGATAGAAGATGATTAGATTAGAGAAAGTATTCTTTAAAGTCCAAATTAGCTGAAACGCTGGTATTATTTCCATAAGAGTTTATGTTGTGGAACTGTTTTTTTACGCCCTGGAATATTAAAAGAAGGAAGGAAATCCCGGGAAACAGATGCAGCATTTGTACAAACACAGATAATAGATTATACTAGTAATCTAACAGTCACAATGTTTCTAGTCTGGGTAGTTGGCAAAAGAAATCAAAAAAGATCTAATGAAACACTATAAATAAACCTGGAATAAAGCTACACTTTAGTCACGAAGATACAGCAACAGCCAATTACATGGCAAATTGAGACAGAAAAAAAATGTCGGTAACATACACACTAAGACTGAATCCTGAAACTATGATGGGGGGGAGATTCTAATATTAAAACTAGACATTTCGAACAAGAAATTTTATCAAAAATTGATATGTACAAAAAGAAAAAGTTAAAATTGAAGATCAGAATAAAAAATGAAAAATAAAATGAAATTAAAAGTAGTTATTTAGAAAATCACATAAGGATACACGCATAGACACACATTTTTTTTATTTAAATGTTTTGCCGCTTGTATCAGAGTATGCCCCTGTTTGCATACATCGGTAGCCAACCCCTGTTGTAGACGCCTGCACAGACACATCTGTGTTTGTTCTACACCCACAGCTCTGTGAGATTAGAACGAAATACATATACTATACTGTAACCATACTGTTCGGATTTTAGTTAGAGTTTCTAGGAGAAAATAACGTAATCATCAGTCTAGGCCCAGTACGACTCGGTCACGATGACTTGTGACATCGTGCTAGTACAACCATCGAAGGTCTCACACATAGTCCCGCCTACCCAATTTCCACTCTTTTGGGTCAACACGTGCTTTTCGGACATTTTCCAATGGTGCCACGGTCCTCTCACCTTTATGACAAATCGACCATAGTGAAATTTAAGCTCGTGTCTCATAGTTGGTTCTAATCACTCAGCCACTCGTACCTTTTCCTTCTAGGATCTATTGATTCACGATGACCAATTTTCACGTCATTTTTTTAGAAGAACTTTTCGAATGGTTGTCTCCTCCGGTATTTATCAAGAATTTGTCTTATCTGAAGATTTCACTCTTGGAAGGTTACACTCGAGAAATACCGTTTTGAATACAGACTTGTACTAACACAAGATTGTTTACACATCACGCTTAGAGAACCCAGATTGCATGATATTTAGCACATAACCGGTGGAGGGGGGGAGATATGATGGATTTATATCTTTCTGAAGGGTTTTTGTGTGCAAGTAAATGTAACGAACCCGAACGAATTTCGAAAACTGCCCGATGATTTTCTCGTTCGGCGCCGCAAACCATTACACCACCTCAACAAATAATCAATGCATAATAGTATCAACAGTATAGTTATCCGAAATGTAGACAGAAATATAAATAGGCTTGTTCAGACTAGTTTCTTTGCAAAGTTTTGATCGAGTACCCTCTGGCTTTCCTCGGGTACCTGTTGTATTTTAAAAAATCGAATAAACCTTTCCACTCGGTCACATCACAACCAGTGCCTGCATATATATATATATACACACACTAGCAGCATGGTTCGGCTTTGCCCGTGCTTGATCGAAAAATCGTACGACTCATACAGCAATCGCTATCACTTGACTGAAAATATTTTTGCCCTTCCTTGCCTTTAAAGGAGTGCCCTTTGCCGCGCTGATGTTGCTACATGCCTTACTTCTTGCCTATCTCACACTGCGAATTTTTTCTAAGCTCTATACTAAACATTTGTATAGATTAGAACTAAACAAAATGAACACAAAACTATCAGCCTTAAAAAAGGACACGTAACTGGAAAAAACGAATGAAAAAAGAATGTTGACAAATACTTTTTCACACCTAACCCAGTTCTGCGGAATCAGAATCAACGTTGAGTTTAAGCAAGCGAATGAGCCAATTGGAGTAAATGCAGATTTAAATTTTTCCCACTTGTGACGAATGCAGCTATCGATTTTTTTGCATGCTAGCATGCTAGTTAACATTCATGTCAGTCAGCTGTTGGCTCTCACGCTGGCCAGTAGAATCTTCTTGACTATTCGTGGCAGCCAGCTATAGGCTCTCATTCAACCCAGTACAAAATGGCCGCAAACTACATGAAAACTGTCGTAGAAGCACGAAAAAATCGATTATTTCCACTATCGATTGGAGTTGGGAAATGCAAAGTCGGTCTTGGCCTTCCTACTAACTTCGAGCATGTGCATGTAAATTTTGGTGCAAATCCGTCAAAAATTGCGGTCGTGCATTCGTTACACACACACACGCACACACACACACGCACACATATATATATATATTATGAAATGGACAACTATTTTAAGACATTTTTATCCGTGTAATTGTCATAGAAAATTATGCGTCCTCCGACAGGAATCGAATATCTATCTATCTATCTATCTATCTATCTATCTATCTATCTATCTATCTATCTATCTATCTATCTATTTCAGTCGATATCTATCTATCTATCTATCTATCTATCTATCTATCTAATTATAACCGTTTGGCTGTGGAATGATTGTTATGGTCAGGAAGATGGGTCAGTCTCTTATAAAGGTATCAAATACTCCAGATTTTTCTAATTTTTAAAAATTGTTTTACTCTACCGAAATCAAGTCACAAGAGCCACTCAAGGTAGAGGGTTATAGAACGAATTAGTTGTAGGAGCGTAAAAAGAGGAAATAAAAAGTGCATATTATGAGGATCAGTAAAATAGATTGGAGTTGACTCTAAATTTTAAGAGGATAGTAGTGATCAGGATCATCTTCTCGGAAGTCTGTTCCGCAAAATAGCACTTCCGGGAAATAAGCTGTCTGATTGGAAATTTCTCCTTACCGATGGAATACGAAGCGTAGGAGCATGATACGGTTCAGTGTACGTGTTATGGAGCTGTGAAGGTTTGGACTTTTCGGAGTAAGGAATGTTGCTTGTCTGAATATTTGTCATGAAAATGGCGGCAAAGTATCGAGAGGCTAGAAAAGGTTTCGTCTGTTGGATATGGTTTGCAGGAGGGAATTTAACTCATCACTCACAAGGTCGGATAAATGCTTTTGAACTTTTTCATTGCTGGAAACTGAGGATTGGTCTGCTGCAGCTCCGGTATGGCAAATGCTCAATTTTCGTTTTGATCTGACATTTGTAAAGATAGAGCTTGCTAGGAGCAATCGTATACTTTTCTGGACTGGAGTAAATTAAGGTCTGCTCGTTGTTTTCTGGACTGGAGTAAATTTAGGGTCTGCTTGTTGTTTTCTGGACTGAAATCAATTTATGGCCTGCTCGGAGTTTCTGGACTGGAGTAAATTAAGTTCTGCTCGTTGTTTTCTGGACTGGAGTAAATTTAGGGTCTGCCCGTTGTTTTCTGGACTGGAGTAAATTATGGTCTGCTCGGAGTTTTCTGGACTGGAGCAAATTAAGGTCTGCTCGTTGTTTTCTGGTCTGGTGTAAATTTATGGCCTGCTCGGTGTTTTTTGGACTGGAGTAAAATTAAAGTCTGCTCGGTGTTTTGAATGATACTGCCAGGTAACGCATGAAAGAAATTACCGGAGATTATGATAATGTTAACACTTTATTGAAGACGAATAGTGGATTCATTCACATCTCAGTTCAACGTTGATATCGCTCAACATATCAGTTAGCGTAATGAATATATTAATCTATATAATAATTCTACTTGAAAATATGTCCTCGTTCATATAAGAATGCGGTCAGGAGTCATAAACTCCTGGTAGGACCACTCTTGGCGGCAGGGTTGAAGATGAAGACTTAAGAGTAAGCGTGACCAACCCCAAAGACTCCATAGATGGAATAAGCGGATGCTGATTACAACGGATCTCAACGGATGGACCAGCCGATGAAGAAGGCTACGCATGACGGACATGCTACAGAAGGCGCTATTTGAATTAATAACAGTGAATGGCAGTCCGTTGCAGTTTCATAACTGGATTCTGCATGTTTGCAGAGGAAAGTCATGAAAACAGATGTGTGGGTCACTTCCAGGCAAGTTGAGGTCCACCTTAAAGAAATTCACGTCATCGGAACTTTATTCTACTGTGATTTTCCTTCACCTCCAATTCACTCATGTAAAGCCAAACATCGATAGGGAATGAATGACGGGAGAAGGTTTTGATGAAACTGAAAGCTTCTAGTGCTGAACCTTCACGTTGGCGGCGAATTTAGTCACCAACGCCATCATCATAAATGAAGCGATCAGCGAAGAAGAAATTAAATATTTTGATGCGAGATAAAGCCGACGAGGACATTTGGTTTATTGAGTCATCGATCAACGACGATATACTCCTTATTGAAACGACGGTCTCAGTCACTTTGCTGATTGTATTACTTACCGCGTGATTTTATTCGTGTATCTATTTTAGAATTTACTAAATTTAAAGTCAAATTCAGCTGTAGCCTTTTAACGAAATAAATAAAAGTTGTTGCGATTTGAAATTGGGGACTTGAAGGAGTCTTTCAAATATATGGTTGTCCCATAGTCGAATACGTTTATATATATAAAAAAAAAAAAAAAAAAAGAAGGCGAACAATAAAAATTCATCTAGACAGCTAAAAAGTATGGGGGATCGAACTCATTATTCAGTAGTATCTGTTTTAGCGAGATAAGCTTGTTAGCCATTACACCACGCTGAGACTTCTTAAATATAGGAAATATACATTATTCACAGATGAAGTCGTTCTACCAACGAACGTTAACAATGCAATGCAATGTGATTAATTAAGAAGTCTTAAAACAAATAGAAACGACAGAGAAACTTATAATTATCATAAAAAGCCAACTGAAATGTCTGAGAGACATGATAAAGAAAGAAAACTCATATGACATCTTAAATGTAAGAGACGCCAAGGAAAATAGCGCGTAACCCACTTAAGGAGCCTGTGCGAATGGATAATGTAAGAAGATAGACGTTAGAGCAACAAAAGATACGAAGATGAGGAGAGCCATGAGTGCCCACATCCTAAAAGTCGTTTTGCCTGGCTAGAGTCAGATTCACATCTGTTTAGAGTAGACGGTCGAATTTGTATTAGAAGAAGACAGTATTAGGATATACATCAAATCTGTGAGCAGGGTACTTTGCAAGCTGGTTGTGGATTTCTAATGGTATGGGGTACTCAGTTGAACTTTGCAAAAACCACGAGTGAAACTGAAGTTTTTCTTGAAAGTTTATTTTTTGCCAGGTCAGAACCGATAACATTTCAGATTGTTCTTTGGATTTTGGAAAGTATATACTTATCATAAGCGTCCTTCCAGATATGGCAACATTGTTCAATGCCCGACGGAATAGTAGAATTATAAAAGTGCAAGGCTGATTCAGGTGATAATAATTATTTAGCATTTTCTTCGCAGAAACCTTAACAATTCTTTCGATTTTTTATCACTTTAGGTGTTATTTTTAATGGATGCTCATATTCGTGTAGACGCCCCGATTTTTTTTATTAAACAGTATATTTATCTGTCTATATTTCTGAGATGAGGTATTATGTAGACTATTTACATTATTCGGACTATTGTCCTCATCTTCGTTGTCTATATTTCTGAGATAAGGTATTATGTACACTATTTACATTATTCGAACTATTGTCCTCATCTTTGTTGCCATATTTATCCGATCCTTCAGTATCTGTCTATATTTCTGAGATGAGGTATTAAGTACATTGTCCTCATCTTTGTCGCCATATTTATTACGTTTCAGCCGGCCTTCTTCAGGTGGTTGGAATATCGAACTGAACCCTTTATTTCGCTCACTAGGGTAGACTGTTCTTGTTCCATGTTTAATAGTTATTATTTCCCTCTCCAAGTTCTCCACTGCCTTAACCGGGTATTGGATTCACACTCTTTGAGTCCTGTCACTAACCAACGCCTTTATCCACTGTGCCATGTGCCCTTGAGGACATCTGAGTATGCATTTCTGGGTATTATAAACGTAATGTCTTCAGCAACCAGTTTTTTAAACAGTGCTCATATTGCAATTTTTGCTGTTATCATTCTATGTTTTTATTGCAAATATTGTTATTATCGCTTTTCTTTTCAAAAAGGACGTCTACCACGATTTACGAAGCCGGCAGACTTAGACGGCGACCACAGCTTCCGAACTGAGGACGTCCTTCAACCATTTGTGATGTGGGCAGACATAAAGACCACTGCTTCCGAAAAGAGTCTTCTAACCAATTGCGAAGAGGGCAGACTTAGATGGTGACCGTAGCTTTCGAACAGAGGACGTGCTTCAACCATTCATGATGTGGGCAGACATAAGGACCACTGCTTCCGAACAGAGTCTTCTAACCAATTGCGAAGAGGGCAGACTTAGACGGTGAACATAGCTTTCGAACAGAGGACGTCCTTCAACCATTTATGATGTGGGCAGACATAAGGACCACTGCTTCCGAACAGAGTTTTCTAATCTAATACGAAGCGGGCAGATGTAAAGATCATAGTTTCCGGACAGAGACTTCTAACCTTTTACGAGGCGAACAGACTGAGAAAGACATACCTTCCGAACAATTACGAAGCTGAACTCAAGGAAGAACACCATCTCCACAAGCATAATTCATGGCAGACCAGTAAGAGATAAGACATAAAGTTATAAACACATTTATAAGCTTACTCATGCTCCTCCCTTCTTTCTTAAATATTACTCTGTAACTGACATGTTAACCGCTAAATGCATCAATATTTAGCAATCTGTTATTGGGTCCACCCCTTTTTCATATAAGTGGACTCTACCAAGTGTACCTGGACTGGTGCCGTTAAATACACAAATTTACAGTCAGTCGGAGAGTAGACGGTAGTCGGATAGAGAGAGGATATACGGTGAGAGTGAGAGAATATACGAACGGAGATAGTGTGAGATAACCTCTTGTAGAAGTCAGTTACAAGCACGTAGACTCTAAGGAAGTCCTACTTCGAGACTGTATATATCTATCTGTATTTGCTACTAACCACGTTCCTGGACTTACTAACATTATTACTCTTTGTATGATTGTGTAAATACATTTTATTTCTTATATTTAATTATTGCGTTTGTCATTCCTTGGAGACCGAATTCATCTTGGAATCCACAACACAATCTCTCATCCTATACTAATATGTGTATATGTATATGATGTAATGGAATAACTTGTGACAATGCTATAGGTAGTAACTACCTATGAGTATCTGTAAGGCAACGGACTACAGGAGTCCATCTGGGATCTGTTGAGTACGACTCAGACTTACGCGAGAACTACCGACCTTCCAATAGCAGCACTCACTACTGGATTGACTTGCGACGACCATGCACATAACTGTTCCTCATTTCTTATACTGGTTATTACAATAAACAATTACTTATTTATCCACCGTGTTTGTCAAGTATATATTCCTATTAGCACGGACTATAACAGTATAGAAATTTGTGATTTTGTGAAGCTTAAACAATTTGTCTTGTGGTCTTGTCGAGACCAAATGTGTGGTCTCAAATTGACCATAAGATTTGAGATTTAAGCAGAAGTAGTGAGTGGAATGAAATGAATGTTCGGATTTTTTATATATTTTTTTATTTTATAATTGTTAGTAATGAAACGCTTTGTCCTAGAATGCTAGCAGACTAAATTAAAAGGCGGTTGGGAATTTCGTGGATATTTAATAACAGGGGTAGCAGGATTAATAATATCTCGGGTGGATTTCACTATAAAATAGAATAATCGTGGATTTAATATGAAAGTATATATGGAAAAATACATGGGTTCATCATAATGCATATATGTAATATAAATAAAAATATATGTTTGTCTACGAGGGTGGGACTGAAATGTTTATTGCTGTCTGACACTACACTACACTCGAGTATATATGAGTGCTATTGTAATATGTAGGCTACCTCAGTATTTGAGGTCTTCCATATTGTTGTATGTGGTCTACATAAGCATTGGGTTCAGGAGTCTTCTTGTGAGTCATTGGTCCTGAGTGAAGCATTTAAATTAGATAGGAGTGATACTAGAGCTGTGAAATCTTGCATGCATTCATTTAATTTAATTTTATTTTATTTATAACTGAATTGATTCCTTCCAGGTCAACTGGCATCTGATTGTTCAAAGAAGAATATTCAAAGTATTAGTAAAAAAGTCATCAACAGCAGATATGACGACAGTCTGTTTCATTCTTGAACGCCGTCTTCAGACCATGTGGGTTAGTTGGTGGTTCGACTATTTTTATATGCTCATCCAATGATTTAAATGTTAGAAAACGATCCCATACAACAGCTATAAGATTTCTGCATTCTGGCAGATAATTATTTTAATTTCGAACCGTACCCTTTATTTTGTCTACCTGGGTAGATTGTTCTAATTCCACGTGCCATATCTCTTCCGGATGTCTGAGTATTTTCCTCAAGGACGCATGGCCCAGTGGATAAAAAAAGTTGCTTAGATCCAGTGACTAGACCCAAAGAGTTGTAAGTTCATTACCAGGCCACAGTGGTGAACCAAAAGCTGGCGTGTTCAGTTAAAATGAAATAACTGAGACATCCGGAAGAGGCATGGCACGTGGAACTAGAACAATCTACCCCGGTGGATGAAATAAAGGGTTCGGTTCGAAATTCCAATCACCTGAAGAAGGCTGGAGCGTACAACGGCCGAAGCGTTTTGAATATGGCAGTGAATATGATGATAACAGCCCGAATAATGTAAATGATGCAAGTATTCATAATACCTTATCCCAGGGATATAGACTCATAAATATATGAACCTGCTATCCATAACTGCCCATCGACCAACATATGTAAATAACCAAGTCACTACCCAACACACATGACCTGAAATTTGTGTTCAAGTATGAAACAGACTGTCGCCATACGATTTCCATATTTATATATATAATTGAATGGAACATCGGTTAAAATAAATAACCGCTTAGTAAGATCAACTGTGAAAGACTAGAATAAAGCATATAGAATATTTTACCTTTTTACGCAAATAATTTCTAAAGGGATGACAGTTTAAAGGAATGATCACCATATATACTCGTGTAAAAGTCGACTTCCTGTATAATAAGACCTCTGATTTTTTTACATGGATTGTAACCACTCCAGAAAAAATACCTGCGTATAGTGCAACCTGGTACCGAAAATACATAATTTGAGACCTCTTCAAAAATCACCTCTGTATAGTGCGACCCCCTATTTTTTGCGTAAAAAAAAACTGGTCATAACCTCTCGCACTACACTCGAGTATATATGAGTGCTATTGTAATATGTAGGATACCTCAGTATTTGAGGTCTTCCATATTGTTGTATGTGGTCTACATAAGCACTCGGTTCAGGAGTCTTCATGTGTGTCATTGGTCCTGAGTGAAGCATTTAAATTAGATTCAAATGATAAAAGAAAGAAAAGACCCCATAAATAATAAAATGCTTTTCAAAGAATTTAATCCAACGTTCATTTTCAATGAATAACGTACACTTGCATTTGTGAAAGAATGAAACCTCCTCTTTAATCCTTAATACTTAATCCTTAATCCTTAATACTTAATCCTTAATCTTTAATACTTAATACTTAATCCTGAATACTTAATACTGCACAAGGAATGAGATGACGTCATATATGCGATTCTGTTACAATCTCACTATGACTATTTTTGCTGGAACTTCTTACGAAAAAAAAAAGATTTGTTTACATACTTTTAATAAAATGTCCAAATTGTTCACAATACTTAATATTTTAAATACTTTTTAATGATCTAAAATTCTTTAAAAATATTTGTAATAAATAGTTTTACTTTGTACTAAATTTAATTCAACTTTCATAGATAGAGTGCACATAGCATTAGAAATATTGTAGTCGACCAAATACTACATTAGGGCGCCTTAGAGCGTTCGGTTTCTGACCGTGAGACCCAGGCTCGAATCTCATTTTAATCGATTTACAAGGAAGCTGACTTTTGATGTTATCGGCGATCCCAACGTGGGGCATCTTTGAGAAACCGTAATACGGGTTGACCCAAACCTTGTGAGTGAAACTGGATAAAAGAAACTATTTAGGAGCTACGTCGATGGTTGGCACAAGTCACAAGTCACAAGCCATCGTATTGGCTACCTTCAGACTGTTGATCACGCAAGATAATGCATTGTCTCCCAGAAACTCTAACTAAGGTCCACTCAGCATAGTTTCAGGTTGACTCTTTAGGTGTTTAACAAGCACAAATGTGCTTGAGAAGGCGTCTGCAACAGGGAAGTGGGTAGCCACCATATTTATCCGGCGTACTTGGATACGAGTGGCCAGCCACCACCACTGCAGAAACATTATAGTAGGCCACATATCACAACAGAAACATTGTGAACGACTGCTTACTACATTATGAACTTTTTAGTAGGCCACATATCACTATAGAAACATTGTGGTAGGCTGCATATTAAAACGGCAATGTTCTACCATCACCGTGTAGATCTTCAACTTCTACTTATTACGAATCCTTTAAGAAGGTCCATTCACGAGAACGCTTATTAGGTCTGAAGCTCACACCATACGTAAAACTCATGTATACAACGCACAATACTACGAAAATAGTCGGTTCCTTGTACCGCTCCAGTAAGTATGTAACTAAAGATATGCACCATCTTTCCAAATGCCTACACACACGACCACAGTGGGGATCCTTAGCTGCATCGTGTGTACTTCGCCAGGGCTACATACGGTTTTTGAATTCTTTATTCTAGACCGGTTTCCACTCAAAGATAATGAAGCCCAGTCTGCCGTACTGTTGGATATTTTGAATTAAGAGTTGTCCTTCAAGACCGGTGGCCACCCAGTCTGTCCTACAATTTACCCATAGTGTTTGACAAAGAGATGGATTCATATCTTTCTCAAGGGTAAGTGAATGTAGCGGACTCGACTGGAATTCGAACTCGGCTGACCGATTCCTCAATTCGAGGCGCTATCAATTATTCCACCGTGCCAAATCAGACCCAAAATAGAGTATTGCTGCCATATCTGGGATAGAGCTGCCCAGTCCTCATTTACGAGTCTTGAGTTCAGAAGCGTCTACCTGGTATCGTGCGTGATGGATTATTTTCCACCTGAAAACCCCTTTCTCACAGACGACACATCGCAAGACTCTCGCTGCTCTGTCGCTATTTCCATGGCAAATGTTTGGACGAGCCACATTTCCTTGTTTCACCAGTTCTGACCCTCACACCTGTGACCCACCATGCCACGCACACGGGGAGGAATCATCCTCATTCCCTTCGTATTCTATAAATAAAAATGAAGTTCCACTCAGACAGCTTCTTCCCCAGAATTCTTACTTTGAGGAACAGACTCCCGCGAGGGTGCTTCTTCGACCACTACTATCTTAACCTCTTCAAATCTAGGTTTAACACCTAACCTCAAAAACGGCCCTTCTTACCTCTTCCTCCTATAGCTTACATCTATATCAAGTTGAAACACCGGTTCCCGTATGATCATCAGTTAAACAATATCAACCTTGGTCAGTACCTAGATGGGTGACAGTTTTGGAATACCAGGTGCTGTAAGCTAGGATGTGCGGGTGCTGTAATGAATAACGGCTCTCTCCCTAGCTATGGGTTAATTAATAAGAGTTGTATCACCAAAATCATTATTATTTGACCCAAGGAATACCTGGCTACGGCAGTGGTGAAAAAATTGGAGAGTTGAGTTAAAGTGTGATAACTGAGACATCCGGAGGAGGCATGGCACGTGGAAATAAAATACACTACTCCAGTAGACAAAATAAAGTGTTCAGTTCGAAATTCCAATCATCTGAAGAAGGGCGGAGCGTACAACAGCCGAAATGTCGTGAACATAATAAAGATGAGAACAACAGTCTTGTTCACCACTGCAGTAGCGAGGTATTTAACTCACAAGTCTCTGGGTTACTGGATCCAACTAAAGCTTTTACCGACTGTGCCATGTGGCCTTGAGGACACATAGTATATATGGCAATAATGATGAAGACAACAGTTCGAATAATGTAAATATGTAAGTAAAATGTAAACAATTACAATACCTCATCTCAGAAATATAGACAGATATTAAACCATTATTATCTGAAAAAAAATTCTTACAATCTAAAATTATTTTCTGGCTTTAAAAAAACGCAAATCCTCGATAATCTGCAGAAAACGAATCAATCAATCCTCGTCATACAGGAACATTACTCAGGAACTCTCTACATTGAGTGGCTCTTGTGCCTTGTATTGTGGGAAGATTAGTAAAAAAGAAAAAACTAATTGTGGTAGACCACATACTACAATAGCAGCAATCGATATTCGTGGTACCAAAGTGTTCCGCTTATTCGGAGGCCGCTCTAGTTTAACATTTACTTCCATTCGCAAATACCAACATTATATATATATATATATATATATATATATATATATATATATATATATATTTGTATCCTTGTGCAGGTATGCAGAAAATAGAAAAGAACACGTTGGGTGCATAATCCGGGGTTCCTTAGTATTTTTGTTTTTATTTTTAAGAAGACAGTGCTCCATACAGAAGTAGAGCTTATATTATAATAATATTGTTTGTTTAAAAATATGATTCCTTCGCTACATAAGAGTTCTCATGTTTCAAAAACGAGAGCCGAAATCATCCAAATAATTAATAAAATTAAGTTGGATTGAGGTGTTTAGTCCCGTTTCATCTTCAAGCGAAATTTTAGGAATAAGCTATCTCTCGGTTTACGTGTATTTTTACAGAATTTGTTATTGTGGGAGTGGCTAGACTATTTTCCTTCTTTGAGTGGTCAGGGAGTTAATTCTTATCAGTAGATTCATCATCCTCTGAGAGGTTTTGCTAAGGTTGGGTAGGGTATCTATTTCAAGGCTAATGTTTACGGTCATCCTTTAGTTGGTTCCCAGTGAAGGATATTTTTATGGCGCGCCTACAGTCGTTATGTGTCTGGAGAATTGTCTTTTATTATTGTCTATCTGATTATCTATTTATTTATTTGTTTATTTAAGTGGGTATTTAATATACAGATCGCTTTGCATTGAATTTCAGTTTGTTTTTTTAGTTTTTGACGACGGCAAAAAGGGTTTTTCCTATTTAAGGGTTTGGTTGAGCTTTTTAGAATTTTACTTAGCTATGTTTTTTTTTTTTTTTTTTTTTTTTTTTTATGCTAATTATCTAATGCGAAAGTCTGTTGATGTCGGCAAAAAACCGTTAGCTCCTGCCTATGGTTTAATAATTTTTCATTATTTAGGAATTTAATGATGTGTAGTTTTTCCTGTAAGCATAAGAGGCATGGGTCATCCCAGGTTCTACAGGTTCTTGTTCTATTTACTATTTTCCATTTTACTTTTGGTGTTTTATTCGTTTCCTTTAGATGCCAGAAATATTGGGATAGAGATGTCTGATTTCTATTGTGTCTTTTTATGATTCTTTCTATATTTTCAGTGCAGCTGTAACTCAACAAAAACACATTGAAACTGAGTTACAGCTGCACTGAAAATATAGAAAGCATCATAAAAAGACACAATAAGAAAATCCTAGAAAAACACGCATACCAAAACAGTAATAAAACACATAAACTAAAACTAGATAAAAATAACGAAAAATTATGCGATTGTAGAAACCCTAAAAACTGCCCGTTGGAAAATAAATGCCTCACAAAATCCGTGGTATACCAATGCACTATCTCATCCATTGAGAGCCCTAACACTGATAGGATATACATAGGATCAACAAAGAATAATTTTAAAATTAGATGGAGACAACACAAGAGCTCTTTCAATAATATTCAAAATAGAAATCAGACATCTCTATCCCAATATTTCTGGCATCTAAAGGAAACGAATAAAACACCAAAAGTAAAATGGAAAATAGTAAATAGAACAAGAACCTGTAGAACCTGGGATGACCCATGCCTCTTATGCTTACAGGAAAAACTACACATCATTAAATTCCTAAATAATGAAAAATTATTAAACCATAGGCAGGAGTTAACGGTTTTTTGCCAACATCAACAGACTTTCGCATTAGATAATTAGCATAAAAAAACAAAAAAAAAAAAAACATAGCTAAGTAAAATTCTAAAAAGCTCAGCCAAACCCTTAAATAGGAAAAACCCTTTTTGCCGTCGTCAAAAACTAAAAAAACAAACTGAAATTCAATGCAAAGCGATCTGTATATTAAACACCCACTTAAATAAACAAATAAATAAATAGATAATCAGATAGACAATAATAAAAGACAATTCTCCAGACACATAACGACTGTAGGCGCGCCATAAAAATATCCTTCACTGGGAACCAACTAAATGATGACCGTAAACATTAGCCTTGAAATAGATACCCTACCCAACCTTAGCAAAACCTCTCAGAGGATGATGAATCTACTGATAAGAATTAACTCCCTGACCACTCAAAGAAGGAAAATAGTCTAGCCACTCCCACAATAACAAATTCTGTAAAAATACACGTAAACCGAGAGATAGCTTATTCCTAAAATTTCGCTTGAAGATGAAACGGGACTAAACACCTCAATCCAACTTAATTTTATTAATTATTTGGATGATTTCGGCTCTCGTTTTTGAAACATGAGAACTCTTATGTAGCGAAGGAATCATATTTTTAAACAAAAAATATTATTATAATATATATATATATATATATATACGCATACATACATATATATATATATATACATACATACATGCATATATATATGTACATACATACATACATATATATATATATATATACATTCATATATATATACAAATATACATGCACATACATATATATATATATATATATATATATATATATATATATATATATATACATACAAACACACTTATATATATATGCATATATACATACATATATATACATACACACACAAATATATATATGTGTGTGTGTGTGTGTGTGTGCATAAATAAAAGGAAAGAACAGTAAGGTATATAATCCGGTGTTCTTATTGATATTTTTATTTTTACAAAACAGTGCTCAATGTAAATTTACAGAGCATAAATATTATAAATTAACTGATTTAAAATATGTTTTTTGCTGCACAATAATAAACATGTTTCAAAAACTGAAGCTAAAATCTTCAAATTTAATTATATAATTAAATTAAAGGCATTAGTTCCGTTTCATCTTCAAGCGAATTTTGAATAACTTATTTTTAAATTTACTGAGTTTTAAACACGCACATATACATTCATAATTTCCTGTTTCCAAGGATACAGAAAAATCCAATCATTCAGACTGGGGCTGTATTGTTGTATCAATTTTGAGTTACGTTCGAAAACGAGGTTAAGTTTAGGGAGGGTAGATATGTATTTTTCAACGAATTCTGACATCCGTTAAACGCATGTCGTCTGTTTTTTTTTTTTTAACGGCAAAAAGTTTTTCGGCATATTTTTCGTAGTTATATACTTAAAGATTCTATGTAGGGTGTTTGGGTTAGAATACGTTTTATTTAACTACAATTTTAAAATACTTTTACTCTTAATTACTAATAGACTATATTTCTTTTTAAAACAAATAAATGTAATAGAATTACTTGAATTATTTAAATTTTTTTTCATATCAAATATAAGTATGTATATTACCAGCTCCCATTTGTTTTTATTTTATTCAGTAAATTTTTATTTTTGATAAACCTAGTAATATATAGTTTCTCTTGTATGCACAAAGGGCATGGGTCATTTAATGACCTACATATTCTAGCTTTTCTTCTTATTTTTTTTATTAAATATTTTGAAAGGGATGTCTGATTTTCTGTATTTATTTATCGTAAATGAAGTTTGATGTTGATTGAACCGTTTTTGAACTCATGGCTTGTGCAACCTATATAGATTTTTATGTTTGGGGATTCTCAATAGATGAGATATTGCATTGGTATACTAATGATTCCGTGCAACATTTATTCTGTAGAGGACAGTTATGGTGATTTCTACAGTTACATAATTTTTGTTTATCTTTATCTCTTTTTATTTTTATTTTTACATTGTCTAAATTTCTTTGCTTTTGCTTTTGGTCTAAGTGTTTATTGAAGATATTAGCATTATGTTTCTTAATAAATTTTTCAAGTTTTCAGTATAGCTATAACTTAATTTTACTGTATTTTTTATTGAAAATAGTACTTATTTTACTTTCTCAAGGAAAGTACTTAACTATTCATGCAAGGAATTTTTGTCCTAATTTGTTCTTTACCATTTGGTTGTATGGGGGTGTATACCAAATTATTTTTCTACTTTTGTTTTTTCTATGCTTTCCATTTTCCTTTTCTATATAAGTTAGTTTTGGGTTTTTGTAGCCACTATCTTTTAGAGCTTTATTATAGAAATTAATATGTTCATAGAAAATCTTCTCATTTGCTGAATTTGAACTTATTGTTTTTTCGATAGATAAAGGTATAAGCTTAATTATAGATGGAGGATGATTAGATTTAGGGTGTATATATAAAGGATTGTTATTGGTTTTTTTAGAAGGTATGTATACATTTTTCATTAAATATAATGTTATATCAAGGAAGTTTACTTTTTTAATTTAGTGCTTACCGTAATTTTTAATTTCAGGCTTTTAAATTCTTTATATAATATCTTTCTAACTTTATTGATTTTAAAGTTAGTAGAGTTGTTTATAACCATAAGTCCATCGTCTTTGTATAAACCAATATCTGTTATATTAATTTCACGGTACGCTGTGAGATTGTATGATATAAAAAAAAACCTATAAGATCAGAAGACTCAGCTGAGTCTAGTGATCCAATTGTGATGTCAAAGTGGTCATATGAATTTTTTATCCATTGCTCACCTTTATGTATCAGTACCGATTTTTTCGCATTTACAATAATGTTTTTTTCTAATATCCGTGTACTGGGTAGCAAAGTCCAACGCATTCAGTTCTTTAGATATTGATTAATAATACTTTTCAATATCAAACTGGATTAGCGTACAGTTCGTTTTCTCCTTTATGTCAACAAACCAGTTAGTCACGCCTTTAGTATTAATCCAAAGTTTCAGGCCTATTTTTTCTTTAATTTGTTGATTTACCCTTACAAGGATCTTTTTACTAATTTTTCCGATCTCAGGTCTCGTTGGGTTTATTATTCTTGTAGTTGGATTAGCCTCGAAATCTGGTTTGTGGACCTTTAAGGTTATATAGCACTCTCTTTCATTTAGTTGACCTACTCTATCACTAATCTTTGGAAACAGGAAGTTATGGATTTATATGTGCGTTTAAAACTAAGTAAATTTAAAAATAAGTTATTCCAAAATTCGCTTGAATAATTTAATTATATAATTAAATTTGAAGTTTTTAGCTTCAGTTTTTGAAACATGGTTATTACCGTGTAGCGAAAAACACATCTTTAATTTATTATATATATATATATATATATATATATATATATATATATATATTTGTATCATAATGGGCCAGGTACTGCCTACATAGGTTTCACCACATGTGATCATTAGGGTGATCTGGTCAGTTCACCCTAATGATCCCATGTAAGTTCCTGGCTCATTAGGGTTTATTTATTTTACTTTTGCTCTGCTTAGCGTATTGAGCACTCTTTATTTTAACTTATTACTCGCTGTTTTCTTCTTCTTTGTACCAAAAATTTAAGGTGATAGACGATTTTTTTGGAGGTTTCTGGTTCTTTCTGTTTTTTCAAAATTTTTCCCTCGGATGACAATTTATTTGAAAATTGTGCTACCCAGTTTTTTTTCACCCACCGAGTTTAAATAGACTTACATTATATATATATATATATATATATATATATTTAAGTTATGAAAAACTTGGTAATCCGTATAGGTAGTCCCAAGGAGGCTGAAATGCTGATAGCTCATTGTAAATCCAGAGCTAATAATTTAAAGAAAAACAGACCACGTAAGGGTTCCATTATAATAATTTATTTCACTAGAGCCCTTTTAAGGGAGGCTGGATCATCAGATAACACTTCCAAAAATTTCATCTTTCGTTTCATTTTTGGAAGTGTTATCTGATGATCCAGTGTCCCTTAAAAGGACTCTGGTGAAATAAATTATTATAATGGAAACTTAAAGTGGTCTGTTTTTCTTTAAATATTAGGTTGGTGCAAAAATAATGTCGTTTTTCTCACATATATTACTATGTGAGAAAACGACATTATTTTTGCACCAGCCTAATATATATAGATTCAAAAGGCTTTTTGAAGTTTATTTGAACAAATTTCAGGTTTCTGATGAATAAATTTATTACAGGGCACAGCGTGATACAGATTCAATGGACGCTTCTGTTAAAAGTGATCATGGTCACCTAATTCCAACAATTCCTCAGTATATGTCAAGAAAACAGGAAGAAAATGTTAACAAAAATTACGTTTGTTCACGTTTGATTATACAACTTAACAACTGTGTATCATGTTCTCTTTTTTCTTCTTCTCTTTTATACACCATTTAAACATTTAAAATGAAGATGATTTTTTACCCTGTTTCATATTGTGCTCTGGCGTTAAGTTAAAGGAGATTTGCAAAATATTCGAAATAAAATTAAAAAAAAATTGAAAAAAATAAACACAAATATATAAAGTTTTCGACCATGTAGCAATCGTATAAAGACAAAATGCTGTAAATTGAAAATTTTTAAGCTTGAATTTGGGGGTACATATTACTGCTTTATCTATAAGTTGTGCTGATCTTGTTTTTTTAAATCTTTTTTTTCAAATTAAATTTAAAAAATATTTTTATTCAATTTTTTTTTTGCCGTGGAGAGAAGTAGGTATTTGTTTCTGTGACATACAGCTAAGCCACTCATAGATTACCTCCTTTCTATTTCGGTATCCATGGGAACTAATCCTGGTGAGTTGAAGGTAGTTAAAATCTTTTTATCTTATATCCTCTTCTGCTAACGAGTTTTAATAAGAACACTGTCAACAGCAAGTCATTATTTTTTATCAATTCCGAATTGGTCCGTACTTGTTCCTCAAGTGATTTTTAAAAATTTTATTTGTTTATTTTTGCATACTGTTAAATTCTTTATCCACTTTTTTGTGTTCGATCTGAGGTCTCGTCCTGTACGGTACTGTGTGTTATTTCAAAAACATCCCAGAAAATGATTCTGAAAAATAAAAAAAAAATTATAATTATTATTACTTTAGACAATATAGGATTTAATAATAACTGCCAATGCTTCCTCTAAGAAATTTAGACAACCTAAGACGATTACATCTTATTACTAGTTGGTTTAAATAAGCAAGAGAAATAAGATGAAAGAAATACTAGTCAAAATTAATAATAATTGACAATGCTTCATTTGAGAAATTCAGACCACTTAAGGCTATTACATCTTATTACAAATTGGTTTCATCTGAGAAATTAAAATGAAATTAAATAAGCCAAAATATTCAGCATTTATTTTGGGAAAGCGATGGAGTATATAATCTCTAACAGATTCAATGTAAATTTATGTAAAATGGACGAGAAATCCGCAGGCTTAAAATTTGTGAAGTTATGTACTTAAGTATTATTTTTTTAATTATAAATTTTCAAGACAAACTATATGAGTTTAAACAACTTTTAAATCATGTCGCAACGATTTTCAAGAATTAGATGAATCTCTATGCAATATTTTGTATACACAATTTTATTTAAATAAAAATAATTGTAATTAAACGTAACATAATATTATTTCCTTGTTTTCAAATTAATTTGGAACACACACAAAATGAATAATTTTGTACAAACTGTATATATAATTTTATATTAGGTTGGTGCAAAAATAATAAATAAAACATATGTGAGAAAACGACATTATTTTTGCACCAACCTAATAGAAGCTAGTAACTACAACGTATGAATGATTGATTCGTTTTCTACGGCATATCAACCTTTAGCAGGTTATTTAAAGCCAGAAAATATTTTTAGATTCTAAGATTTTTCTTTTTAGATAATAAAGATTTTAGTGATACAAGTCTTACTAATTAAGCCATAGCTGCAGGTGAAAGGAGGTGAACTCATGCCTGTCATAAATGTTATTTGTGCATAAATGAATATAACAAAGGTAGCGGAAATTGGATCTCGGCTCTCCAATTAACTTTTCCGAGCCTTTTTCCATTACACCATCCGCACATCCAAGATATATATATATATATATATATATATATATATATATGTGTGTGTGTGTGTGTGTGTGTGTTTCAAACAGTAAAGAAATGTATTATGGCATAAAAAGCAAGAAATTTTATATTATAGGCCATGGTAGATTTAAAATAAAAGCAAAAACACACACCAGTCGACCGGTTTCGTCCCCTCTCATCAGAACTGTTAACGGAGAACACAAATTATGAAGAGAAAAAATATAGAAACGACACAGCGGTTGGAGGTTAGAATTAAACAACACGTACCTGCTATAATACTGAATAAAATTTTTTCGTTGGGCGATACCATTCGTAACACGTATGGGTCTTCGATTGCGGACCACTTTATAAAGAATCCCACTTGTGCGATGGATTCCAGTGTGAACTGGTTTTTGGTTTTGGCCAGAGCACACTCATTATTCCATCTTAAGGTGTTGGAGACGCTGTACATCAGGTCCAGTCGACCTGCTCTTTGTAAACAAACAGACTGTTTGCTTGGACTTGCTGGGCTGCGCCTCTAGCATCTTTGTTTGTATAATTTTTATAATTATATTTTTTCTTTTCCCTGTCCATTTAATTCACGTCATCCATGACAGACTTTCTTTTTTTTCTCTTCATAATTTGTGTTCCCCGTTAACAGTACTGATGAGAGGGGACGAAACCGGTCGACTGGTGTGTGTTTTTGTTTTTATTTTAAATCTATCATGGCCTATAATATAAAATTTCTTGCTTTTTATGCCATATATATATATATATATATATATATATATATATATATATATATATATATATTACATTAGAGCATGTATAAAACCGCTACATAAATGCACTCGTGTTTCGATGCATATCGTCGCATCTCATCAGGCGTTGGTAAATGAAGATTATACAATTTTTAATATTTTCTTACTAACAACCTCTTTTCCCAGGGAAAAAAATAAGAAAGAAAATAAGAAGAGAAAGCAAGAAAGAAAGACACAAGATATAGACTCTTCTACAGAGAAACGGAAGAAAAGGGAAAAAATTAAACAGAAGGAAACCATAGAACTATAAAGTAGCCAAATATGTTATGTTGATAATCGGTTCAACTCATGAAAATGGTCTATGCTTAGTAAAATGACATGAAATAGAGATTCAAAATTGCAACTGATGCATATGTAATATTTGAAACAGAATTTTAGCTACAATATTGACGACGAATGGCTGACATATAATAAAGAATATTGCTCTACTATTGTATTGAGCCCTATTTTTAAATTAATGTTATGAACGTTTGAATTTATATTTGATTCGTTCTTATTTCATTTGAATATATATATATTACGAAATGGACAAAGTCCGACAATTTATTTATTAAAGACATTTTTTATGTTTAACGTTCTTTTTATAGATACAAGTATTTAAGTAAATGCTCTGTTTATAATAAACAGTATTAAATAACATTTACCGGCCTGAATGTCCGAGAAATTTTCATAGAAAATATTCGTCCTTGGACAGGATTCGAACCTGCATCTTCTACGGAACCGTCATTTACACTGACGTGCCTAACCAATCGGTCACCAAGGATCGTTCGGTAGACAAGGTCGAATTATAAGTTTATAAGCAGTAAATTCGACCTTGTCTACCGAACGATCCTTGGTGGCCGATCGGTTATGCACGGTTCCGTATAGGATGCAGGTTCGAATGCTGTCCAAGGACGAATATTTTCTATGAAAATTTCTCGGACATTCAGGCCGGTAAATGTTATTTAATACTGTTTATTATAAACAGAGCATTTACTTAAATACTTGTATCTATAAAAAGAACGTTAAACATAAAAAAATGTCTTTAATATATATATATATATATATTTGTATTTGTATATATATATATATATATATATATATATGTATGTATATATATATGTGTGTGTTTGTGTGCGTACGAGTGTGTGTTAGAATAATCGTTGATAGAGGCAGTTGTAATTTCAGAAAGTGGAAGGTGAAGTCTCTCGGACACATACTAAGGAAAATATCTGGCGAATCTAATATTAAGGTGGGAGAGAAAGTGAGTAACCTAATTAACGAAATGATGCGATACCAGACAAGGCGACAAAAAGATTGGGTAAGAGGGGGCGGGAGAGGTTTACACGTAGACGTGTATATACGTTTTTACCGAAAGTGTCTTTTTCAGACACGTATGAATAAACACGTTCAAAACATAACGTTCAAAAAACAGCTACAGATTTTCTTATACGTCAATCTTGATTCTTTTTTATGCCCTTCTGAAACGAGTCTATTTGTTAACTCTGGTAGAGGGGTTAGCCAGTGCTCGGGTACTCCAAAATGCATTCGTTTCTTAGTTACTATATTAAAGATAAAAAAAAAAAAATCATCTGAAAATGAAACGGGTTTCCAAAAATAATTGGTGGGGAAGAGGTTAATATTTATTCAGAGCAACAAAAAGAGTTACTTTTGTTAAGCCATTATCGCCACGTTATGTGGGAAACTGGCAAACGGAAGAAGAAAAAGAAGACTTGACACAACAAAGAAACGCATCAATTCTGTAACAAACCTCTGTATTATTAGGTTTGTGCAAAAATAATGACGTAATAATGTCGTTTTTTGACGTATTTTAACGTCAAAAAACGACATTATTACGTCATTATTTTTGCATCAACCTAATATAATAGAGTATAAACAATTTAACTCTGGTTCTGTTGTTAACCGATATTACCCATTACTACTTACGGTAAATAATCTGTTTGCCTTTGAAGATATAAATTTTATAAGCTGGTAGCTTCATGATAATCATCCAGGTTGATCACCACGCGTTTCCCGTTGACGTTCGGTGATGACGGAGTAGAATCGGGCAAGTCATCCTTCTTGGCCGCTTCCGTCATTGCCGACAGTTTATGCTGTAAATGTGGATTTCCCAGCTTCATGTTTCTCTGTTTCAGCAATTCCAGCTGTGTGTAAAGACGACGGAACTCTTCCTGCAATGAAAACCAAATAAAGAAGACTTTTAGCGTTTCTGTTGTTATTCTTTCCATTAAGAAATTCTCAATATTCAGAAAGATAAATCAAGGTCGGAAAGTAGTAGTGAAATTATCTCTTACTGTGAGTAGAAGAACTGGAATTTAAATGAATTAAAATTATTAGGTTGGTGCAAAAATAATGACGTTTTTTGACGTATGTTTTAATGTTAAAAAACGTCATTATTTTTGCACCAACCTAATAAAAGGAACCACCAAATGCTGACAATGATGGCTTGTAAAGGGTGTTTCATTAAGGCGGATTATATATAAGGAAGTTTTATTAAGGCAGATCAAAGTCAGCAGTAAATAAATCGGTGTTATTGGCAAAAAAAAAATATTCATTTCTCTATTGAATCATGTTATTTAAGTCATGGCAATTATGCGTGAAAAATAATATCGTCCAAATATCCGCCAAGGCTTCGGCGGCACCCCCCCACTCGATGGTTAAAATCTTTGATGACGTCTCTGTATAGTTGCTCCTCGATCTCACTAATATGCCTTATTATCTCATCCTTCAGCTGTTGAATCGTTGTTGACTTGTTGGCATAGACTTTACTTCTGAGATGACCCCAAAGGAAGACATCTAAAGGCGTCAAGTCGCACGATCGTGATGGCCAATTGACTTCGCTGTTATGCGAGCTGGGAGCTACTCATTCAATAAAATAGACATTGCCAAATTACAGTGGATAAATGCCTTCGTTTATCACTAAAAATATATAGTAGGGATCCAGCTAATTATTGCTTGCATTGAAAAAAGGTTTTAGATCAGAATTCAAGGCATAGTGCAGATACACTAAGAACACTCTGGCGATAATAATTGGTAAAATTGTTTATGAAGATGAGGGTGTTTCTGGGTATGTAAAGTTTAGCAAGCTGTTCTCTTAGCATACTAACATTTGCTAGTGTGTTCAGTTATCTCGGTGGTGGGGAGCTCTATACTAATGGCCTTTTACTAAAACTAAACTTAAAGTTAATACTTTGAAATCTAAATTCAATTTAATATTTTTAACTCTAACTTTCTCTCCGAAAAAATATATATACACACACACAGAAAAATAAAGCTTGCTGAAAATGTTCTTGTCCCTTTCCCAACAATATATTACATTAAATTTTTGGTTTTATATTGTGAAATGGATTGGATTCAGAACTTTTCAATATAAGGTTAGTATATATAAAGGGTGTTTCATTAAGACGGATCAGAGTCATCAGTAAATAAACGAACGGGCGAACGGAAAAATGTAGAATAAATTTACATGAGATTTGTTCATCTACTTATTTTTTTTTTTTTAAATCATATCGCCTGAAACAAGGCAGTATAGCCACTGAGTCCCAAAGGGTTACTCGGTGTGAAAGAATTAGAAAAAAAGCTAAACATCATTAAGGAACGGGAACAATAAAAGACTAATTAAGAAGACAGTCGATAATGATTGACATTGCTTTTAAATCCTCAAAAATCAAAGTTGGTTGGAACGCAAGAAGCTAGAAGAGAGTTCCAGAAGCGGTAAAAGTAAATGTTAGCATAGAAAATAAGGTTATATCTAACGAATTCAACTGTACAATGATGAGACCTTGCTGTCAATCGATTACTGCACTGAAATTCATAAAGTCTAGGAACCATAGCGAAGTGTTCATCCGAACAGTTACCCTGAAAGTATTTATAGACAAGGTACAAGGAAGCTGAATAACGGTGGTTAGAAAGTGACTGATGCACAGATGCCAGGTCAGGACTAATAAT
The DNA here is from genome assembly GCA_963932145.1 of Acanthosepion lycidas. Classification (NCBI taxonomy): domain Eukaryota; kingdom Metazoa; phylum Mollusca; class Cephalopoda; order Sepiida; family Sepiidae; genus Acanthosepion; species Acanthosepion lycidas. The sequence continues at coordinate 82,527,148 of OZ010587.1, forward strand.
ATTCCTGATTCTTCTTTGGATTTTATCAATAATCTCTAAATATACAGCTGGAGCACCGTACCATATGTGGTAGCAATATTCAAAGCATAGACGAATGGGAGACTTATAATATGTAAGATAGATTCAGGATAGAAACATTGGCTAGTATGACACAATGAACCAAACTTTCTTAGCAGCAGATCTAGCAATAGGTTCAACATAATCGAGCATCCCATTCTAAAGATTTTATTTTTCTTGTTTGTTTTGCAGCGTGTAAGAATCGTAATTTTGCGTTGTCAAACTGAAGGATATTTTCTTTTTACCAAAGTAGGAAACTTTTGATGTAATGATTCGTCTACTCGATCATGTCCCTGGCAATAAATGTCTTCAGTGGTAGTCCTTCCATGTTCCAGTAGTTTGTAATGGATGACACCTTTCATTTTTTTACCAGACACAAGGCAAGGACTTCTGTGGATAGAGTCCTTTTTTTGTTATTTGATGATAACCTCTGATTTTTTCGTTTACTGTTGACACGCGAAACCCATTTTTCATCACCTGTAACAATGCAATGCAAGAATGAAAGACTGTTGCAGACGGTGGCGTCTGCAACAGCGGTGTTCGCTTCGCCATTGAAAGTAAATTAAGAAACGAATTCCCTCTTTTCAGATGTTTCTAATTCACTTGAGATGTTCATGGACATGTTGTACATGACTCACTATTAGATTTTTTTTTTACTGAACCTCTCATACTTTGATGAATATTGAATTAGTCTCTTTTAATTCTTTGTCATTTAGAATGGATTTTCTACCAGAATGAGACTTGTCGGATATATCAAAAGCGCCATTTTAAACCTTTGAAAACACAGTTGGCATATATGAACCATCAGTACATCCATATACGCTTCACAAATGTTCTTCAGCAATAACACGCTTTCATAATTCATACGGTAAAATCAAATATATTGTTTTTAAAGTTATAATCCTCCATGGGATAAGTCTGAAATGCACAGTAAACTATCGGACAGAAAAGATAAATTAATTGTTGGCGTAGTTTCGTATCCTTCAATCTTTTTTGTGTAGGGATACAGAAAGCAGTTATCTCCCTTTGGTGGAAATAAGTCACATAAGTCACGTGACAGCTGCTTAGAGGCGTCACTTCATAGAGTGATGAGACTGGCCAGTCATGCTATTTGTTTACAGCATCCAAACCGAGCGGTGTGCTTCTTTCTTAGCCTAGACCAAGGTGCACGGGGTGAGGCTAAATCTTCCCCCACCCCTACTCCAGTAAATGCTACAGATTAAAAGTCCGTGGTGCAGTTTCCTTTTGGGAATATATACCTTTCCCAGATATAGAAAGTAAATCCAGCACATTTTCAATTTGGGAAAGCCAAGACTTGCTGTTTCCCGTTCGTGGAATACGTCCTCACCTGGGACATAGATGTATCTGGCTCGTTTTAATCTGCAGTCCTAAACATACTTCTCCAGATACAAGAGTATCTCCATGTTATGTGTAAAACTCCTCCTTTTCGTTTCTTCTTACACTCTTCCGTGTAGATATATGTATATATATATATATATTTCTGTATGTCTTAGTGGTATAAAATGACAATGCTTAGAGGTATAATTGACAATGCTTCATTTGAGAAATTCAGAAAACTTAAGACTATTACATCTTATTACTACTTGGTGTATGACAAGGTTTCATCTAAGACATTAAAATGAAATTAAATAAGCCAAAATATTCAGCATTTATTTTGGGAAAGCGATGGAGTATATAATCTCTAACAGATTCAATGTAAATTTATGTAAAATGGACGAGAAATCCGCAGGCTTAAAATTTGTGAAGTTATGTACTTAATTATTATTTTTTTTAATTATAAATTTTCAAGACAAACTATATGAGTTTAAACAACTTTTAAATCATGTCGCAACGATTTTCAAGAATTAGATTAATCTCTATGTAATATTTTGTATACAAAGTTTTATTTAAATAAAAAAAATTGTAACTAAAGTTAACATAATTAATATTATTTCCTTGTTTTCAGATTGATAAAATAAAAGCATCTCTGAGAACAAAACAAGTTTACATTCCTTTTCTTTTCAGGCATTCCGTTCCGTTCGTGAATTACAATGTTATTATATCAGGGATATGATAATGCCCATAATGAGGGAAATGTAAATAGGAGAATAAATCTTTCTTCCATAGTTCTTTCTCTCTCTCCCGTTATAGTTGACGTTTAATTCATAACAGTGAAATATGTAATTACTCCCCGAACACTAATATTTTGAAGAAACGATAAACTATTTCTAGATGCTATTTCTTACTATTCAACTTTGCTTCTGCCTTGGTTACTTGACTCGTAATTCATAGCCCTGAAATGCGTAATTGCCTTGCGAACACCTTAATAAAAAAGATAGGTAAACTAATTCTAGACACAGTTTTGTATCTTTCAGTCACGGGTCGGCCTTGGTCGACTGTTACATAATTCATAGGGGTGAAATACGAAATTACTTATCGAACTTACCGAATATATTTAAGGGAGATAATTACAACAGGATTTTTTCTTGTTAATCTCTTGAAATAATGAAAAAGAAACGATTTGTACTAAAAAAATCTCGATCAACACAACAGTGTATCATTCTTCAGAATAACAATGCAATCCCACAATCAGTAAAATAGACTCAGGAGAAGGTAAAATATTTACATTGGCAGAATCTATATCAGCATTTCTATTTATTTGAATTGGCAGCTTCAAATTTTCTTTTTAATCAGATCACCTGAAATTTTTTTTTAATGAAACGATAAAAAAGAAGACTCAAATAAAATGGAAGGTTTCATTTTGACACTTGCAGAGTTCTTTTCACCCAGAATTCTTTCAACAAGAAATAAAAGAATTAATTTCATTGTAGACTTGTTTTTTCATTGCTCATAATGATGCATGTTCGTGACAAATAAATTTAATGCTTGTTACATTTAAATAGGCTTTTATTCCGCCTAAAAATAACGCCATATCGATTGCAGAACATCTTCGAATTTGTGCGCGCGCACATCTATTTTCCTCATTTCTACGATCCAAACTCTCATAAAACATCTTTTTAAAGTCAGTTTAAACTAACGGCTTCTGCTTTTATACATACTGTGACGATTGGGATTTAAACTCAACCCAGGTCAGGTGGAATTCGTACATACGATCCATCGCTAAAGAGTAGGAATGGCTGGTTCGCTGTAAAAGTCTATCTTGCTATCCTAACTTTACAAGAGCCAGATTAGGCCGAAAATGAAGCACTGCTGCCATATATGGATATGGGGATGCCCAGTCTTCACTTTCCAGCTTGGAGAGAATCTAAAAGCTTCTCTGCGTCTTTGTGGGTAACGAATTATTTTCCACCCCTACAACCCGTTTCTCACAGACGAAATGTGGCAAGTCTCTCGCTGCTCCATCGCTATTTCCATGGAAAGTATTCCGACGAACTAAATTCCTTAGTTCCACCAGTTTTAAGCTTCACGGTTAAGACCAGCCATGCCAAGCACATTGTAGTGGACCACCAAAATTTCCTTCGTATTTCACTCTTGAGATGTAAGTTCCACTCGAGTACCTTCTTCCCACGAACCGCCGCATTGTGGAACAAATTCACAAGATAATGCTTCCCCGAGCATTGCATTCTTAACCTGCTCAAATCTAGGGTCAGTCGTTATCTTAAACCTATATAGCCTCATTAAATATGAAGCCTATATATTCCCATAAACTACGCCTCTTACCCTGTAACACTCTTCCTGGCTCTTGGGCCTTGTACAGAGGGAAAACCACTGTAAAAAATTCACTTAAACTTCGTGTTCGGATTATAATTATTATTTAGATGCATGGAAAAAAAGGATGTCTTTTTAGACTGAAACTTGAAGGTTATAGGTTAACCTCCCCAAAAAATCGATTTAAAAAAAATATCCATAATTAATTTTACCCCAAGCAACAAAAAAAAAAAAAAAAAAACTCCAATAGGTCGAAAGGGTTAATGCATGTGAAATAAATATGAGAAAAAAAAACAAAAACAAAAAAAAAAAAAAAAAACATTGATAAGAAGATAGAACAATAAAAGAACAGGAATTAAGAAGACAGAAGATAATGATTGATATTGTATTTAAATCTGAAGATCAAAGTTGATTGGAAAGCAAAAAGCTAGAAGAGGGTTCCACGAGCGAGAAGTGCCAGAGAAGAACCTTTAGCATAGAACTTACGGTTAAATATAACCATTGCAACTGTAAAATGGTGAGACCTTGTCGCCAATCTAGTACTGCGCTTAAATTCTTAAAGTCTATATACAAAAGAGGAAAGCTCATCCGAACATATAACAATGAAAATGTTTATAGACAAGTGCACATCTTTAATTTTAAATGGACACTTTCTTTATTTTCATTTATTCCGACCATTTTGCCGTAATTTGATATTTTCTTGATTTCATTTGAAAACTTAATTTTCCAAAATATTTCGGTAAGATTTTCACTTTCATTCACAAAAATAAAATCACAAAATGAAATCACAAAATCACAAAATAAGATCATAGCTAAAACTGACAAATAATAAAAAATCATAACAGAGCGAGTTCATGCCTGTTTTCAAAAATCATCATCACAAATTACATTAAGTTTGTCTTTGCAATATACCCCTGAGGTTGATCTCGGGGCGACCAAATGTACTTCGGTTATCGAAAAGTACGGCGCCTTCCTTGAAGAATTTCAACTTAACATAAAGAAGATAATTGGAGAACTAGAAAGAATTATTATAAAATTAAATAAACATAACATGTCTATATTAATCAAATAAACATGTTTAAATGAAGATATGATGCCGATATATATATATATATATATATATATATATATATATATATATATATATATAATTAATTATTTAAAAATATGATTCCATCACCACAGAGAGTTCTCATGTTTCAAGCTCTGTTCCATCTTCAAATTTCGCTTGAAGATTGAGCTTGGTACTTTAATTCAATTTAATTTAAATAATTATATTGAAGTTTTCGGCTCTTGTTTTGAAATATGAGAACTCTTATGTAGCGGTGGAATCATATTTTTAAATAAATAATTATATTTATGCTCTACTTTTGTATCGAGCACTATTTTAAAAAAAAATAATAACAAAAATACTAAAGAACTTTGGATTATTTACCTAACGAGTTCTTTCCTATTTTCTATATATTTTTACACACACACACACACACACACACACACACACACACACACACACACACACACATATATATATATATATATATATATATATATATATCACTTCTAATTTTTACTTTTATGTTGTATCTCGTTTTTTCGAGATAACAGAGAGAAATAAACTCGTTGATAAGTAATGAAATAGAAGGTTTACTAAACGAAGTTACACTTAGCAAATATCCTAATTGGTGCTCGTCTGATATGAAAAAAATAAAAACATGTCTTAAATTTATGCCCCATTAATACAATATTGAACACTAAATGGTAATTTCATGGATAAAAATCTTTCTAAATTCAAGCATTTATATATCATAAAACACAATCAAGTTCAATAAAAGAATATATATATATATATATATATATATATATATATATATACCACAATAGTTAGCATGTGCATACCAATACAATTTAGAATAAGTGGTCTACGAGAGATGATAGAACCTATGAAATTAACCAACACAGAAACTAATAGCATGTTGGATTAGAAAGGAGTCTTTTTTCATTTGTTCATAATTAGACGAATTCATGATAGAAATTGATGATAATTAGTCATTGTTAAAATAAAAAAATCATAATATTCCATCAGGATAACAAGGTAGAAATTGTTACAGCTTCACTGGAAACTTTCCACTTGCCATAGTCAGGAGTGGGTGCGTGTGTATGTATATATGTATGGCCGAGTGGTTAGAACGTCCGGATTTTGACCATGCGAACCGGGTTCGACTCTCACCATGGTCGATGTGTCAGGAAGGAGAATGGAGGGGGTCGATCGCAGCGTGCCTAAGAACCTCACCACGGGTTTACCCAAGCCTTGTGAGTGAAATGCGCCTGTGTAACACAAATAGCCGCCCTAGTAAACGGTTATCCTCGAATACAAGTGGCTAGCTATGCTATATATGTAAATGTATGCAGTTTAAATTGTCGCTATGAATTAAGTTTCATGAAAATCGATTAAAAAATATTCAAAATTAAATGATGACAATTATATTATGATTTGGTTTAGTTTACTTTATTTTACAGCAAATCAACCTCAATGGCATATCAACCTTAATGTCGAAAAGATTCCTAGGATAGATTCGTATGAATAGAATATGTATTGCTTGTAATATTCTTTTATTCAAAAAAGGTATTGCGAGTAATATTTTTTCAAAAACGTTTTACTGGCATTTTTATTACATATTTATACTTTCATACTGTTTGGCCCCAATTTGGGGGTTAACTATTTGCTCATAGCTGGAACCCTAACAGGTGCTACCACCCCGATAGGGTCGAGAACAACAGGAATTAAGAGGTGCTTCCACGATCCTCAAAACCTTCAATTTCTCGATCAGAGCCCTTGCTGCCGGGCGTAGTTTATCGTCATACCCAGGACGGATTTATTTTATGATTTAGGAAATCCGCTTTTAATATCGACATATTTTTAGAAAAAAATAAGCCAGTAACTGTATGTTCTCGATACGCGCATTTTTATTAGGTTGGGGCAAAAATAATGACGTAATAATGTCGTTTTTTGACGTATTTTTCAACGTCAAAAAACGACATTATTACGTCATTATTTTTGCAACAACCTAATATTTATTACCGAACGTCTGTCAAGGAGGTTGTAGGCATGCAGAAGGCGATTGTCTCCTTTTTTTACAGGACAAAAGAGCCCTTGATGGTCAATTGACAGCTCGTGGATGATGATAACTGATCAGCTCTCAACAGAGACAGAGATGGTAGGGAGTTCCTGCTTAGACGTCAAAGAATGCAGAGTTATAGCCACCGGCGTCCGGCGAACGTGCGTGTACCATTCATCAAACATAAGAAACATAAAAGATGTCGCCCGAGTTGACTGTCTCTCATGGGGGCATTACAAATAAAAACTTTTTTTTTATCTTCATCCCTTCATGCACGTCTTGTTTTTTGTGTGTATTGAATTTCTTTCTGTGGTAAATTGCGTCGAACATGTGTGTATTTATATTACATTTTTGGTATGACATTTATATTCTGGTGATGTATATGGAATATTTTCAGGTCCATCTCATTTTCGAAATTAATTCCTTTGAGTTACTCTAGTCTTTCTTTCCGTTGCGTTAAAGTATAAACTAATGCCTAATGTGGGCTTTGGAGAGAGCAGAAACCTAAGGTATTTCTCTTATTCCAAGCCCCGCAAAAAGTTTAAAAATTGGTGTAACAGCGTTCTACTGCTTCTAACTGGGCAAGTAACGTTATAATGATGGAGTATTTTGCTAACATACTCATTAGTCTGTTTTCCCCGGCAACAATTCTGACATGCTATTAACGAGATGTGAGGGTTGAGAAAGAGCGCAAAGAGAATTCACATATTTTTTGAGGAGACAAGTTGGAAGGGAAAAGATATATTCGAACTCGAACTCTTAAGACAACCCAGCTTTAAGTGAAAACTTTACATACCTGTATATCTTTCTCTAGGAAGCTTTCATTCTCGCTTTCATCCATCTTATCTCCGATGCTCATAGGGTTACCAGATGAGAACGTGCTGAGAACTGCAGTCGGAGATTTGGATCCGGTTACAAATTTGCCTGTTCGTGCCAACATGGTCGAATGGGCTTGTTGATCTTTACCCTTGTTTTTATATACGTGGTAAGCCTGCAAAAGAAATGAGATGAATAATTGCCGATTACTTTATTTGTCTTTTCCCGTGTTTATCTGCATCTTATTTTTCTCCATATTGCTTTTCTCCATAATTGTACAGGGTGCGATGAATAGATTGTCGTCTAAATTACGCAAAAATGAAAATAACACAGACATCTCATTTTAACATATATATTTCCCCAAAATTACACAAAAATATCTTTAAATACTAAACAGTAAATTTCTTCAATAAAATCGCCATCTGCTTCAACAACGGCCTCCAGACGACTTCAGAATCTCCTGCAACTCTTCTGGACGCTCTCCTTGTCTAAGTTGGTGAATGCTGCCATAATCCTTCCCCTCAATTCATCAGTTCTCACGAGAAGTTTTGTTGATCCCTCGCTCAAATGTGCCCCTCCCCATATAATAATCGAGGGGGTTGCAGTCTGAGGGGTTTGGTTGCTGGATGTAAGGGGCTAGGTGGTAGCAGAAATTGTCTGACAGTCATGACTAGTTTCTCCTGTTTGTGTTGCATGGTGCAGAGTACTGTTGCCACATATAAGCTCTTCCAGCAGCCACTCTCTTGACCCAGGGTAACATTACATAATCAAGGCACTTAATATAGGCCTCTATGTTGAGTCTGAGGCCCTCACTAACAAGTACGGGAGTTGTTTTCTTATCAGAACGATCAGTATGAGTTTTCCGAGCTGTTATACTTTCGTAATCACCATTAGACTCATCCCTCTCTTTCTGAAAATCCTGTGCATTTTCCTCAAATTGACGCTCAAAGACTCTGAAATGTTCTTATTGGAGCTTTCGTCACAAATGCCAAGCAGTACATCATGCTTTTCCAAATTTTTTTCGGAGTGAATTGCTTCATGGGGCTGATTTTTCTTACAGACGATTCCCAACAGACCCCTGCTCTACTGGTTAGTCGATAAAATAAATAAAACAAAACAAAACAACAAAAAAACAAAACAAAAAAAAACAAAAAAACAACGCGCATGCGTGAAATTTTAAAAAAATATATAAAATGGCGACAATTTACCCATCGCACCCAGTATTTTCTGTTTTCACTTTTTTATGGTGTTATTAATTTGTTTTTTAAAACGTTCCTTTGTTAATTTCAAATATCTTTCTTTTATTTTGTCATAATAAATCCTAATTTAATTATTTTAAATCATTCTTTCTTTTTCTCATTTTTCTTTCTTTCTCTCCCTTTCTTATTTTTCCTTTTTCTTTTTTCTTTCATTTAATAATTTTTCAATGAATAAATTCTTTCTTTTATTAATTTTATCGTAATCATTCATTCCTTTTCTTTTGATTAATCTTTTCTTTCTTTTATTAATTTTCTATTGTAAATGCTTTCATTTTTTCATTCATTTTCTCTTTAGAAATCATTTACTCATCCTTTCTTTTTTCTTTCTTTTCCTTATTTTTTTCCTTTTCATTCATAAATACTTATTTCTTCCTTAGATTTATTTTGTCTTAACAATTTATTCTTTTTCTTTCTTTCTTTCTTTCTTTCTTTCTTTCTTTCTTTTTCTTTCTTTCTTTCTTTCGTTCTTTCTTTCAACAGTCGACTCTACATTTAAATATAAAATAAAGGCTAAAAATATATTACATATATTTCATTTCCTTCTATGAATACTAATTATTTTTAATCCTCCAATCATTCGTTTTCATCTAATACATCATTTTCTTTCTTCAAAACTTCTTTTTCCTTATTTCCTTCTTTTTCTTTCCTTCTTTTTCATTCCTCATTTTTCATTCTTTCCTTTTTCATTCTTTAATTTCTTGCAATTCTTCTTTTTCTTTCTTTCCTTCCCTGAAATATATCTATTTTCGTTCTTTCTTTCTTTGAAATTATTTTTACCTATGCTTCCTTCCCTGTTTTTTTTTCTTTGCTTTCTCCCTTGAAATTCTTTTTTTTTCTTCCCTTACTTCCTTCCCCGAAATTAATAATTTTTACCTTGCAACACGAACTTATTTTTCATTCAAATATTTATAGTGTCTTTCATTTATTTTCATTTTTCCATTATTTACCCCAATTCCACTTTCATTTTTATGTTACCATCCATTCTTTATCCTTATCTTATTTTCCTTCTGTCATGGTGTCGTCTACGCCGAAAAATACATTCGTCAGTTGCAAGCCCCCGGCAACATGAATTTTGGGAAGATTGATGAACCGGAAGGGGAAGTCAGAGAGAAGACGACAGCGAAACATCTATATTATTTTCTTTTTCACTTTGAACAAAACTTTGTATAAATAAACGGCTTTCTTGCCATGATCTTCGAATGACAGAATTATACCAAGACATTGTGTAAGCTTCGAGGGAGAACTCCTAAAGATGTCAATTATTTGGGAAAATTTACTTGATAGTGCGATGATTTTAAAATTTTTTTTTGTTTGTTTTTTCAATAAATATCCAAAATATCTACTAAAAACGATATATATATATATATATATATATATATATATATATATATATATGTGTGTGTGTGTGTGTGTGTGTGTATTTAGGCATGTTTAATTGAATAAATTAGAGGCATTATATCTGCTATTTTTTAATAAAATCCGTTCATACTCACGATTAACCTTCCGTGTATTGATGTTAAAGGATGAGAGAAATGTGCTGTAGCTGTTTAAATTTCTTTTATTTTAATTACCCAAGTACTTTCGATCTTCTTCCAAGATCATCTTCATTTGTGCAAGTGGTACAAAACTATATGTTGTTCATTAGTATAAGTATTTATATAAAGGAGTGCGTTGTTATCCATTACCGTAAATTTTCATTGTGCTTTTATATGCAAAACTGTTGACAATGTGCTGAGCGTTCATTAGAATGTGAAAAAATTATCCATTATGGAATTTTCTTCCCTCTAAGTTATATATATATATATATATATATATATATATATATATATATAAAATTTCAACATACCAGGATTCATCATTGGCGGTCATAGTCTTAACAGCATAAGATACGCAGATGACACAGTATTGATAGCAGACACGGAAATGAAACTACAAAACCTCCTACAGAAGATAGCGAAGGAGAGTGAGAAGAAGGGACTAAGCATAAACAAGAAAACAAAGTGAATGGTCATCTGTAAAAGGATAAGCCCGAAATGCGATCTGAAGTTCGGGAACACTAGAATCAAGCAGACACTGAATTTTAAACACCTGGAAAGCGTCTTGACAGGAGACGGTAAGTGCGACACTGAGATCCGTAGGCGTATTGGGATGGCCAAGGACACATTCCAAAAGCTGGGCAGAGTACTGCGAGACAGGAGGATTACTTTGATAACAAAGAAAAGAATACTGAGCTGTTACGTGACATATGTCCTTCTTTACGACAGCGAATACTGGACGATTTCCTCAAAGATGAAGAAAAAACTCGAGGCGACAGGGATGTAGTTCTACATAAGGATGCTAAGGATATCATGGACCGAGGGTGTGTGCAAAGATGAGGTCTTAGAATGCAAACAAGGAGGAGGCTTGTACTTATAATATCAGGAAGAGGCAGCTGAACTTTCTGGGACACATAAAGAGGAAGAAGGGCCTGGAGAATCTGACACTCACGAGTCGAATAGAGGGAAAGAGGGACAAGGGAAAACAACGCATGACATACCTAGAGGCCTTAAGCAAGTAGATGACAGAACGTGGTCTGGGGAGGAAGCAGAGGGAAGGAACTTGTTGTGAGCTGCAAGGGATAGAAGGAGGTGGAGAGCCATGATCTCGACTGCACAGTATTGTAGGGGCAATTTGATACTGTCTGTAAGAAAAAGAGCACCATGACGCGATTCATTCTGCAAGAAATTTGGAAACAGCTTGTATTGCTTGGCATTCGCGTCAGAATCTCCAATAGGAACATTTCAAAGTGTTTGAGCGTCAATCTGTGGACAATGCAGAGGATTCGGAAAGAGTTGGATGAGTCTATTGGTGATTACGAAGGCACTGCAGCTCAGAAAACTCACAGTGAGCGTTTTGATAAGAACAGAACTCCCGAATTTGTTACTGAGGGCCTCAGTGTCAACACTGAGGTCTTCATCAAGTGCCTTGTGGAGGTAGTGCTACCCTGGGTCAAGAGGGTGGCTGCTGAAAGACCCTATATCTGGCAACAAGACTCTGCACCAGGCTACACAAGTAGAAGAACATAATCGTGGCTGTCAGGCAATTTCTGCAATCACATCACCCCGTACATTTGGCCACCTAACTTCCCAGACTGCAACTCCCTTGATTATTATGTGTGTGGCGCAGTTGTGCGATAGATAAAAAAAAAATCCTTGTAAGACCAAAGAGGAAGTGACGGAAAGTATTATGGCAGCATTCAGCAACTTAAACAAGGAGACAATACAGAAGAATTGCAAGAGATTCTGACGTCGTCTGGAGGCTTGAAGCCAATTGCGATTTTATTGAATAAATTTATATCATTAGTATTTCAAGATATTTTTGTGTAGTTTTGGTAAATAAATCTGTTAAAATGAAATAGCGTTATTTTCAACATTTTTCTGTAATTTAGATGACAATTTATCCATCGTACCCTGTATATTAACATATTAGAATCAAGTTTCGAAACATCGCAATTTCTGTTTCGCGATGGAATACTATTTTAAAAAAATAATTAAAGAACTTTGGATCATTAATCTGTTCTTTCCTATTACATCAACACATACATGCACACACACACACACACATATATAGTTTCAAAGCATGCTATGTTTATGGGTAACAGTACTCAGTACTAGGGATACACTGTATGTAAATATAAAATATAAAAGTGGACAGTGATGCCAACACTGACAGTCGAAGTCTGTCTTACGCTTGAGCGTAATCTTCGGACAGTTTGAATATGAAACAGACTGTCGCCGTTGGTTGTTGACCTCAGTGTTCACATTTATATTTCATATGTATATACGTGATATATACACACGTATGTATGTATGTATGTATAACCAGTATTTTGAGGATCACTGAAGAGCTAAAAGTGACATTCCCCATGAAGTGTTGGCTTCTATGTCCACACTTCATTTATCTGAAAAGGTTCTGTCCCGATACTAAGAACGCTTCCGCCATTTACATATCGCAAATCTTAAATAATATATAACAAATATTTAAGACACTTATGCCTTTGTTACATATATAAATTCGTTGCTTCTTTTCTTTTTATGATTCTTTAGTTTCTGGTTTCCTTCCGTTTTTCCCTTATACTTTCGTTCTTTCCTTTTTTTTCGTTCATTAAATATTTCATTCATTTATTCTACTCATATTTAACTTCTTTATTCTTTCATTTTTTCGTTTTGTTATTCTGTCATTTTTATTCTTTCATTCTTATTCTTTCATTCTTATTCTATCATTCCTTTTCACATCTTACATTCAATTATTCCTTAATTTATGCCGAGGTTCATGTTTTCAATCATTCCTCTTTACTATTCGTATTCTGTTCTTAATTCTTTTACGATATTACTTTCATTATATATATATATATATATATATATATATATATATATATATATATATATATATATATATATATATATATAAACATAAAACATTAGGCAGCATATAATTTATATACAAAGAAATAATCACGCATAGAATCAATCAGCAATATTAATGCTATTATTGGCGATATCCATCGCTAGTAGAATATAATGTATGCATTAAAATACTGTTAATCCATAGAATGATGTGTTCCACATTTATAAAACTGTTGTCGGTTTATATTTTTTTAAAATGCAAATACTTTCGAATAATCCTTTATTCATCCTCAGGCACATTTTTTTCCTTTTAAAATTAAAACTTGGAGACGAAATAATTGTTTTAATTTTAAAAGGAAAAAAATATGCCTGAGGATGAATAAAGGATTATTCGAAAGTATTTGCATTTTAAAAAAATATAAACTGGAAACAACCGACAACAGTTTTATAAATGAGGATCACATCATTCTATGGATTAATAGTATTTTAATGCATACATTATATTCTACTAGCGATGGATATCGCCAATAATAGCATTAATATTGCTGATTGATTCTATGCGTGATTATTTCTTTGTATATATATATATATATATATATATATATATATATATATATATATATATATATATATATATATATAAGTGTACATTGAAGTTAAAACCCAGCGGAGATAGTCTGTTTCATGCTTGAATGCTATCATCAGACCGAAGCCATGACCATATATAGGAAGAAAAAAAATCTATCTTATCGATATGGAAAGATTTTTATCTAATTGTCATACCAATTTTGTCTTGGTCACAGAATTGATCTGAAAATTTAACTATATTGTCGACATGGGAAAAAAAAACTCTTAGTATAAAGGAAATTTACATTAACCAGAATGAGGCTTAAACTGGAGTGTCACTCTCTTTTTTTATAAAACGTTAGGTAAACAAAAACACTAGGAAGCAATACAAAGTCCAAAATAGTACATGAATAAACACAAGTACCGAAAAATTATTTTAGAGAAGGATATCCACATAGCAAGGGATTTCATTGTCTACTTAATATTTTATTGATATATGAAATAAATAGATACTGGAAGCTAAAGGAAGCAAATGATACAGTGTGAGATAACATCAAACAAGAAACTGACTCGTTGGAAGACGCCATAAAGTTGAAATGGTATGGTCATGACCCGAGAGCTAACAATCTGTCCACTGCCATCCTGCAAGGTAGCACATTAGGCAGAAGAGGAAGCAGACAGAGAAAAAAATGGGCTGATAATGTCACTGTAGGAACTGGAGGATCATTTACAGACACATAGTGGCACGCAACCTAGTTATATGAAAGCAGATAGTCATGTGTTCAGCTGCATAGTGATCCTACGGCCACGCCAAGTTATGTGACTGATGATGATTACCATAATTATGATGATGATTTAACCGAATGTTACCCACTACGGAGCAAAACCTCGGTGGCTACAGGTGGAAATTGTCCTCACAGGTTGGATTATAATTAGTTAAGTAATGGGTTTCACGGTGGGATCCAGATCTTGTTTATAACGAATAAGGTGTAGAAAAATCTATGCAGTGGGAATACCTGGAACCATGTAACCATGCCCCATCAGAAAATGCCCCTATCCTTGCCAGTCATCCAATTAGCAACATCACGAGTCCTGTTGATGCGGAGTGGCCGGTGTCCTGGTGTTAACAGGGCCACCATGGTGGATGTTCTGTTCCCATATACCAGGGAAAATAAAAGCTGGATATGCGTCTAATATACTGCTATCAATGTGGATGAAATTTGAGGTATCATCGCTTCTCTGCTGTCAGAAACAATTCTAGCTCGTCGTCTCTGTCACTATGATAAAAACGTCGGCCATTGCGATGTTCACTATATTTCAAGCTGCAAGCTTATCGATACACTCTTCAAGTCATTTACACAATAAGCCAAAAGGTTGTGGGTCATCCTCTAAAATTGAATAATTAGTCAGTTTCATACCTTCTTTGTTTTAATTAATTCCTAAAGAGCTCGGATGCTGAAACAATTTTACCAATTAGTGCATTGAATCCAATTTTTAAAGAGAGCGGTTAGCTAAAATTTTAAATCCGCCGAACCAAAAATAACCATTAGTCAGCAAAGTAGATTAGGCGAAAGTACTGAAACTTTAAGGGAATCTTATGCAATAATGTGTTAATTTCGTTTTTATTATTATTATTATTATTATTATTATTATTATTGTTTACTATATGATAAAACTCTTCAAGAAGATAGAGTGCCTCTGGCCCGAATGGAGCTTGTAAATTAGTTTCGCAAAAGTAGGTAATCTTTAATCTTTAGGTAATTTTTCGAAATCCAGAGGGGATTCCCCTTTAGTGTATGTGTGGGTACTGTCAGTTATTGTTGCAGAAAGTGAAATAGGCGAGCCGAGTTCAAATGCTGGTCGATTCTGTTTTGTTTACTCCGCGCTAAATCCCTTCCAGAATAATAATTTCGGTAGAATTTATATAGACATATTTCGTTAGCATATTATAAAGACAGCGAGAGAAAAGAGAAAGAGAGAAAATAAATGCGTAGGGAGAGTAGAAAGAGAAAGAAAGAGGACTTTTTCTTCTGCTCTACTCATGATTGGGGATAAAAAAAAAAGTAAAATTGATAGGAAAAATGGAATATAGAGTGACAAAAGGAGGGAGTAATATAAAAATATGCTGTGATAAAGATGACAGAAAAAGAGGAGGAGAAAGTATGTGAATATGAGTTGAGAAAGTGAGAAAGAAAGAGAATAAGTGAATATACGTGGAAAGAAAGAGACAGAAAAAAGGAGAAAGAGAGAGGGTATATGTGAATATGCGAGGAAAAAGAGCGAAAGAGAGATAGTGAGAGAATAGACGAATATGTATGCAAAAGAGAGAGAGAGAGAGAGAGAGAGAGAGAGAGAGAGAGAGAGAGAGAGAGGGAGAAAGAATATGCGTTGGGAGAAAAATTATTGATTTGGTTTTTTACGGCTTACCAGCCTTTAGGTTATTTAAAGCTAGAAAATATTTTTAGTTTGTAAGATTTTTTTCGATAATAATACAATTGCATATTTAAGTGTTACTAATTAAACCATAGCTGGATGGGAAGAGGTAGATTTATACCTTTCCCAAGGTTATTTGCGCGTAAGTGAATATAAAAAACCTGCCCGGAATTGGAACTCGGGTCTTCGATCTTCAATTCTGAGTCGTTATCCATTGCACCATCCACACGCTCAGGCTTACAGCACCTAGTAATACCAAGTGGTGACCAGTCTACGTACTGACCAGGTCTGAAGTTGCTTTGGAGAGAAAAAGGGAAGACAGTCGGAACTGAAGTCAGTATTGAATTAATATTTTGGTAGATAACTTTTCACCCATTCTTGATTTTCGTCCAGTCTTGCAATATTTCAATGTCATCGACATTAATGAAATAATTCTGACTAAATTCCTTACCTTACTTCCAAATAAAAAGGCAAGGGTTACTGTTGTGGTCAGCTGTGAATGTATGAATACAACTAGATATAATAAGTCCGGATTGGATGGAAATGGGTCCTGGAAGAATATCCTGAAAGAGTAAAAAAAATTAATGAATGAATGAATTAATTAATAATACAAGGCATAGCAGATTAATTTCTAGAATAGTCCTATAAGGTCTATTTACTTGGTCACTATTGGCTTGTGTCATTTTCGACTTATGAAGCTATATATTAGGTTGGTGCAAAAATAATGACGTAATAATGTCGTTTTTTGACGTATTGTTTAACCTCAAAAACGACATTAATACGTCATTATTTTTGCACCAACCTAATACTTCGTGAGACGATAGGGCCATTATTGGAAATATTCTCGGACTTCCGTAATGTCGTTACATGTAACTGGATGCTAGCAATGTCAAGAAATTTTATCCTTTCAGAATATTTTCAATTTTGGAATATCCCAAACTCACGGGCAAGTAAATCTGGTGTACAAAGTGGTTGCCCTATTATTGTCATCTCCGCTGAGGCCAGGAATTGAACTCACAACTCTTTGGGTCAAATCTTTGGCTCTATCAACAAACGCTTTTATGTCCTTGATCAAAAAAGTGACCTGACTCAATGAGTTGCATGTTCAATAAAAATATTTATAGAAAAGGAATAGAGAAACTACGCCATGGCGGGATGAACTCATGTGAAAGTGATTAAAGCCGAGATGCCAGGTTAGCTACAATAACATTGCAGGTTCTTCTTTGGATTTCGTCAAGAATATCTAGATACATAACTGAATCATCAGACCAGACGTAGCAGCAATATCCAATGCAAAGACGAATCAGGGAATTATAAAAGCAGATGTTTGTTTTGTTTTGTTTTATTTTACGGCATATCAACCTCAATGGGTCATTCAATGCCGACAATTTTTTTTCCTGGTAATATTTTTGTTTTGTCAAAAATCCATTTCTGTTAATATTATTTACTCAAAAATGTATAGCTGGTAATATAATTATTTCAAAAACGTAAAAAAAAAAAAACGCTGGTAATATTATTTTTTTTCAAAAACGTACAGCTGGCAACATTATTTTTTTTCAAAAACGTATTATCAGAGGCCTTGTTGTTGAACGTAGTTTATCTTCATACCCAGGACACGAATGTAATCTGAGTGTTAACTATTTGCCCATAGCTGGAACCCTACAGGTGCTACCACGCCGGGCCAGGGTGGTTCCACACTCATCAAAACATTCTGATCATAGGCCTTGCTGTCGGACGTAGTTTATCGTCATACCCAGGACGCGGATGCAGTTTATCGTCTTACCCAGGACGCGGATGCAGTTTATCGTCATACCCAGGACGCAGATGCAGTTTATCGTCATACCCAGGACGCTAAAAGCAGATATGTTTTTCCTTAAAAACGACAAAAATAGAGTCAGTGGAAATTAAAATCATATTTTTTTTTAGTGATATTGTAAAACGATTATTTAAACTTACATGGAAACATTGAGGAATAGTGAGAGCAAAGTTTCGTTGTATATGGCCCAACTGATAAATCTGCTCTCGTTAAATTCTGACGGTGCCTTTCTGACCATGATGCAGAGCCGGACACCCCACAGTAAAAAGAGAAGTTCAGCTGGAAAAAAAAAAAAAATCAAAAAAAAATCAAAAAACTTATGAACAGATGTAAGTGTAAGCATAAAAATTCATGACAATGGCGACTGGAAAAAATATATGACTAAAATAATTAAGGTAAAAAAAACAGCTGAAAATGTAAACAGTTATCTTGTTTTTAATGCGGGAGACATATCAAACAGTCTGTACAGGCCTTTACTCCAAAGCTTCATTGTATATATCGAAATACTATCACTAAATATACTATATTAATAATTATGTATTAGGCTGTATCAAAAACGTGTTTGTTTTACAGACCTTACTTTAATGCTTATTTCATATTTCATCTAACCACTGACAGTCTGAGGATAAAAGCAGGTTTGTCCAATTAGAAATACCTTCACGTTGGGTAACCCATTCTGCTTAGACAATATCCAATTGAGTGTATTTTCCTTTGATTCTAGAGGCGATGGCCAAGTCACTTTGGTTATCTCATCCTTCAAACGTAATATACAACACTCTTGGCACGCAACCGTGATGCCCCCCCCACTCTACTCAAGTTCAGAAACAAAGATACACAATGTGTCAGTCCCTAGGGAACATGCCCAATTAGTTAAGGCTGTTCAACTGAAAAGCAATTCTGTAGTACTGAACGGGATATATACTGTCCAATCTTAATTTAGAAAAAAACGTATATTTTAACATAACATATTTTATTCTAATCATTTAAATTAAAAAAAACATTGAGAAGCATGCCTGGAGCCACATCTGGACAATTATTATTATTATTATTATTATTGTTGCGTTTATATATTTGTTTCGCAGTTATTATAATTATGACATTATTGAGGCAATATTTGAAACCACTGAGGCAGTCGCAGAATTTTTGAAGTGGATGAAAATGAAACAATATTTGGCCATTTTGCCCAAAAGTCGTTTACAGATTTACGATGGAGTTTTCTTGTACCACCCCCGCCAAAAAAACAAAAAACAAAAAAAAAAAAACAACAAAAAAACAAAACAAAACAAGGGAAAATGTTTTACAGTTATTTCACGTTGAAACACAGGTTCTTGGACGAACACCGAAATTAAACAACGTCAAGCCTGGTCAGTACATAGATGGGTGACCGCTTATTTCCAATTTCAGCCGGATAAGTCATAGTCACTTCCCCTCTTCTTCCCCCGCAGCTATGGATTAATTAGTAAGACTTCTATCACTAAATCAATATTATCTCTAAAAAAGATATTCTTACAATCTAAAAATATTTTCTGGCTTTTAATACCCTGTAAATGGTTGATAAACCGTAAAAAGCAAATCAATCATTCAAATAACAAAAACAAAAAAACAAACAAAAAAAAAGAAAAAAAAAAGAAAAGAAAGGCAAACGCTTATCGAACATCGATTCTTCTTCTTTTAGTCAGTGTAAGCTTGGATGTATGTGTGATCTAATGGATAATGGCTCGGAATTGTTTATTGAGTTCCAATTCCAGTTGAAATCGTTATATTCACTGACACCCCAATAGACTTGGAAAGGTATGAAACCACCTCTTCTCCCTGCAAATATGGGTTAATTAGTAAGAATTGTATAACTATGCTATTATTATCTCCAACAAAAAACAAAAATTGCGTACACAATATTTAGATTTGGCATTAAATAACCCATAGAGATGTTGATATGCCGATAAACAAAACAACCAGCCAACCAACAAGAACAATTCTTTTGTGCATTTTTCGATACATTTAGTACGTTCTCAAAAATTAGAGGTTTGAAATAACAAAAAACCGTAATAAGTTTTAGCAACAAAAGCTTTGTAGAGATTTTTTTTTGTATTCGTTAACTTCTGCGCAGAGTGAGTTCGAATTCCACTCGGGTTTCATACATTAACATATTCAAATATCCTTAAGAATGGTATGACTCCATCTCTTCCCCCACCGATAGGCTAAAGAGTAAGATTTTTTTTATCACGAAAAACATTGTTATTTTCCAAAAATTGTTAATATTAGGTTGGTGCAAAAATAATATCGTTTTTTTGACGGATTTTTTAACGTCAAAAAACGATATTATTTTTGCACCAACCTAATACAATATTCTCTAACAGAGGAAGAATTAATCTTACAATCCCCCAAATACATTTCAGCTTTAAAGCAACCACAAATGATTGATAAGCCGTAAAAAACAAAGCTGTCTCTAATCAATGTATAATCTGTGGAAAGTACTTCAACGAAGAAAACGGTGCCCCTATTAATTTTGATAGAAAGGTGATATTTTCCTTTCGGCCTCTTCAGAAAGGTTCATACCAACCAGAGATTTATTTCTTTTCAGAGAGAGGAACTACTTTTATCGATTCAAGATTTATATATTTAAACTCCTATCAAATAGGGCCAATATGCCGATAAACCAACAACCAACCTACCAACATGAACAATTCTTTTGTGAGATTTTCGATATGTTTACTACGTTTTCAAAATACACTTCAGCTTTAAATAACCTTAGTAAAACGTAAAAATCAAATCAATCTCTAATCAATGTATAACCTGTGCAAAGGTATGAATTCACTTCTTTATCTCACCATCTGTGGGTTAATGATTAAGACTTGTATCATTACATCATTGTTATCTTAAAAAAGATTCTTACAATCTAAAAATATTATCTTGATAAACCGTAGAAAACGAATCAATCAATCATTAAAATTTGTTTCCTACTTATTCTTTTTGTAATATAGGACAGCCATCATAACAAGTAAAGCAAACACAGTTTCAGTAGTAAGTGAGTTTTTTTTTACGGGACAGGGTAGTATTAAAATTTCATCATAGACAATGACTTACCAATTGCAGCTGAGTGATCCCACCAATCTGAAGAACATTGGAATGCCTGTAGACCGCTTGTGTGTTTACCTAGAAATAAAATAAGAGATCAGACAACATTAATGTAAGGGACTAGATAAATTTTACAGAATGCGAAGGCAAGGGCTAGAAAGGTCAGCGATTAGGCGGAGTGCCTCGTGGACGTGGTATTCTGACCGTATTACCTTTGTCTGTTTTTTTGGGATATAAGTCCAAAAAGGCGCGAATTCAACAGAGGGGTGCAAGAATTTTGTAAGCGTTGATACGCTTCAGACTGGCAGGTTCGAGAGACCGACTAAGCCCACATGCGGTGGGACGCTGAGCCAACGTGCAACAGGCGTTGCGGTGACGTTTTTCCTCCTGTCACCTGTTAGAATCAAAGCTGCCACGACTTCACCTCCACTCTTCTCATAAAAACGAAAGAAAAAAAAAGAAGAAAGAAATCCTTTTCGTTGATATTATTTTATGTAGTGGCGTTGGCTTATCAAGAGACGGCACAGAACGCAAAGTGAACAATATTTAAATTCTACATAACTCTTTCCTAAGTAAGGAACGGATTACAAATAACGAAAGCTGACGAATGCATCGGCCAAAACTTTTCTTTGGTATGGTTTTCAGGCACTTTACAAAAGTGTCGCACGTTGGGATCGACCCCTCCAGTTCGATAATATCAGGAAGTCTCCCCCTTGTGAAATTCTCATGGTCAGAATGCCAACATTCTAGCCACTCGGTCACGTGCCCATATTACTATATATATATATATATATATATATATATATATATATATATATATATATATATATATTTATATATATATATATTTATATATATATATATTATAAATTAATTGATTTAAAATATGTTTTTTTTCGCTACACAGTTCTAACCACACGTGACAGTATTTAGCTTGCTAGAAAGAAAGAAGAAGAAAAAAAGAAAGAAAAAGGCGAGAATTAAATTTAGGTGATAAGAAGCCATCACGAAAAGGACACTGAACGATGTTATTTTTTTTTTCAAACAAAGGAAACTGGTAAAGATTTTATTCTCATTAGCGAGGAAAGTAAGGTCGCGGATGTGTCGGATTTAATTTGATTCATGACGGCGCCCCGAGTATGGCAATGGTGAAAATTTCAGGTTGGCCAAATGACCTACGAAACAGAAACTGAGAGATAATATTAATTAGGTCATGCACTCGGTCGCGGGAAAAATGTCTGCTGGACCACCATGAAGGAAAAATTAAGCCTTAGACTATCTGCAGAATATCATTGAGAGGAGCATCTGTTTTGTGTTGGACCTGGCTATGATAAGAAAATTATTTTATCGAAACGAATAATTGGATATAGCGTCCAGATCGTCAGATGACCACCCACTTGATAATTGGCGAAAATCTCGTTGACGAATTCCATATGAAATTCGTTTAAGATAAGAGTCTAAGGACTTGTTGTCGGGCAGAAGAAAGGAAAGAAAGGAAGAAAAGAAAAAGGAAGATAATTTTTTTTTCTTTGAGCAAGATTTTTTTAAACCGAGGCTAGTCTGGCCGCACCCACACTGCTGGGCGCCCAATGGCTGAATGCTGGCGTGAGCGTTAGGCGAAGGTAATCATATGAAGTAGGAGGGGAGGCCTGTTGACACCCCTGAAGGGATCGGTATGAGATGCCACTGTGAGAGAGAGGGGAAACCCGTTGACACCCTCTGAGGGCATGGTGAGATACCAATATGAGAACAGAAGAAGGTGGGAGGACGAAAGACTTCCAAAAATGGAAATTAATAAATTTTCCTGACCAAAAAAAAAGAAAATTCTTAATGCGGATTTAGAATTATCAAGGAACCTCAAACCCCGACAAGCCCACCCCGGCTTTGGTCGGCGTCCATATAAGCAGAGTCGTAACGAGTGGACGGCAGCAGTTGAGTTGAGTTGGAGATAGACAGGCAAGCAGTTGCAGTGAGCTGAGAGCTCCGAGGACCCGCCTCGCAAAAAGCTGACAAAGATTCCACGCAATTCCGAACTGAACTTCTTACCAAGAACAATTTATTTTTGAAGAACGACTTAGGCTCACACCACCAAAACAAGTTTTACGAATATCGCCTGAAGATACACCAAAACCAGTTTCTTAAAGAACAAACAACTTAAGATGTTAAGACTCGCCTAACAAACACAAAGTGTCACGAATCCATATTAGCGGGTTGGTAGAAAGACGCAGTCCTGTATTCAGCAACCAGATATAAAATATTATTATCCTTTTTTTTAACACATTTGAACTTTTCGAGTTATTACTTTATATTCTTTTGCATATACTTGTGTGGTATTACCCTTGTTCGAACTCGATTTGCATTACGGCCCGGCGACTGATTGATTTCGTCTACCTAAGATCAAATCACAACGTGGGTAGGTTAGACTAGAAATCAAAACAGTTTCTTCGGTAACCAGACGTTGGAGGCGAGCTGGGAACGACAAGGCTGATACCGAATCTAACCAGATTCCCATCCGAATCAGCAAAAGCTTAGAACGTCACATTTGGTGTTGTGACCTATACCAAGCCACATTGGTCGTCACAGGACAGGATAGGACGGCGACGGCGTGGAGACAGACGGGGTGACGTCACAACTGGCGCCGTGGACAGGACGGCACGGCGGCGCGGCCAGGCAGATGTCACATTTGGCGCAGCGACACCGGGGAAGGTCACACATATTTCAAAAATGGAAGCTAAAAGCCCCGAATTTAATTTTGTAAATTTTGTAAAAAATACATTAGTTCCATTTCATCCTCAAGCGAATTCTTGAGTAACTTTAAAATTACCGGGTTTTAAAGACACAGCTAAAATCATAATTCACGTTTCCAAGGTTGCAGATGAATCCACTTCCACTAGACAGGGGTGTCTGCGTGTTCATTATGTCTGTATTTTGGTGTATCAGTTATAAGTTACGTTTTGGTAGGGGGTAGGGATGTATTTTTCAATGAAATCTAACATCCGTTAAATGCATGTTGTTTGGATTTTTTAAAATTTTATTGTTAACGACAAACATTCTTACGGCATTTTTTTTTCCTATTTGTATATTTAAAGATTTTTGAGGGGTGTTTAGGTTAGAATACGTTTTATTTAACTACGATTTGAAATGTTTTCACTTTTAATTTTAATATACTATATTTATTTTAAGAACAATTAAATGTAATTAGAACCCCGTACAGTATGTAGAATTATTTTCACATCAAGTGTAAGTATGTAAATTATTAGGTTACAAATTTTTTTTTTATATTTAAATATTATTAAGTAAAATTTATGACAATGACTGCAAAAATAGCTACTTAATTTCACTGATTTAGTAAACTTTTTTAAAAATAAACCTAGTAATATATTGTTTCTCGTGTAAGTACAAAGGACATGGGTCATTCAAAAGCTTACATCTTTTAGCATTACATATTAATTTCATTTTACTATAGGTGTTTTATTGGATTCTTTTAATTGCGTGTAGTGCTAAGAGGGAGGTCTTTAGGTTAGAGTTTCAGTATAAATATTAAGAAATCATAACAATTCACAGATAATAAAAATATAATCTGTAGAGTGTCATGATTATCTACGTACTGAAAATACATGGCAGTTATATATATATATATATATGTTCTGTTTATACGTTATTTTTTATATATATACAAATATTTAAGTAAAGGCTCTGTTTATAATAAACAGTATTCACTACATTTACCGCCCTGAATGTCCGAGAAATTTCATAGAAACATACGTGTCCTCCGACAGGAATCGAACCAGTATCCTACACGGAACCGTAATATATGACGTGCTATACCATTTAGTTACAGCGGAAACCTATTGTTAGCAAAGTCAAATGACTGTGTTTAAATATAAAATTTTCCAAAATCAGTAATTTGTCTTTGCTAACCAGACACTTCCTCTGTAGCTAAATAGTATAGTACGTCAGGCTAGATGACTTATTCGTGTAGGATACAGTTTCGATTCTTGTAGGAGGACATTTATGTTTCTATGAAATTTTTGAGGCCGGTAGATGTAGTTTTTACTGTTTATTATAAGCAAAGCATTTACGTGAATATTTGTATCTATAAAATAACGTATATATATATATATATATATTACTGCCATGTATTTTCAGAACGTAGATAAGCATGGCACTCTACCGATTATATTTTTTATTATATGTGAATTATGATTTCTTGAGAAAGATGGCGGAAAAACGTTAAAATAACGTATAAACAGAAAATATATTAAATTATTGTCAGACTTAGTCCATTTCATAGTATATATTAATAAATATGTTTTTAACGGTACAAAAACGTATTATGACATTAAAGGCAAGAAATTTTTTACTATAGGCCATGATAAGTTTTAAAACAAAAACACAAACACAAGTCGACCGGTTTCGTCCTCTCTTGTAAGAACTGTAAACGGGGAAACAAATTATGAGAAGAAAGTCTGTAGCGGATGATGTGAATTAATGGACAGGGAGGAAAAAAAAACCAAAAACCAACAGTTCTGACGAGAGGGGACGAAACCGGTCGACTTGTGTTTTTGTTTTAAAATTTATCATGGCCTATAGTCAAAAAATCTCTTGCTTTTGATGCCATAATATTAATAAATATACATTTTCCCTCACCGGTGCGTTTTTTTTATCAATACACAATTAAAAAAAGACACCAATCCTTATATAAAATATATAGTACCTCATCATTGGGAGAATCAGGAATGTTTAACAAAATTTAAATTATGTAAACGGTTCATGCTTAACTCGGCACTTGATATTGTTGTCATATAATTCCGACTCAAAAAATGGCTAACGGTGAAGAAAAAATGTATTGCATCAAGTACTATTTTTATTAACACCATCACTCAATGTGTGATATTATATACAGTGTAACCCAGATATAAGAGAAACCCGGATATAAGAGAGATTTTCTCTAGTCCCAAATTAGAGCCTGTGTTAATGTATATATAATAGACCAAACCCGGATATAAGAGAAACCCGAATATAAGAGACTTCTTCTCCGGTCCCGACAACTCTCTTACATCCGGGTTACACTGTATATATATATATATATATTAATAAAAAATAAAATCCCAAATCACCCCATATAAGGAATAGCCTATTTCGGCAGAGGCTATCTGTCGCCTGTCATATCAACCCTTGTGTGGACTGAGTTGGGGTTGATAAAACAGACAACCGATACCGTCTGCTGAAATAGGCTATTCCCCATATGAGGTGATTTTAGATTTTATTGTTTATTAATTATTTGCTCTGCAATAACAAATATATTGAGCTCTTTTTGTGGATCAGCTTGAATATTTTATATTACTAAGGTCCAGTTGGATTATATACCAACAGATTTGTTACCTTTACTAAACACGCACACACACACACACACATACATACACACACACACATATATATATGTATATATATATATATTACTCTCCCGTTGTTTTGGTGTATGAGGATCCAATAGTTTTGCTTTAAAATTTTAATCAGACTAACATATGTAATTTGATTAACGTGATGAAGACTTTTGCAGTGCAATCTGCATTTTATCAGAAGAACTGAAGGCAGAGAAGAGGTGAATATAGTGTACCACGATGTCCCCAAATAGCACTCTGCAGGTTATAAATTCAGAGATGTCTTTTATCTGTGATTGTTGGTCAACATATATATATATATATATATATATATATATATATATATAATTTTTATATTAAAAAATTTGCCAAATGAAAAACATTTCTTGAAAAAAGATTTGATTACGCATTTCGTCATTCTGGGCGTCACCAGATCCCAAAAACGAAAGAAAAAAAATGTATGTATGTATTTGTGTGTATGCTTAAATAATTAATCATTTTTCATTAAGCTGGCGTTTCTCGTGATTAAAGAAGCAAGAAAATGAATAATGAACCGTTAATATTTATTCTATGTCTTTTCTTTATAATTCTTAGTTCATATCAAAAGTTGTTAATATATTTTCCCGAGTGTTTTTTTTTTGTGTCGTATTAAAGGTAAATCCTCATCTCACTTTAAGAATGGTTCGAAAGCAAGAAATTCATATAGCAAAATCCTCATACAATGTTTGAGAAATGGGTTGAAATCAGTTTGGGTGAAATCCTTATATATATATATATATATATATATATATATATATATATATATATATGGATTTCACCCAAACTGATTTGTTTGTAGGTCTTGAAGATTGAAAGCTGCTTTTTTTATATCTCTCATGAAATAAAAAATATTACCTATGGGATTTTAAGTGTTTGATATTCTTTAATAATAATTTTTCTCTGTCTTTTCAGATACAGATCTTCTTGGATCTATATCCTCCTGGAAATTACATACAGATTACCATATTGTATCATTACTCTCTCTCTCTCTCTCTCTCTATATATATATATATATATAAATATACAAACTGAAGGAGTGATTTACCTTTGACAACTTTGGGACGTCCGGCTATCGTCCTGCCCGAAAGATATACTGCAAATATCATCACTATAATTACAAGCCTTTTTATAAGGTCGCCATCAGAGATTTTAATCCGCTGTGCTGAACGAACTCTGAAGACCACAGATATTCTACAAAGGAAGAAAAGAAGTACATATTAGTTATGAATAACTGTCAAGATGATGCAAAAGTTTTCAGCATTAAAAAAAAAGAAAGATATAAAGCCATATATTCATTATTAATGCATTATTAAATTATCATCAATGTTTTCTCCCCGGCCTTCTATTAGGTTGTTCGGAAAATAATGTCTAGTTATAGAAACAAATTTAATTCTCGAATTAATATATTTAAACAGTGTTTGCTTTGATCAGAATCCCTGGATATCTGTACATTTTGCCATTGAGTTACAAGGTTATTTATGCGTTTACGATAAACCTCTAAGGCTTGCCCCCAGGAAATCTTTGAATGTAGTTTCTGCATATTTGCAACGGGATGTCTTTTGGCTTAAAAAAGGTCAAGATACTTGAAAAATTGGTAGAGGGTATGCGATCAGGGAAATATAGTGGATATGGGGAAGTTTCCTATCCAAAGTTGGTCAGCTTCTGCAGTGTCATCCCGTCGACATGTGACCGAGCATTGTTATGAAGAACAACTGGACCTTGTCGATGAACTAGTACCAAAGAGAATTTTGTTTAACTAATGTGCATGTCACCCAGTTACTGACAGTAAACTTCAGCAGTGATGCTCTGGTTAGTCTCCTGGAATTTGTAATGGATAACGCCAATGGCGAACCATCAGACAGTCACCGTAATATTCTGTTGGCGCAATTTTGGTTTCGGAAAGTGCTTGGATGCTTCGTCATGACCAAACCATTTAGTCGATCGTTTGCGATTGTCGTAAAGGATCCATTTCTCCTCACAAGTCACTATTCGATCAAGAAATGGATCATTCGAATTTCGGAGATGCAGTATTGAACACACTTCAAAATGTCGAACTTCATCTTTAAGTTCACGCGAAACACATTTATCGAGTTTCATCAGCTAAGGTAATAATCTTTGGATGGTCTGATATTGTTGAAATGATAAAATCCATTATCTGGGACATTTCTTCAACACTTCGACGTGGGTTTTGTTCGACTATCTTTTTGTTCTGAAGGTTTTTCAATTGCAGATGCACGTCATATTCCACACGTGATCTACTACTACCACACCGACTTCCAAGTCTTGTATCCCGACGCAGAACTTGAGAAAACAGTGGATCTTTCATCCCATGCAGTGGCAGCAGTTTTAGAAGCATTATGATCAAGCTTGAACTGATGCAAAAATAGTAAACGCATCTCTTCCTTTTGCAAAGTAAGAAGGAAAACCTTTTTACAAACATGTTTCGTCCTCTGATAGAAATTATGAAGGCAAATGTAAGGATTTTATTTTGCAACATGTTTTTATAAATATAATTAAAAATATCGTTATGTTTTCAAATCTTTAAAGTTCAAGAACGTTCAAAAATATTCATTAGATGTTGTGACCAAATAATTGTTTAAAAATAACAAAACAAGAGGTTGCAGATCAATAGTGTATTGAACACTAAATACAACAGAAGAGTATTACAGGACTTGGGAATATGTGTCGGTTGACCAGCGTTCAATCTATATCACTGTTCCTCCGAGGCTTACTTTTCCTACTATTAGGTTGGTGCAAAAATAATAATGTCGTTTTTTGACGTTAAAAATACATAAAAAAACGACATTATTACGTCATTATTTTTGCACCAACCGAATACTTTATAGTAAGTGGAAGAGTCCACAATAGCCTTTTTAGAGGGAGGACACTACAACATTAGGCTAAATGTGAAAGTCAAGGCAAGCTATAGAGGACGCTAAGTGATGCAATTTAATACCTAAAACCGGAAGTGGGTAAATGTTTCTTTTATTGCATTTAATATTTTTATTTTCTTTTTTGTTTAAACTTTTTTTTGAAAACCTAAAAATATTTCTTTTTTTTATTTCTGTTTATAAATAAATAAAATCCTTATATGTGCCTCGATAATGTCCATCAGAGGACGAAACGCGTTGGTAAAGAAAAGTTTTCCTTTTCTCTAAGTTGAATACTTAGGCGGGTTAGTACAGATTCAGTGGAAAACAGTTTCAGAAATAATTGAACTGTACAGAAAATAAAATATCCCCTAGACATGGTCACCTCAGCGAAACAATCTCTGCTCCTCGATTAAATAAAATTTACTCGGATTGGCAAACACATGTAAAAGACCAGAGGGCACAATGGTCAAAGCTTTGAGATACTAGCAACAAAGTTGAGAACAGTATGTCAATAAATAATGACAACTCCACGTCCCAGAAATTCAGACAATCATTCTAAACGTGAAAGTTGTGAACTCTCAACGGCAGGGGAGGCAGTATGTGTTCAGCGACATTATGATAGACAAAAGGATTTGATTTCAATCTTTGAAACCAGATTAAGCATTTCATATCTCTTTTGCCTGCATATTGACAATTTTAGAATTTTGAAGCAATTGCATTGTGTATAGAGTAAAAACCTGCATAGCTGACAGCTACGATGTTACAGCATGGAGACCAACACTTGACTATTTCTGCCATAGCTTACTTACGGTGATTGATATTGTTATAACGCAGTGGAACGGGTGACATTAAGTTGCCACTATTGACCAATGCAATTTTGACACAAGGGGTACCAACTTTGAAACGGGGCGCAAGAGATGCAAAGGTTAAGAGACGATGATTCTAATGATCTCGAAGGAATGCCGTGTTGTTGGCGCGATCTTTGGAAGGAGAAGGAATATTTTTCAAGTGTAATTTGGGTGGAGAATCTCTTATGTTGCGAGGAGATTTTTTGGTAGCAGCTAGAGCCGAAATGGTTGCGATAAGTGGAAATCAAAACTTTTAGCGTTGTATGGAAATATAAAGAGAATAGTTTCGTCCCATTTGCCATCCGTAATTATAGAAGACAATTTGTATTCTAGCAGGGTAACATAGACGTTCAAAATGCTAAGCTAATCAAAGAATGATGTGAAAAAAAACGATCTTACGATTACGGACTGGTTTGCAAATTCCCCAAATTAAATTCCCATTGTGCGCCATTTTTTTCAAGATGAGGTTATGATGAAGAAAGGCAATTTTAAACGATGAATAGTTTAATCTCTTGCATAAAAATTTGTTGGGATAAAATTGCGATGGAAATAAATCTCTTGAAAAATCAATGACAAAAAAAAAAAAAGAAAAGAAGTAAAATGAAGGATTTACATTTAAAAGGGAATATTAACGATTTTTGATTACTGTTTATTTTTTTTTTTAACTTAATTTGTTTTTGGAGCTACGGATAATGCAACGATTATCGGCGAGCCGAGTTCATTTTCCAGCCGATTCTGTTTTTTTAAATTCCCTCTGATTCCCTTTGTAAAGACTTGAATCCACCTTCCTCTGCCAAGGGTTAAATAACAGAGCAGACTAGGAGCATTTACCAGGGAGTGGAAGCCAGTCGAGGAGAAGGAAAAGTTTGAATTCAACACCGTTTGAAGAGGGTTGGGTTCTGCCGGATTATCTTGTCATAGACACACCACTCTAGCTACAGCTGCAGTACATAAAATGCCTATACAAACCCAGTGGGTTTCAGGATTAGTGGCGTGACTTGATACTTGTTTTCACCGTTGGAATCTGTGATCTTTCTGTCAGATTATCTTGTTATAGACACACCACTCTGGCTACAGCTGCAGTACATAAAATGCCTATACAAACCCAGTGGGTTTCAGGATTAGTGGCATGACTTGATACTTGTTTTCACAGTTGGAATCTGTGATCTTTCAAAATGTGTATATAATCAGAAACTAAAATTGTTTTTAAAAACGAATTCCCCAACAATCTTTTTTCATACGCAGATATCAATGTGTTAATGGCAAAGACAGAAGAAAAGCTATAAGACCTCTTAGACAAGGTAGTAAAGGAAAGAGCGAAGAAAGGACTGACTATAAATATTAAGAAGACAGAATGTATGATTGTCATCAAGGGCAAAAGCCTAAGAGGTGAATTAGAATTGGAGATGTCAAAATCAAACAGGCACAGAAGTTTAAATATCTAGGAAGGATAGAAAATATGACGCCGAAATTCAAAGGTTATAGAAATAGTGAAAGATGCATTTCAAAAGTTAAGCAAAGTATTAAGAAATAGGAAAATCTTTATAGACCTACATCTGTTGTCTCAAATTTCCGCTTCATCTGTAAAGAAATTCTCCAGAATTCAGTCATATAGAAGAATTGATATTACATAGCAGTTCAGCATTCTTTTCTCTTTTCCTAAACATCATATCCTGGTTTATTATACTTTGCTTAGCTTTTGAAAGATATATTTCGTATCCAGTGAACCTCCCAGTTCATATTCTGCAAATATGTATTGTAAGGAGTAATATACGTCTTATATGCCGATAAACGTAGCCCAGTTCCAGTACGCGTCACCGAAGTTAAGCAATGTCGAACCTGGTCAGTACCTAAATCCGGGACAGCTTGATGAATACTGGGTGCTGCAAGCTTGGATGTGCGAGTACAGTTAATTACAATTCCATTTGGGTTCGTTATACAATAATACCTTGAGATACGAGTTTAATTCGTTTCAAGACTGACCTCGTAACTCAAGACACTCGTAACTCAGATCACTTTCCCCCATTGAAATTAATGGGAATATTTCCGATCCGTTGCAGGCTCATAAAAATCACCGTTATTTTTCTTAAAAATAGCCCTTGTTTTCCTCAAGAGCACCCGTTTTCCTAAAAATCACCCCTATTTTTCTTAAAAATCACCCTTGTTTTTCTAAATCTCACCCTTAATTTGCTAAAAATCATCCCCAATTTTCCCCCAAATCACCCTTGTTTTTCTAAAACTCATCCTTATTATCTAAAAACCATCCCCAATTTTCCTAAAAAATCACCCTTATTTTCCTAAAACTTGAATTTTTCTAATCGTTGGTCTCTTACAAGCAAAAACGTGTGAAAAAACACGAATTGTAGTTTACAAACAATAAAATAAAAAGAAAAAAGCAAATGGTAAAGAAATAGACTGTACTAAATCATGAAGTTCAGACAAGCCAACTGGCGGAGGGGGGGAGAGAGAAAGAGAGAGAGAGAGAGAGAGAAAGAAAAGGAAGGGTATAACAACAGCTAGCCTAGCAACCGAAAATCTAGCCTAGCAACGGTTAGCCGAATCTATGATACCGAAAAAAACATTTACATTTTATCCATTACTGTAAGTAATTTTTGTTTAATTTTTAAAATTTAAATTTTTATTTATTTATCATCGATGTAGAAACGCCCATACAGTCTCGCCAAATCCATTATTCGTACGTCTTCCTCATGTTTTTTATTTTTTATAATTTCCCACTTTACTTCAAGTGAAATCATGTTTAGGCTTTTCACCACTGCTCTTTATACTTACTTTCTTCGGAGCCATGGTGCGACTGAATGAATTTTGCAAAATAACGTCAAAAAGACACCCTAGAAATCCTTCCAGAGCGAGATAAGCACGTGTAATGCGAATGGAAATACTCACAAAGTTTGGTGTTCGCTGCACCAACTAGAAGATGTTTAACTGAAACTCGCTCGTATCCCAAAATGTAGCTCATATCTCAAGGCAAAAAAAAAAAAAAAAAAAGAAAATTCAGCTGAACTGGCTCGTATCTAAAAAAAAAAAACTCGTATTTCGGAACGCTCGTATCTCAAAAAACTCGTATGTCGGAACGCTCGTATCTCAAGTCATTATCTATTCACTTACGCGCAAATACCCCTGGGTAAGGTATGAATTGACCTTTTCTCATCCCAGCTATGGGTTAAATAGTAAGACTCATATGACTGTAGCCATTATTACCTCACACACGCCCTCCCCCACAAAATGCGTACAAAATATTTAGATATCGGTATTAAATAACGCATAGAGGTTAAGTCGGTAAACAAAATCAACAAACGTACTATTAATTTCTCCTTGAGCTTGAAAGAATTGTTTGAATTGTAGAAGTGTGAGAATTCGCCTTAAGATTGCCATATTAATTTTTGTGTTGATGTTCTTAATAAAGGAATCGGAGAGCCGCGTTCTGCAATCTGCTAGCCATTACTCCATCGTGCCTCTTTTGTTTAATTACATAATCTATTCAAAGAATCTGTAATTATTACCAAGCCAAGCAAGTGGTTAAAGCCACTAAGATAGAAGCGACCAAGAAAGAACGAAATTAGGAAAAACAATATAGAAGAAAATGGACAATAAAAGAACAGGATTCGCGGAGACAGAAGATAATAATTGATGTTGCATTTAAATTTTGGAAGATCGTAGTTGACAGGAAATCCAAAAAAAGGGGAAGAAATTTTCCGTAAGTGAGACGTGCAAGAGAAAATACTTACAATAGAACTTATGGTTACATTTAGCAATTTCAATAATAAAATGCTAAGAACTTGCTACATAATCTAGTACTCCGCTTAAATTCATGAAGTCGACGGACCAAACAGTAAAGCTCATCAGAACAATTACCATGAAAATATTTATCGAGAAGACATCGGGATGCTACGTTGCGACGGCGGTAAAGCGTTATAAAGTAATTTAATTAACGAGAAATCTAGGCACTAACATTTTACTTCTCACAATTCACATCAGACCGGATATTAAAATAAGATCCATTTCGCTGAAACTGCAAAAATCTGGGAGGCGAAAGAACGAACTAAGACATGTGCACTTAGACATTTTGACGAGAAAAAAGAAACCAGAAGAAAAGTAATCTTTACAGGAAAACAGATGCGACTTGACAACTTAAATAATGTGATTACATCAGCAATATCGTTAACTAAAAGTTGAAAAAATAATTCTTACTGCGTGTTTGATGGTAAAATAAAAAAAAAAATGAAATGCAACACAAGTTAAAAGAACTTTGCATTTAGGACAAAAATTGATCAGTTAAGAATAGCGCGTGTGTGATAAAGATAGATAGATAGATAGATAGATAGATAGATAGATAGATAGATAGATATGAACAGACTGAGATATTAAGTTGGAGCAAAAATAATGATGTAATAATGTCGTTTTTGACGTTAAAAATACGTCAAAAAACGACATTATTACGTCATTATTTTTGCACCAACCTAATAGATAGATAGATAGATAGATAGGAGTAAAATAAAGAGGAAATCAAAAGGAGAGTGGATGAATAAGAAAAAGAGAGAAAAAGAAGAGTAGAAAGAGGCGAGGAAAAAGAAGAAGTAAGAGAAAAATGAAAGAGATGAAAAAAGAGAGAAAGCGAGAAAGAGAGAGAGATAGAGAGAGAAAAGGAAGAAAGCAAAAAGACAGCAAGAAGAAGAAAGAGAAGGTTAGAAAGAGGGGAAGTAAAAAGAAAAACAAGAGAAAGAGAAAATAAAAAAGACAGAGAAAAAGAGAGAGAGAGGATGAATAAGTAGAGAGTAGAAGGAAAGCGGGAAGAAGGAAAATTAATAAGAGAGAGAAGGCTAATAAAAGTATGGAGGAAAGAAGGTAAGTAAGAGAAAAGGAAAGAAGAGCGAGAAAAAGTGAGAGAGAAAGTGAGAGAAAAGGAAGAAATCAAAAGGAGAGCGGGAAGAAGAAAAATAAGAAGAAAGGGTAATGATAGAAAAAAGTAAGAGAAAAAGAATAAAAGAAGAGAGTGAGAGAGAGAGAGAGAGAGAGAAAAAGAGTGAGTGAGTGAGTGAGTGAGTGAGTGAGTGAGGAGAAGATGAAAAACGAGTAACAAAAATAAAAAATAGAGAAAGAAAAGAAGGTAAAAAAAAGAGAAAAAGACGAAGGGATAAATGAGAGAGAGAGAGAAAAAAAAAGAAAGTCGAGTAAGAAAATAAAAAAAAAAAATAAAATAAAAGGCGGAAATGAAAAATGGGAAAAAAGAATGAAGAAAAAAAATCGTGATAAAGAGTAGTAGAAAGTAGAGATAGAAAAGAAGAGGGAAAAATAGACGAAAAAAATAGAAAATTAAAAATGAAGAAAAAAGAAGAAGAACGAGAAGAAAATATAAGAGAAAGTGAAGAAGAAAAATATAAGAGAATGAAGAGACAACAAAGAGAAAGGAAAGGAGAAAATGTAAGCGAAAGTGAAGAAGAAAAATATAAGAGAATGAAGAGACAACCAAGAGAAAGGAAAGGAGAAAATGTAAGAGAAAGTGAAGAAGAAAAATATAAGAGAATGAAGAGACAACACAGAGAAAAGAAAGGAGAAAATGTAAGCGAAAGTGAAGAAGAAAAATATAAGAGAATGAAGAGACAACACAGAGAAAGGAAAGGAGAAAATGTAAGAGAAAGTGAAGAAGAAAAATATAAGAGAATGAAGAGACAACCAAGAGAAAGGAAAGGAGAAAATGTAAGAGAAAGTGAAGAAGAAAAATATAAGAGAATGAAGAGACAACACAGAGAAAAGAAAGGAGAAAATGTAAGCGAAAGTGAAGAAGAAAAATATAAGAGAATGAAGAGACAACCAAGAGAAAGGAAAGGAGAAAATGTAAGAGAAAGTGAAGAAGAAAAATATAAGAGAATGAAGAGACAACACAGAGAAAAGAAAGGAGAAAATGTAAGCGAAAGTGAAGAAGAAAAATATAAGAGAATGAAGAGACAACACAGAGAAAGGAAAGGAGAAAATGTAAGAGAAAGTGAAGAAGAAAAATATAAGAGAATGAAGAGACAACACAGAGAAAAGAAAGGAGAAAATGTAAGCGAAAGTGAAGAAGAAAAATATAAGAGAATGAAGAGACAACACAGAGAAAAGAAAGGAGAAAATGTAAGAGAAAGTGAAGAAGAAAAATATAAGAGAATGAAGAGACAACCAAGAGAAAGGAAAGGAGAAAATGTAAGAGAAAGTGAAGAAGAAAAATATAAGAGAATGAAGAGACAACACAGAGAAAAGAAAGGAGAAAATTTAAGGGAAAGAACAGTAAAGAAAAAGACAAAAGAGAGAAGTAAAGATAAAATAGAAAAAAGAAAGTGTGTGAAGGCTGTAACATTTGAAGTTTATATATATATATATATTGTTTTTCTTAATCGTGTTCACCCAAGCAAGGCACTAAAGCCACAAAGACGCAAAGAGTTACTGGGCTAGAAGAGTTAAAAATAGGAACATTGCTAAGGTGCGAGAACAGAGGAAGAGTAATGAGGAGGACAGTAGATAGCGATTGAGATTGCATTTAAATTTTGGCAGATTAAAGTTGGCTGGAAAGAGTTCCAGAAGCGAGAAATGCGAGAAATGTGAGAAAAGAAACTGTCAGTATATAATTTACGGTCACATCTAGCTAGCTCAACTGCAAATTGGCGAGACCTTGCCGCCAGTCTAGTACTGAGCTTAAATTCGAAAAGCCGAAGCATCATAGCGAAGAGCTCATACAAACAATTACCATGAAAGTATTTGTAGAAAAGGTGAAGCAACCTTACAGCGGTGGGAAAGTGACTGAAACCGAGATGCCATATCAGGACCAATAATATTGCTGATTCTTCTTTGAATTTTATCAAGAAGCTCTAGATTAAGTATAGATATGAACAGACTGAGATATTAAGTTGGAGCAAAAATAATGATGTAATAATGTCGTTTTTGACGTTAAAAATACGTCAAAAAACGACATTATTACGTCATTATTTTTGCACCAACCTAATAGATAGATAGATAGATAGGAGTAAAATAAAGAGGAAATCAAAAGGAGAGTGGATGAATAAGAAAAAGAAAGAAAAAGAAGAGTAGAAAGAGGCGAGGAAAAAGAAGAAGTAAGAGAAAAATGAAAGAGAGGAAAAAAGAGAGAAAGCGAGAAAGAGAGAGAGAGATAGAGAGAGCACCGGACCAAATGCGGCAGTAATATTGTAAGCATCGACGAATGATTGACTTATAGATTCCATTTCTTTTCGTTACTTAACACGTAATGTGTATTGCCCCAAAATGTCAACGCTTTCGCTATTTTACCAGTTAAGTGCTAAACTATGGCAATTAATTAACGTTCCCTTTTTGAAATTGGCACCTTAGCATCATTTTATCCTCCGCCTACTATTGTCACGATTTATTCTGTAACATACAGAATTGTGGCATAAGGACGGGCCCCGCCTACTATTGTCTTATATCTGCTTTTCAGCGATGCTATATACTCTCAGAATTTCTCATTGTTCCATATTTAACCTACATACGAGATCAAAAGAAAGTTATCAGTGAAAGTGTTGATGATTAGAGTTTTCAAATGCTACATGATACATATAATACTTGGATTGACAAGAATAAAAGATTTGAGATAAGAAAATGCTTTGTTATATTCAATTCTGGGTAACGCTCAACAGATTTCTTAAATATCTGTCTATATTTCTGAGATGAGGTATTATTTACACTATTTACATTGTTCTGACTATCATCCTCATCTTTGTTGCCATATTTATCACAACGTTTCGACCGTTGTACGCTCCAGCCTTCTTCTTCAGGTGCTTGGAATGTCAAACTGAACACTTTATTTCGCTCGTTGGGGTAGACTGTTCTAGATCCACGTGCCATATCTAATGGATGTCAGTTATCAGTTATCTCCTGTTAATTCCCCTCTCCAAGTTCTCCACTGCCTTAACCAGATATTGAACTCACACTGTCACTGGATCTTATCAACGCCTTTATCCACTGTGCCTTTTTCCATCAATAGTTCAGTTCGACATTCCAAACACCTCAAACTTCTATATAGTTCGGGTCTTGAGGTGTTCCTTTTACTGGCGACCATACGTTCTGGCTTCTAACATTATTTACATTATTCGGACTATTGTCCTCATCTTTTTCGCCATATTTATTACAACGTTTCGGCTGTTGTACGCTCCGGCCTTCTTCAGGTGATTGAAATGTCGAACTGAACCATTTATTTCGCTCGCTGGGATAGACTGTTCTAGTTCCACGTGCCATGTCTAATGAATGTCAGTTATCAGTTATCTCCTGTTAATTCCCCTCTCCAAGTACTCCACCGCCTTAACCAGGTATTGAACTCACACTATTTGGGTCCTGTCACTGGATCTAACGAACGCCTTTATCCACTGTGCGAAATGTTGTGATAAATATGGAAACAAAGATGAGGATGATAGTCCGAACAATGTAAATAGATTTCTTTGATTGGTTGAAAAAAAAGAGTGACTATCTTTAAAAAGTTATCTAAGACAATTTGCATACAGGATATTTACTTACTTATATACTTACCTCCATGTTTTTAGCAACAGTGCGCCGTAGGATATGGAAAAGCCAATTTCTCGGAACCAAAATCGCAGACAGCAAGTTAGGACAGAAGCTTCAAAGTACCCTACAATTTGCTAAGAAAACAACAAAGATATTATTCAATACGATATCAATTAGTGATATACAGAAATATTAAATTAAAAAAACAAAAAACAAAACGATTTCTTGCATTTTTCTGGATATAAAACATTCTTGATAAACTACATCTAGCAGAAGTTTTCAGGGACGTGGAATCATTTCTTAACTACTGTTCCCAGGGCTACCCTGACTCGGGGTGAGAGCACTTGTTAGTGGGGGTCCCAGCTAAGGGTAAATAGTGAAGCCCCAAACAAAAATAAACAGTACATTTTTTATAGCAAAATGACAATCAATGCAACACTAAAAAAAATATAAAATACATTTTTATAGTAAAATTACCAAAATATTCATTGTTGATATCGATTTGGTTGATTTTGTTTATATCAATCACTATGGGTTATTTAATACTGAAATCTAAATATCTCACACGCATTTTAATGCTTTCAACTACAGATACAGATAAATAATATATTTTAATAGAAAAAACGACAATCACTGCGACACTAAAAAAATACAGAATACGTTTTTATAGTAAAAATTACCAAAATATATTTTATGATCTACAAATTAAATATCTGAAAAAAAGTACCTTTACCCTGAGAGTATAAAATTATGTATAAATATCTGTAGTTGAAAGAATAAAATTGTGTTCGAGCTATTTAGATTTCGACATTAAATAACTCATAGAGATCGATATATTACTAAACAAAATCGACCAACTGGATATCAAAACTGAATTTGTTCGGAGATAAAAGATTTTCATAAAAAAAAGATCAATATATATTCGGGAGAATAAAACAATAATACAATCGAATTTGAGAAAATAAAATTAATTCTGTTAAAACTCCAAATAATATCACATAGACATTATCATAAAACCCGGAAGAAATTACAAGATTATTTACGTATAGATTAGCATATTATTTACGTATAGATTAGCATATTATTTACGTATAGATTAGCATATTATTTACGTATAGATTAGCATATCTGCCGAGGATCAAAGAATCATATTTAGAGCTTTTACCTAGAATCAATGTAGTTACTGTGCTAATTGAGAAAAGTGCGATACTCACATTATCTATCTATCTATCTATCTATCTATCTATCTATCTATCTATCTATCTATCTATCTATCTATCTCTCTCTCTCTATATATATATATATATATATATATATATATATATGAAGAAATATAGTTTTAAGATGTGCCATATTTATGGGATAAAGTGCTCAATATCAGAGATATATAAATACAAATAAAATCAAGAAATATCAGCAGAATAGTTCAACTCCGCTCTGAAGAGTAGTCACATATCTATGTGACCACGAAACTTCGAAGTCAGCATAACGGAAATACTGCCCAGTTAAGTGAAGAAACTTTTTCATATCAATTCTATTTTTCTTTCTCTTTCTCCACCCTATATATATATATATATATATATATATATATATATATATATATATATATATATGAAGAAATATAGTCTTAAGATGTGCTATATTTATAGGATAAAGTGCTCAATATCAGAGATAGAGTGTGTGTAAATATAAAAGTGAACATAGAAGTCAACACTTAGAGGTCTGTTTCATGCTAGATGCAAGCATTAGGTCACGAGTGCTGTTATCAAATCAGCTATATATATCTATATATACACTACAACAATCAGCCCCCAAATTGAATATATATCAGAGATATATATAAAAGTGAACGTTGAAGTCAACACTCAGAGGCGACAGGCTGACGATTGCGTCTAGCATGAAACAGCCTGTACAGGCTATTTCATGCTAGACGCAATTGTCAGGCCCTCTGATTTTATGAAAAAGCCTGTCGCCTCTGAGTGTTGACTTCAACGTTCAATGATGTCTCCTTTGCTATCGAAAATGACATGACTGTTAGATACATTAATGTATCTATTTTTCGTCTGATCAACCCCTCTCTTAACCTGTATTTTAACTTTTTCAGCTCTTAAAGAAAAATCATTTCTTGATCTCCCTTTTGGCTAATGTTTAATTCTTCTTTCCTTTCTTTTCTCTCCATCCCTCCCTCTCACATTCTCCTCCCCTTCTCTCTCTATATAAGTGAACATTGAAGTCAACACAGTCTGTTTGTTCTTATCTAGATGCTCAATAACCTTCTTATAGATTATAGCATCAAATATGCTTGCTATTGACACCGAGGAGACGGATGTATCATTACTGAGAGGGAGATGAGCGTTCACTAGAGTACTTGAAAATCGGGCAAAAGCATAACAGTTTCCTCGGTCTTGGGAAGGATTTCTCCTTCAAGCAGCGGTTAAATAACTTCGCTAAGATCGCGGACGACCACGGGGATTTTGTCTGGGCCAGTGGCTTTCTTAGTGTTAAGGTATTTCATAAAACTTGAGACTTCTTTTTCTCTACAGAAAATATTACTGTGACTGTGCTCAGTGAGACGTGGGATATAGTGGATGGCCTTTGTCATCTAACATAGATTTAAGGCAAAAATTGAGGCGAAGGACTTCGCCTTACCTGTCGACTAAGATATGAACTCGGGGCCATTTATAATAGTGGACACAGTCACTTTACTTCTACCTCTTTTCTTCCTCCCCCCCTCTCTCTCTCTCTCTATATATATATATATATATATATATATATATATATATTGCGCCATAAATTTATAAAATTTTAAACGATATATATATATATATATATATATATATATATATATATATATATATATATAATAAATGCGAATGTGAGTGTGTCACTGTGTCACACTTTTCAACTTTACTCCTAGAGGGCGTAGTCTAACATATAATACCATTTTGGAATCAGGCCGACTCCGTGAGCAAATTCCATTCCAGGACGGATCTGGACCTGCTATATTGAAATTTTGTATTTTCAAATTTTCCTTTCTGCGATTGTTTTTGGTGTTATTTTAGTTGATTTACTTTGCGGCGAATATTTTGCTCGACAACAATTTGAATAACTTGGAAATAAATTTGTGAATAATAGAAATTAAGTGCGAAATCCAGAGAAATTTATACATAAAATAAAAATAATATTTTGTACGGAAATTAAGGACCTACGTACATCAAATTGTCTTTAAATTACGTGGCGGCAGAAGAAATATCGTTGAACTTTTAAAAGACAAGATTTAAATATTAATGAAATACTTAAATGCATCAATCAATTTTGAGTTCTTCTATAGCTTATTGTTGCCTATCGCATCTACTGCCCCCCTGTCTATTGTGATGAAGTCTCAATCAAGAGCACTCCACAGGAGCTTGCTTAAATGCTGTCCGATTGAGCGGCTCTTAAACAAGTATATATATATATATATATATATATATATATATATATATATATATATATATATACATACATCATCACTTGATAAGACACCGGAAGTGTTGAAACAAAATGGATATTTTTTGTAGTGATTTTAAAACAGATTTATGTTATAATTTTCGAATAAATTATGTTTCCTTTACTCTGTATTGAAGACTCTTTTAAGAATAGTATTTTTGGTTTATGGAATTTTTTCCGTATACACCAATCCAATCCTATACTTGGGCACATATATATATATATATATATATATATATATATATATATATATATATATATGTATGTGTGTGTGTGTGTAAAAAATATTACCTCAAACCTCGGGAATTAAGGTAGAAGACACGAATAATACGTGAATAAGCCAAACTTTCTAAAAGCCAACACGCCATACGCAATATTAAAAAATAAAGCGACGACATAGCAAACAAGAAAAGTTATTTTAAAATAGCTGGTGTTAGGCAAAAGTGCATAGACATTGAAAAATATATCTACAAATACGAAACATTATAAAAATTGAAAAAGTAAATAGAAAAATTATAAAGAAGCAATTTTAATTAAAATTTAACCGTATATGCAAAATGAAAATTCATACATTTATATATATATATATATATATATATATATATATATATATATATATATATATATATATATATATATATTCTGTTTATACGTTATTCTTGTAGATAAAAATATGTACGTTCACAGATTTTTTTTTATAGATACAAAAAGGTACTTCACAGATTCGCGGAACCTTAGGTCTAAAATGAATATTTCCAAATTCAAAATCTTTCTGACGTTTTATTTTAGTTTTAATTTTTAGCCAATGGAATAAATCTTATATCTTACTTATTATAAAACGCAGATTGTGTGTGTGAGTGTGTACGTTTATATATTAGATCGGATTTCCAACATTTTTCAACCAATTTCAACAAAACTTCACAGGACTACGTAAAATTACCTTGCGGTGGTTCTGACAGCGCCAGAAATGAGAAAAATACAATTGTTTTCGCACGAAATCAATTTGAAAACACGATTAAGAGGCATTAATGAAACGGGAACAACTCATATTGAGTTATACTTATTAATATCGAGTTATCAAGTTATACTTATTATAAAACCCAGGTTCTGTTGTTTCTCTCTCTCTCTCTCTCTCTGTATGTGTGTTCATTTATATATGGGACCGGATTTCCTAGATTTTTCGACTGATTTCAACAAAACTTCACTTTTTTTTTGGCAGGTAGTGTTTCTTATTGTCTTGCACACTTTTTCCTTTATTTTTACATTCAGAATGCTTTAAAAATTCCATTTACAAGACAATGGTTTATAATACAATTCTATTCAATCAGTAGACTCATAACGATTGAAAATAATGTTTTTGTTTGAGTTTGGGTTTGACCAATTCGTAAAAAAAAAAAAAAAAAAACTAATTAAGACATGCGTGTCCGTCAACCTTAAACAATAATCTTTATCAATTTTATTTTTCATTCTTTATGATGGTTGATACTTGATCTATCTCTTACTGTTACATCCCTGGGCAACACCGGGCTCTACTGCTAGTTTTCAATAAGCAAACGACTTTGCTGCATTTGAAAACTAATTTCATTTGACTGGAAGTGGCTTTTCTTTTTGGAATTGCGAAGCGTCGCTAATTTTAGAGTCATTTTTTAGCAATCTTTATTAACAAATTCCCAGGCATTTAAACAAATATCTAGTTT
Organism: Acanthosepion lycidas; assembly: GCA_963932145.1. Lineage (NCBI taxonomy): Eukaryota > Metazoa > Mollusca > Cephalopoda > Sepiida > Sepiidae > Acanthosepion > Acanthosepion lycidas. The sequence goes on from OZ010587.1 coordinate 82,571,194, forward strand.
GCTATTTAATGACTGACATAAATAAAAGAAATACAACACAAAACGCAATCCCATCACAAACACAAACCACCATACGTAACATCTAATCGATCCCAATTCCGAGCCCGACGATAAACTACGTCCAACAGAAAGGCCTCTGATCAGGAGGTTTTGAGGAGTGTAGAACCACCTCTTAATTGCTGGTGTTCCCAGGTCCACCCTGACCCGGGGTGGCAGCACCTTTTAAGGTCGCAGCTATAGGCAACTGATTAACACTCAGATTACATTCTCGTCCTGGGTATGACGATAAACTATATCCGCGTCTTGGGTATGACGATAAACTACATCCGCGCCCTGGTTAAGACGATGAACTACGTCCAACAGAAAGGCCTCTGATCAGGAGGTTTTGATGAGTGTAGAACCACCTCTTAATTGCTGGTGTTCCCAGGTCCACCCTGACCCCGGGGTGGTAGCACCTGCTAGGGTCCCAGCTATGGACAAATAGTTAACACTCAGATTACGTTCGCGTCCTGGGTATGACGATTGACTTCATCCGCGTCTTTGTTATGACGATAAACTATATCCGCGTTCTGGGTAAGACGATAAACTACGTCCAACAGCAAGGTCTCTGATAATACGTTTTTAAAAAATAATGTTGACAGCTGTACGTTTTTGAAAAAAAAAAACATTACCAACTATAAGTTTTTGAAAAAATAATATTACCAGTTATACATTTTTGAGAAAAAAAAATATTAACAGAAATGGATTGCTGACAAAACAAAAATATTACCAGTTAAAAAAAAAGTTGTCGGCATTAAATGACCCAATGAGGTTGATGTGCCGTAAAACAAACCAAACCAAACCAGACCAATTCCAAGCACAATCCATCCAGTAAAGAGTAACAACAATATCAACAAAATAATAATCAACAACATAATACCCAACCATACAAAACACACGCAAACGTATCACATACAAATTACCACAACTACACTCTTTACAAAGCTCAAAATCACACCCATGCTAAAAATAAGAAAGCAAAAATAAAAAGCGAGAAAACAATATACAATATATACCAAGCGCACATTAAGTAAAGATGAATAATACAACCTACTAAAATGCAAATACAGTTAACATCCAGAACTGCGCGAACTTATAAAGACACACACACATAAACATACACACACAAATACATAGTCAGACGTGCGCACACGAACATAAAAAGCATACACGTGTGGATGAGTGTCGATATACATATTTGTATGTATATGTATATGCAAACATGCGCATACATAGGTATACGCACAAATACACGCCTCCACAAAGATACATAAACACGCAAAAATCCAACCATGAGCTTAAATTAAATGATCAAATCAATATACAATGAATAAAAAAAAAATAATATGAAAGATTATTAGTAAACAAGAGGACAACGGAAAGGGCAAGGGAAGAAGAAAAAATAAATAAAACAAATAAAAGAAAGCGAAGGAGAGGAACAGATGTCAGCGACAAGGTAACACCTATTAAGCGAAAAAAGGATAAATAATACACTCACACCATAATATATAAATACAAATAAAATCAAGAAATATCAACAGAATAGTGACAACTCCGCTCTGAAGAGTAGTCACATATGACCACGAAACTTCGAAGTCAGCATGACGGAAATACTGTCAGGTTCTAACCATTCTAACCTAACTTATAACACTATATGTTTGTGTAGTTGGAAATCCTCCCTCCACCTCGAAAGAAGGGAAAAATGTCTCTTCACCAGGCGTTAGTATGTCTTCAGTATTCTGATGGTCTAGTGGCCTTGTCTTTTGCTAGATAAAATTTGATCTAACGTGGAATTTTTTTTAAAGCCGTTCGTTTCTCCCCGTGGTTTAAAAATTTTATTAAAGCAAATTTTCCCAATCCGAGTGCTGGTGACGGGTAGGAATGGTCGCTGACCTCTCCCCACCCCCAACACTGCGTTATCTGTAACTTGATGCTTGGGCACTGAGATATGGCTGGCTGTACACTCACTGGCGTCCATCAGAATGGAAGCGGACATTAACTTTCTGCCATGTGTGAGTATAAATTCATTCTACCAGAGACGCATCCAAAAGCATCTCTCTCTCTCTCTCTCTCTCTCTCTCTCTATATATATATATATATATATATATATATATATATATATATATATATATATTCCAACGTTTATGTCTTTATTTTATTTATTTATCTATTTTTCTTTGTTCTCTCCCCCACCCCACTCTGTGCGACTAATTTAACATTGATTCTTAGTCTAACCATTCTAACCTAACTTATAACACTATATGTTTGTGTAGTTGGAAATCCCCCCCACCTCGAAAGAAGGGAAAAAATGTCTCTTCACCAGGCGTTAGTATGTCTTCAGTATTCTTATGGTCCAGTGGCCTTGTCTTTTGCTTGATAAAATGTACTAACGTAAATGCATGAGGACTACCAATATCATCCACACCCACAAGTGAGCTAGCATTTATGCCATATCCGCAAAAAGGTGGATAATCATATTTCTTCAATTCTCTCTTTAGAATAGAACAATGGGACTTATGCTAAGTTAAAACTTAGTGTTGTCTAAGGATAAAATACTAATAAATTCCATCCTATCCCCCTGAACATACAACTTGTGTCAGCCTGGGCACTATGTCAACCACTTCCCCGTCCTTATCCCTCTTTTTGTCTTTTGTCGTTGTTGTATGTGTTATACGTAATAGTAGGTAGACACTCCTACCGCCCGGTCAACACTCCTCCCCTTCGCCTGGACATGAGCAGAGGGTCACACCTTATTTCTTGTCTAAGAAGGGGTTCCCGGTACTCTCTCTCTGGCCTCTGTACTAGTGCTGATGTATTTCTCCCGTGACGTGTGCAGTCTGTGGCATTGCCTCTTCATTTTGAGGGTACACGGTTGCTGTTTCCGACTGGTAGTTAGGAGCCCTAACTCTTGCGTAGCGTCTTGAGCGGCCGCTGTGATCAACAGTTGTATAATACCGGGGTGTTTGTAGTGCCATGACGCGCATGGAAAGGTTTCCCTGCAGTCACCTCCGGTGGGCAACCATGAGGCCATATTATGATGCAGGGTGTGCCAACTCCTCTCTGCTCATGTTGCGGTCGATAACCATCTGCTTCTCTTACTTCAGGCCTTCTCGTCTTCCAACAATTACTCCACATGAAGACTCAAAAGAACCAAAAAAGTAAACCTAAACCAGCCCCTCAAAAATCACCTAAACCCCTCAACATTTCGTTCTCCAACATCCGAGGTATTAGAACAAATTTCTGCAGTATGGAATCTTTCCTCACTGCAAACTGCCCGGATATACTGGCTCTGTGTGAGACAAACCTTGTCTCGTCTATTCCCTCCTCTGATCTCTCAATCCCCGGCTACCTCCCTCTCCTCAGGAAAGACTCTCTAACCCACATGCACGGCCTTGGTGTCTATCTCAAGAACCATCTCCCTCTGGCCAGAGACTTGTCTCTCGAATCGCCAGACCATTCGTACATGTGTCTCTGACTATCTCTCCTCAATGCCGTAAGCTATCTCTTCTTCCTCTATCACTCTCCATCCTCTCAAGACTGTGGGATACTCGATAGCATATCTGACAGCATAGACAAGACCCTCTCTCTCCACCCGTTTGCTCACATATTCGTGTTTGGTGACTTTAACGCCCATCATACCAAGTGGCTCGAGAATGCTACTACTGACCGGGCTGGCATTCAAACACTTAATTTCTCAATCCCTCACGCAGATAGTTAACTTCCCCACGCGTTTTGCCCTCAACCTGACAGGTAAGGCCGCCCTTCTCGATCTGTGTTTTACCTCCACCCCCGAATCTTGTAGCGCCACGCAGCTCTTCCCTCTTGGTAACTCCGATCATGCCGTGGTGTCTGTTAACATTTCCTTCACCTCCACATCCCGCAAAGAACCTCCCATCACTAGAACCTCGTTCTACTATCAACGAGCGGATTGGGACTCGGTCCGTGACTTCCTCCGCGATGTCCCCTGGAATGTTGTCTTTACACTCCCTGTCCAAAAATGTGCTTCTGAGGTCTCATCCTGGGTTAAAGCTGGAATCGACGCTTTCATCCCCTCAAAGAAATTTAAGGTCAAGTCGCACTCCTCCCCTTGGTTCTCCGCTGCTTGCTCAGCCGCCATTACCCATAGGAACCACTTCTTTCACATATTTCGTAGCGACATGTCGGACTGCAATAGACGTCTCTTTGCCTCCGCCCGTAACGAGTGTAAGCGTGTCCTCAACGAAGCTAAGTCAATATTTTCTGCTCGGATGAAGGAGCGTATTGCATCTC
>OZ010587.1:82580501-82673001 GCA_963932145.1 Acanthosepion lycidas
ACATGCATAATGGGATTTTTTCATAGCCAATAAAATAAGCCGGTTTGTGGTTTCTCTCTGACTCAGTCCCGATCTGTCTTTTCTTGAAGCTAGAATGCTGCGTTTGCTTGTCTGAATTTGCTTTTGTGCGTCAACACCAATTCTTACTTTGTGAACTTTTTGCCATATTACTGTTGCTTTGCTTCATTACTGTTAATTTGCCTTGCATATTAATTGTTTGCTTGTTTTATATTTTTGTGTCGCTGTTCTTTTTCTTGCTTATTGCAAACTTTGTCAATTCTGTTTGTTGGACAGATCAATTATATTGCATTTGGCCATGGCTACTCAATCCACATTCCCTCTTCCTTTCAATATGTCCTGTGAGTATCATGTTCTCCAAGCCTACAGATTTCCTCAGCATTTTCAACTGTCTTTCTGATTCTAAGTAGAAGCGTCCTATTTGTTCATATTTTGCTTAAAACCTCCCCATTGCTTACATCTTCCATCCATGTTATTCTCAGTATATTTCTTTTGAGTCACATCTCTGTTGTCTGCTCTTGATATGCAAGTACGTTGGCTATTCACTATAACATGACGCATATTTAATTTTTTCGATTGCATTGCACTCGAAATAATCCAGTCCAGATTTATACTTACTGTGGCTTGAGTTTACGCTTTGAGACTCACCCCGTCTTGCGAAAATAAATTGGATCTGTTGTCGCGTATAGTGAGTTACCCTCGATTGACACCAGCGATATTTTCATTTGATTCGCTTCCCCGTTGTCGCTTCAGCCTTCGAGTGTCCAAACGAAATGTGTTCCAACTGTATTACTGAAAAGAGCTTTACATATTGAACGATGTTCATGCTTTTGCACTGGGACAGTAGAGGATTGTACATGTTCATAGATTCCTGTAATTGATAAAGTTGATTGCTATCGAGAAAAAAAAGGTTTATGGTCGTGACAGAACCTTTCATTTTGAATTAGATCGCTTAATTAAAAACCTAACCGGCTGTCAATAAAGAAAACAATATTATTAACGTCTTCGCGTTTATAAACAGAAGTTGTACCATCACTATATCGAAAATGTGTTGATTGTTGAAACCCTTACAGAATTTAGTATTGTTGAAGTTATCGCTAACAATTTTATCTCAAGATTTACAAACTTTACGTTTCGTTCAATTTTCTAAACTAATCAATGAAAATTTGAATCATGAGTTTAAGCGTGCTACTAGAATGGCGACTAGCTCTCATCGTTTCACAGTTTAATTAGCTAGATGCAACCGCCACATGTACTCTTCCCAACTGTGGAACTTCCTTCCGATTTTCTGCTTCTTTGCCACCTACGATCTTCAAAAATACTTCAGTATCTGTCTATATTTCTGAGATGAGGTATTATGTACACTATTTACATTATTCGGACTATTGTCATCATCTTTGTTGCCATATTTATCTATCCTTCAGTATCTGTCTATATTTCTGAGATGAGGTATTATGTACACTATTTACATTATTCGGACTATTGTCCTCATCTTTGTCGCCATATTTATTACAAAGTTTCGGCCGATGTACGCTCCGGCCTTCTTCAGGTGGTTGGATGTCGAACTGAACCCTTTATTTCGCTCACTGGGGTAGACTGTTCTAGTTCCACGTACCATGTTTAATGGATGTCAGTTATCTGTTATCTCCTGTTAATTCCCCTCTCTAAGTTCTCCAATGCCTTAACCGAGTATTGAATTCACACTCTTTGGGTCCTGTCACTGGATCTAACCAACGCCTTTATCCACTGTGCCAAGTGTTCGCTCTCCTTGAGGACACATAGCACACCCAGTGAGGATCAAACTCCTTATTCAGTCATAATTGATCTAACGAGACAAGCTCGCTAACTATTACACCACTTAAATTGTCCTATGATTTTCCAAGCGTAACTTGGGTGTGGTAGAATTCTGAAAGTGTCGCACACTCATTGATGATCGAACTCACTAATCAGTCGTAATTGATCTAGCGAGGCAAGGTTGCAATCCATTGCATTACGTTGAAGTGTCACAAATGTATTATATATTGTCAATTATTTCTTCAAATACTATGGAAACAAAAAAAATTCTGAGCGTGTTCGCATCTATCTAAAATACGAATGGGTATTGAATATTTTCTGCTTTCCAAAATCTGATCAAATAATCCTCGTATCTATTCGGGTTTAGTTCGAGTTTCATGATCATTTTTTATTTTAATTTTAGGCAAGACATAGGTTGTCAAACTATGTAAATGTAATTTTGTTGAAAAGGCTAAGAATCATGCATTTTTAGTGATCGGTTCCATTATACACAGTTAATTTGTTTTCTGCAGGGGTCAAATGTCATGCAAAAAAATTCACGGGTCGCACTATACACAAAGTCAGCTTATACACGACTGTATACAGTAAGTATCAGAATTTATTTTGGAAGGGTTTCTTGGCCGGTCGGTCCGTAAACATTTTAATACCTACTCATATACAAATCATTTTTGTGCGAAAACCAATGGGGAAACACACACACACACACACAAAAAAAACCTAAAACTATTGCATATCAAGTAAACTTTTAAGTGGATATATATTGGTTAGGGACTCTTACTTAGGGCAGCCTAAAGCAAGAAGTTGGGGAGAGTTATGATCGCCTACGTCCTGAAAGTGAGAATATTACGGCTGCGGCTCTCGGTCAGTATTTTATCGATTGGACAGCTTCAACGCACGATGTGTTTCGATTTCCATCTGTGTCGGCATGAACAAAATGTGTGAAAAGTAAAGGCCCAGCTTACGTTCAACAAAGAAACGGAAGCGGAAATGACGCCACATCAAGAAAGGCAAAAAAAAAATTCTGTTTTCAATATATTGAGTTCTTTATTCATGGATTCACCTGGAAAGTTCAGGGTTGTCAGCAAATGACATTTGAAATATTTTCACTCTGGTTTCTCCGTCGGTCGATAACGGGCCAGATTTGCGTTTCTGCCTATCTCTGACTTCAACTCCCTCTACATCTTGAAAGACGGCTCTTGGCTGGCCACTCCTACCATCCCCTCTCCCCCTCTTTACTTCCCAACGTATCTTGTCCCCACCCCCGGCTAACGTGTTGTTTCTGATCGATGATTCTAGAATGTGGCCTGACTATGTAGGCGTATGACCGGAATTCTTTACCTTCCGGCCGAGTGGCATTGATCCCGAAAGTTTTCATTTTTTTTATTTATTTATTTACTTTAGTTCTTTGTTTCTTCATTTGTGGACAGCAAGTGATTCCGTTGAAGTCTTTACATCTCGCGTTTACTGTCAATCATAAAACACAACTTACTTCAGGCTCAGATAAAATTTTTTGACTTCGTTGAGGCCCTAACGGGAATCCATTGTGTTATAAAAACAACTTGGCGGATAAAAGCATAACGCATACAAAACAAACAGAATGATTAGCGTAAGAAAGAAGCAGAAAGTCAGCTGCAAGTTGTTTTAAAAATAATTACCTCGATTGTCACAAAGGTCACAAGAATGTCACATCAGAAATAAAATAAAAAACATAGTGGTATTAAATTGACACTGATGAAGTTAATGTTAAAGTGAAAACTGTTCACTGACCTTCACTTCGCGGTATTGGACTGTAAACCAAATGAGAAGCGGAATGCAGCACATAATTAAACCGGCGATGCCAAGCAGAATACTTCGTTGGATCCAGTTGAGCGCTAAGATACACGGTCGTCCGTCTTCACAAGTCTCGCATCCGGGTGCGCATGGCAAACAAGCAAATCCCGAATAGTAGGTGTTCGGTTCTTTCTGAATGAAACAAAAATGCAGGATCAACATTCCTTTATCAGTGACTGCAATAAATATAAGTTGAATCAGTTGCAACAGCTTTAAAGCCTACGGTACAAAATATATATTTAATTAGCATCATGGATAGATATTCAGTTCAGTAAAGTCTTATTTGAAAATAGAATTGTGGTTAGTAAGATGCGTCGGTTTTTTTAAATTAAGAATCCCAGCTTTGAAAATTAGCATTGGAAATCCTGGTTTTTAATTATTCCCAAACACTTACCAAACACCTGTGGGAATAATTAACTGAATGGGAACGTTAGCATTAGGGAGACATGAAGAAGGCATGTAAAACGTATAGAAAGTTTTAATTTAGTTAAACATGACGAAATATTTTTTGAAAAATGATTTCAGATAATACTTAACTCATTATGTTGAAATTGGATGTTTTCAAAGGTATCTGACACTTTTAATTTGAAATTGTTTCATGAAGTATGTTTTCTATTCGGCTTTGTGTTATTTTAATGTGTAAACTTTTCAGTTTATATTTCCTCTGCATACATTGTCCAGTGAACTGGCCATCTTTTTCTACTTTTAATATTCTCCCATTCTTTTGGGCACCGGAGGGTGGGTTGGCTTTTACAAACTGGTGTTAGGGTTGGCTTTTGGGCACCGGGCGTTGGTTGGATTTTGGTTACCAGGGTGGGTTGGCTTTTGTGCACTGGGAGTGGGTTGGCTTTTGGGATCCGGTGGTTGATTGGCTTTTGGTCAACGGAATGTGGATTGGATTTTGTGCACCGGGGGTGGGTTGTCTTCTGGGCATCGGGATGGGTTGGCTTCTGGGCACCGGGGTGGGTTGGCGTTTGTGCACTGGGAGTGGGTTGGCTTTTGAGCACAATGGGTGTGTTGGCTTCTGGGCACCTGGGTGGGTAGGTTTTAGTGCCGTGAGGGTGGGTTGGCTTTTGATCACGAGGGGTGAGTTGGCTTTTGGACACAGGGGTTGGGCTGGGTTTTGGTTCCACAACCTACATAAGTGCCAGGGAATGTTTTGTTTTTCTTTTTTGACAAAATATACATGGTAAAACAATTTAAAACTAAAAGTGCCCGATACCTTTGACAACATTTCAGCAGGGTGAGTTAAGTCTTAGCTGAAAAAGATTATTCCAGAAAAAAAAATTCAAAAAGCGGAAAAAAATGGATGGGAAAATACGAAACACTTAAAAAAGAATTTTTTTTTAAAAGTCTTATTTTTGAGAAACCAGTAAAATTAAAAATGAAATTAATGAGACCAATTAGCACAATGTGTTAAAATGTAGAGAAAAGCGAAAATCCACAATAATTTCATACAATAAAACCATTCACATGGAAAAAAATTGCCCCGGTCTCAAAAAACACATTGAATCACATTTTAACACTGATTACACTAAAGTAAAGAAACCCATGGAAATAGAACATATTCATCCAACTACTACAAAGTCCGTCCTCAAACATAAACAATAATGAATCCAATGATGACCCATTAAAAAAAGAATAATAATACATCACTAGACATTGAAGCTAAAGTTTTGAAAATAGCTTACTTTCTCCGTGAATTCAATAAGTTCCTCTATATTATGAAACAAGCCTAGAATCAGAAATGCACTCCTAAAAATTGGGTTCTATCACGCATCAATGCATTGTGGAAACATAAATGTCCCGTACACATAGAGAGGGATCTCAATTGTATGCATCATGGGGAAAGTATTAATGAACATTATATTTACTAGGCTCTTATCGTTTTATGAAAGTCAATTCCTCACAACTATGTTTGGTTTTCCTTCTGGTATGGGATGCAACGATGGCATATACGTTAGCAAACAACGCCATGAAATTGCTTACTAATTCTAATAGGAAACTGTATCCCTCTTTTGTCGACCTCACAGCAGAATACAATCACATCAGTAGAGGGGTCCTCTTCTCATCCATTAGAAAACTCCTCCCAAGCTCCGAATCCACTGAACGCATAGAAATAATAGAGGAACAGTATTGATCTACAAAATCTTAGATGTCTGGCGAAGACCCCAATACGGAAAAAAAAATCAAACCTGCACATCTCCTAGCATGCCCATCTGCTGAAGCCAGTATTTCTTCAGCACCCACAAAGCCGACCTGTGTTTCGTATCGAAAATAGAATGCCCGTTATGGTGTAGTAGATTACGGCTCGGAATGAAAAATTGGAGGACAGAGTTCGAATTCTACTAGGGCACGTCACATTCATTTACTCGCAAATATCATTGGGAAAGTTATGAATCCATCTCTTTTCCCCAGCAGCCATGGGTTGAATAGCAGGGTGTTATAGCCTTGGGCGGAAACCAGTCTACCGCAGAAAGAAATGGCAACCTACCGCAGGAAAACCTTCCGCCTAGTCTGTCATCAGTTGAAAGAGACATGATCGTCCAAGCGTGTATCACCTATGGAACTTGAGTGATGCTGAGCAGACTTTAGGTACAGTTCAAGGGCCACATAGGGTTTTGAATTCAGAATTATCTTTCTCCTATACTAGTTGCCAATGACGGCTAGGGAGTCCAATTTGCCCTGTTATTTAACCTATAATGGAAAAGATATGTATTCTTATTTTTCGTAAGGGTATTAGTGCGAAAGTTAATTTTTGTAATCTAGGGAAGGATACTGAATAGAATAATCACACATAGGTTGGTAATGAACGATAATACTTAGGAAAAGAACAACACATATAAGATTCGCCAGTGACGCGCAGAAGTAGTCAACTGCTAGAAGTGAGTCAAGTGAATTCCACAATGAATCTCCAGCTGCAGCATATTTGACAACCGCCCCACGTGGTCAGATGGGGCACAAGGCCGAATAAATGTGGTGTATCCGAGCACATAGGCTCGGCCAATATATCCCCGTATAAAACGGGGTCGGGTAGCTGTTTCTCCAAACCAGACTCTGCCCTTGGACATAGCCTCGTCTAGGGATCTTCTTTGTCTTCAGGCAGAGAGCCCGACCAGCACAGCTGGAGACGTATCTCCAACTGAAGGATATCTACTAACTGCCCCACGCGGTCAGATGCGGTCAGATGTGGCACAAGGCCGAATTTAATGTGGGGCATCCGAGCCCGTAGGCTCGGCCAATATTTCGGCCAATAGGGTCGGGTACTGTTTCTTCAGACAAGACTCTGACCTTGGACATAGCCTCGTCTGGAGATCTTCTTTGCCTCAAGGTAGAGAGCCCGACCAGCACAGCTGGAGGCGAATATCGAACTGCAGGATATCTAGCACCCGCCCCACGTGGTCATATGTGGCACAAGGCCGAATTTAATGTGGAGTATCCGAGCCCGTAGGATCAGCCAAAAATTCCCCATAGACCCCCGTATAAAACGGGTCGGGTAGCTCTTTTCCGAGACGAGACTCTGCCCTTCGACACAGCCTCATCTGGGGATCCTCTCTGCCCGGAGGCAGAGAGTTTGACCAGCACAGCTGGAGGCGAATCTCCAACTGCAGACCAATATACAGTATTTACTACTGTATTTATGTGAATACACATTATCGTCCGTAGGTAAGCTACAACATTAATGTAACCATCTTTTTTTTAATGAGTTCGCCCCGAGCAATGGCACTAAGATACAAGGGGCTGCTGGGAGTAAAAGAGAATGAAAAGATTTTAGAAGGAACCGGAAACCAAATTCTAAATAGTAAACAAGGGATAAACTTCTACTCCTCGACTGGAATTCAAACTCAGCTCTCCAATTTCTCTATGATTTAGGACAAAAATGTGACATTTAACATGAGTATAAAATATTGCGGCCCGTGTAGCATACTTTTGATTACTCTGATTTAAGTGAAGCACCAACAAACAAATAAAACAACAAAAAAAAAAAACACATTGCGTCTTGCTAATAGCTAAGTCGTCATGAATATTCTCCTGCCATTGCAGATGAGAGATTTTTTTTCCTTCAGTGATTTTACCGAAGCGAGCAAAAGCGAAATTAAAAGCGTAATTCTGTATTCTTCAGCAGTTTATAGTTGAATCAAGTTAAGACAAAGAAAGGAAAAAGGAAAAGAAACAACAACAAAAAAAGCTAAAATTTTAAATGCAAAAAACAAAACAAAAAAAAAACTAACTCTCATACAGCTTTCCAACCCCTAAATGTTTTTTCTGGCTTTCTGTTGCGCTCAAACTTTATCCAATCGATTTATTATTAGGGTTTCAAGGTTGACCTCGATTAAATAAATTCAACTCTCTTCTTTAACTTGAAATCATCGTTAATGATTTCATTTGAGAAAGGCTTTAAATTCGTTCTCTTATTAAAACGAACAGCTCGAGGACAGAGTTAAGTCATCAACTGACGATAAATGAATACAATCCACCCGTTTATTCAGAAGCGGAAAATTTCATGCCTGATTTTAATCGTGTAAGTTCTTTGTTCAAATGAGAAATCTGCATAGTCCTTAAGTTTAAGGAGAACTTTTCATCAAATGTCCATTAAATAAAAAGAAAGATAAACTCTATACGCACCTGATTAGTTCAAAGATTTCATCAGATTGATCTGATAATATCTTTTATACATATACTCACAGCATCATTATACAGTTATAAACGTATTTCACTTCGATTTCGAAAGACTTTACACAATTATTCACTTACTTCATGTGTGTCAACATAAAAGATTCCAGTTCTCATGCGATAAGATTATTTTTCCCGCCAATTTTTCGATATCGAGAACTTGGCGATACTTCTGAACAGGGGAGTTTTATGCAGCGAAACAAGGTGACAGAGTGAAGATACATACACCGCACTTGGAAGAAGAGAGAAGCCCCAGCTCCGTTATAATTTGCTGTGTCACGGTTGCAATTTGAAAACGACTGGTGTCATGCATTCAAATGGGGGTTCTTCACCTTTACTTCACCAGCGTTCCTTTTCAGATATATTTTTCTGGCGCCCAATCCCACTATAAGTGCGCTGGTAAATGGAGCAGAATTAATGTTACTGGGTTAGTCACATATTTTACGTTTTGCTGCGTTATAACAGCAACGAATACCAGAGGTAAACTGAGAGGAACATCTAAGCGGCGGTCATTAACCATACTGGATTATTGAAGCTGCCAAACCCTGACATTTAGGTTTTTACTTCATACGCATAGAATAATTTTAGAAATATGTCGAAAATATAAATGGCCTAGACTGAGGATAAATCTGCCTCTCCCAGCAGCTTACAAGCATATGGTACCGTTTCCCCCTCGGAATATATTTTTACCAGAGATAGAAAGAAACTCCAGCTCGCCGTCCTCAATTTGGGAAATCCCAAGACTCACTGTTTCCCGTTTGTGGATTATGTCGTCGCCTGGGACATAGACGAATTCGGTCCTATTGAATCCGGAGTCCTAAACATAGCCTTCCTTTATGTTTCTCCTTACACTTTGGTATATATATATATATATATATATATATATATATATATATATATATATATATATAATTCGCTGTGCAAACTTGATAACCGAATGCCTCAAGTCCAGATCGAAACCCAACTGATTTTACCACTGAACCATCTTCACTCGACAGAACGAGTCAGCTAAATCTAGCATATTGTTTTTTCAAATGTAAACAAACACCAAGCAGCCATAGAGCTCCATTCATTTTACTGAAGAGCTTTGCATTTACGTAGGTGGCCGTTGTTTTTAGAATTAGCTTGTCGTTCAACAGTGCTCAATTGAAAATATATTTTCAAGAGCTAAATTATATCATTCTCAAAATAGTTTTGTGTGGGTCTTAGTGATAAAAAAATGTCTCTGAGAAAAAAGCAAGTTTGTAGTTCCTTGTTCCTTTTCAGTGATTCCGTTCTGTTCTGCCCTTTTTCAATGTTTGTTTAAATGAATCAATTAAGAGCTTAAAATGTTCACTTGTTTATTGATAAACTACATTTTCTAATTAAATGTGAATATTTTGCAAGTATATTTCCATTAAAGCAACAGTATTTTATATTTTTTTTATAACCCTTTTGTATCTGGTCTTGAGATTTTGCTCAGGAGTATATATATATATATATATATATATATATATATATATATGTAAGCAAATATATGGATATAGATCCAACAGTATGAAGAAAAATATACGGAAAAAACAAAGAAATATCCTTATATGCAATTATTCTGTTTTAATGTTAATATAATGTCAACGTCGGATGTTTCGGTCTAATAAACCATCTTCAGGACATATTCATAAAATATAATTAACATTATCAATTCAACATGACAAAGACGATGGACATAAGAACAAGACTTATCCAAACAGATAACTAAAAATTTTATATCATCAGCGTTCTGTTTAAACATGGTCAAATTGCATATAAGGATTTTTGTTTGTTATTTCCGTATATTTTTCTTCATATATATATATATATATATATATATATATATATATATATATATATATATATATATAATGCAGACATGTAAACAAATTTTTACTACGTTACTTAAAAATCGAAAACGGAAAAAAAATAAAATAAAAATAAATAAATAAATAAACAAAATAACAATAAAATAAGCAAAATTAATTAACCCAGACAAATTACCAAATCACACCTGTTAGAATAGACGAAATAGAATAAAAAAAACAATGAACGCAAATAAACAAAGTAAATAATAGACAAATTAGCAAACCATTATGACCAAAATATTAGACTATAATAATCAAACCAAAAAATCGGACGAAAAAAAATAGCTATAACTGTTATATAACGATAATATATATATATATATATATATATATATATATATATATATATATATATATACACTACATTACTTAAAAATCGAAAACCGAAAAGAGAAAATATACAGTATAACAAATAAATAATAACAAGTAAAATAAATTGACCTTAAATTAAAAACTGTTCCCGCCAAAATAATAGTTAGAATAAAGTGCAACAATCAACCCCAAAATAGAATAAATAGCTTTAATTATCTTCCCAAACCAAAAGAAAACTATTAAATAAGCGATATAAACAAATTTTTACTGCGTTAATAAAAACACCGATTAAAATAAATAAATAGATACGAAATAAAAATAAAAATAAATAAAAACAAGCAAAATAATTTAACCGAAATAAATAAATAAACAAATAAACGACTTCCGATAAAATAACCGCCAAAATAGACTACCCACAATGCACCACTGACCCTTATATATATAAATAGCCGAGAAACACTCGTGGCCTGACGATTGCATCTAGCATGAAACAGACTGTCGCCTCTAAGTCTTGACGCCCATGTTCACTTTTATATTTACACACGCTCTATCTCTGATATTGAGCACTTTATCCAATAAATATAGCACATCTTATGACTATATTTCTTCATATATATATATATATATATATATATATATATATATATATATATATATATACATATATATATGCACCTTATGTTACAGAGTAAACCTTAATATATATATATATATATATATACATATATATATGCACCTTATGTTACAGAGTAAACCTTAATATATATATATATATATATATATATATATATATATATATATATATAGAGAGAGAGAGAGAGAGAGAGAAAGGTTCACCCCATAGCATAAGGTCCAGTGGCCACGCAAGGTAGAGGGTTACGTTAGGAAGCAGTTTGTACGAATTGGAGTGGAAGATAACGGTTAATCCTAGACTTGACCAGGTTAAGATTATTTACATCGGAGAAACAGTCGGTTCCAAAGAGTAGTTGTTCGTGGGAAGAGGCTGTTCGAGTGGAACTTATTTCACGACGGAGGGAATATAGGTGGTTTGCTACAATGTAAGTGACATGGTGGGTTCCCGCCGTGAATGATAGGACAGACGGAACCCAAAAATGAAAATAGCGTATGAGGGAGAGGTTGGAGGAAAGAAACTAATTCGTTCCCCACAAGGACTCGTAGACGATTTGGGACTCTGTCGAAGTTGCACAGTAGGGTTTGTGCAGCTCTCGCCCAAATATGTCAAGAGTACTCCACTTTTGGGTTGATCTGGCTCTTGTAAAGGTAGAGCAGAGCACGTGGAGTCAGGTACTTACCGGAACGGTAACATTTTTACCTGCGATGTACAAGTTTCACTTGAAGTCAAGTGTGAGTTTAAAGCCCAATAGTCTCTCAAGGAATGACTCCTCTCCGTGGGGACATCCGTTCATCGTAACTGATGCACACACACACACACACACACACACACACACACACACACACACATATATATATATATATATATATATATATATATATATATATATATATATATATATATATATCAGAACACGTTAAAATGCCAGTCTACCTCGCCCATACCTTTTAGGCTCGGCTGTTTTCAGCGTTCCTTTTACAGTTCTGTCCGTTCACACACACACATACACACACACATACATATATATGTAGTCAATGGATTTTAAATAAATTCATTATTCTTTTTAACGCAATAATGCTTCAGTTGATAGATCTAGGGAGAGTGTATATCTGTGAAATAGAAAATAAGTTGAAAAAAGATTTTGTCAATTCTTTTAAAATGTGCGAACGCATTGAAACAAAGTAGAAAAAGATTGGGAAAAAAATAAAATCGTTGAAAGAAGGTGACAGTTTTAAGTAAACGTGACAAATTCAGAAAGAAATAGAGAGAACTTTAACACAATATCGGACTTGTCACAAAACTTGTCACAAAACAAAATTTAAATCATTCAAAAAGTTTCCTTGCCCTTTGAAATTGAGTTCAATAAGAATATTAAGCACTTGGAAACTGCTGATGACACATCTTGTGCGAAATTTCTTTCTCTAAGTTCTTATTTAGATTTTGTGTGCCAAATACAAGTTCCGTTTTAAATGATATCTTTCGAATCACCTGTCAACATCACGATGCTTAATTGATACGGTAGGCTTTTTATTTTTCAAAAGATGTCGTAGTGCTCTCATCCAAACCGGCACATTTAATCTTATAGCCAATTTTTTTTAATGGAACGATTACTTAAAACGGCGCGTTTATTTAATTATTTTCGACGGCACTTGTATTTGATAAAGAAGAGCTACGATTCAACACAGTTCCGAAATGACTGATGCGATATACTGGCATTATGATGTACCACAAAAAATATTTTGATGCTAATTAAATAAGCCTATTTTCATATCAGATATAGAAAAGGTTTTATACATACATACATATACATATAGATATATATATCGGATCGAGGCAATCGTAGGGCCGAGTTTGAATTCCAGTCGAATCCATTACATTCACTTACGTGCTAATATCCTGGGGAAAAGTATTAATCATTTTCTTCTCCCCACCCCCCAGCTATGGATAAATAGCAGGACGGACTGGTTTCTATAGCCTTGGATGGTAACTGGTCCAGTTCTGAATTCAAAACCTGCAGATGGTCGTTTTGGTTGGTTCTTCACAAAGCCTTCACCACCATAATCAAATCATGTGTGCTGTTTTCCATCGGTTACTAGGAACTGAGCTGTTTGACCCTCATACGTCGAATACGACGGGAGAGTCCAGCATATATATATATATATATATATATATATATATATATATATATATATATATATATATGTGTGTGTGTGTGTGTGTGTGTGTGAGTCTGTGTGTATATGTATGTATGATAAATATATGCCTTATGTTATGCTGTATTTATGGGTATATGTTGTCAATATCAGAGATAGAGCGTATGCAAATATAAAAGTGGAATGTTGCTGACTCTTTCGCCCACTTTATCTATCTATCTATCTATCTATCTATCTATCTATCTATCTATGTGTGTGTGTGTGTGTGTGTTTGTGTGTGTGTATATGAGAGTGGACACTGAGGTCAACACCGGGTGCTAACAGTCTGTTCCATCCTGGAACGCAATCTTCAGGCCATCCAATATCTGTGATATTGAACAATATTATCCATAAATATAGCATACCTTAAAATTATATTTTTATCATATGTATCTACTGATAAACAGTAAAGCATATTCGTTATACTTATAACCTAACGACGCCATTTAAACGTCATTGTGCATCTTCCAAGAATGGCGAAACTTTGGAAAAACCTCGACGTAAATTTACAGTGACTGGTCTAGTGATTAATGCACTTTCTAAACATTCTCTTCTAAAGAAGTTGTTTTCTCTACTAGATTATATACGCAAAAGACATATTTAAAAAAAAAAATCATGTTTAAATTTAAAATTTTCAACGTGTCTCGTTCGTGCGCATGTGTAGTCACATCAACATAAAAAATAAACATAGTTCGATGAAGTCCTAAATGACGAAACGTCACACGTAAATTTTTTCCACATTGTCATACTTTTGTTGTGGATTGAACTGATGATACATTGGCCATGTCTGAATGTACTTCATTTATATATATATATATATATATATATTACAACACAACAGAGAAATCCTCCGGTGAAAATTATATGTTCTGTGTGCAATTTATATGTTCTGTTATAATAAATGCATTGAGCTGTTTTTGTGGCTCACTTTTAATATTTGATATTATTAAGATGTATTACCTGTACCATATATATATATATATATATATATATATATATATATATATATATATATATATATATATATATATATAAATATACACTTTGGGAGTTAAATATCATCGACCACATAACGGAAATATATTAATTACGCACAAATCATATACAACTTGCAACACAATTACAATAAATAAGACGATAAAAGTCTTTCCTATAATATTTATGAGAAAATTGTATATTTTAAAGAACATACGTATACAGAGATAAAATGTTTTGTTTATCTGGTAGTCACCACATAGTCTTTCGGACATCTTTTTCGTTTGGGTGTCGAAGGTGAAGAGAGATAAAATTTGATGTCTGTTTCAATTGGCGGGAAAACGCCTGTCCCGATGCATGATGGGAATTATATTTATTTAACAATTTTTTATAATCGAATTTTGTCTTTATTCATTATTAATTTTCATTCTTATTTTAATGTTATAAGTCATTTTATTTCTTAACTTTTTAAATATTCTATTTATTATTAATCATTAATTACTTTCATTTCAAACTCTTTCATAGTATAGTACTTAGGTTTAGGGTTATTTAGTAATTTATTTGTTGCTGCACTAAGCTTTATCAGCACATTTCCCTTCAGATAGATAGATAAATTTAAGATATAACTAAAAATATATCTGTAAAAGGACAATATGAAAAGAACTCAATTATGTTTTATTTAAATACACACGGAGACCTACCAAAACCCATCCGCAACATACTTGTTGACAGTACAAATATAATAGTCTCACCCGCACGTAAAAATGACTAAAAATAATGGAATCATTATTAATAAAAAAAAAAAAAAAGACAACACTCCATAGCATCAACTATGAACACGGCCACAATGTGCTGACCATGTTTGGAAAATAAAACATTCCTATAATTCTAGATACGTACTTAAAAAATGAATACTTTCCGTTAAAAGTTAAAATAAATTCAACCCAGTTAATGGCTAAAAGTATAGCTGAAATAATAGATACATAATGTTCTGACAATTTATATATTATGTATGTCCAGAAAAGGGAAGAATTATAAGAACATAAGAAAAATTAAATAAAGATTTAACCGAAGTCCGTGTCAGTCATTTTTAACGAAACTTGTATAAAAGAGGGATTACTGTTTAAATACACAATTATATATATATATATATATATATATATATATATATATATATATATATATATATATATATATATATTGATATATCCCAGAAAGGGATGTATTTGAAGGAAGTAGCTAAGTGGTTTTGGCTACTATAACCAAGTAGAATACGGTAGAAATAATCGACTGGTACGCGTCGTAGTAGCAGGTAAGAAGTGTAGATCAATGGCGTAGTCCAATGGGCGTCGTTATAGACTTAGCTCTCAGACTAAGGCTCTTCTGATTCTCCTACACGTCGACATGGCGGACACCAGCCAATCACACTCCAGTGAGCGGGAACACAGGTGTATTCATATTCCATTAAATCATATATATATATATATATATATATATATATACATATATACATATATATATATAAGTAAATATGATATCATATATATATATATAAGTATCTGTATATATATATATATAAGTATCTGTATATATATATATATATATATATATATAAAGTATCTGTATATATAAGTATCTGTATTATGTCATATATATATATATATATATATATATATATAAGTATATGTATTATATCATATATAAAGTATTTGTATATGTAAGTATCTGTATCCTTGGAAACTGTAAATTATGATTTTTGCCGTGCCTTTAAAACCCAGTAAATTTAAAAATAAGTTACTCCAAAATTCGCTTGAGGATGAAATGGAACTAATGTCTTTAATTTAATTACAAAATTAAATTCTAAACTGTTAGCTTCCATTTTTGAAACATGGTTAGAACTGTGTAGCGAAAAAAACATATTTTAAATTCGTTAATTTATAACAATAATGCTCTGTAAATTTACATTGAGCACTATTTTGTAAAAATAAAAATATCTATAAGAACACCGGATTATATATCTTACTGTTCTTTCTTTTTATTTATATATACATACATACATACATACATACATACATATATATATATATATATATATGTGTGTGTGTGTATATGTATATGAATATATATATATATATATATGTATATGTATGTATATATATGTGTGTGTGAGAGTGTGTGTACGAATGTATGTACCTGATCAAAAAATTGAAGAGTTCGAAGAATCGCATGCAAAGCTAACACAGTTTCATGAGATGGTTCACTTGGTAAGCCGAAGGTGACAATGTCGTTTCACTGGTAGAATATGTCTTTTGTTCCTTTTTGACATCGCCTGAATTCGCAGGGAATCCATTTTCTTCGTGAGCGTTTTATTCATTTCCGTACATTGCAAGTGCAGATGTTATTGTTTCATGGTTGGTTAAGCCAAATGCAAGTCAAGCGTCCGACACGGATGAAGTGGAGCAAATTCAAGTTCTCATTTCCGGCCCCACTAATGCTTACAAGTTGCCCGCTTGAAGCAATGAATCTTCGAGTGACTCATTTGCAATTGAATACCCCTTCAAGCCTTTTTAGAGCAACACCGTCGTTAATAACATTTTTCCCAAACTAGATCTTCTAGATATGCTTTTGTTGTCAACAATAAAATTTGTCACCATTAACTACTGTATATATTCGGATGTAAGCCGACTTCAGGTATAGTGAAACCTCTGAATGTTTTGGAATTAATTTCAACCTCTTCAGAAAAGAAAAAAAAATTACTTTTGTATGGTGCAACCGGTCACCAAAAACTCATGATTCTTTAATCATTTCAAAAATTTCCTACGTATAGTACCATCCCCTATTTTTTTTTAGAAAAAAAAAAAAATACGGTCATGAAAATTCCTAATATACGCGAGTATATACTTCGTTATTCGTTATTTGAAATATATATGTTAAATATATGTTATATATGCTGGTCAGTGGTGGATTATTGGTAGTAAGTCCTATTGGTAGTAAGACCTATTGACAGTAAGTCCTATTGATAGTAGTGATTTTCTAAGCCCGGCTTAGATGTGGCACAAGGCCAAAAGTATGGGGCACCTAGTGAGGATCGAACTCACTACTCAATCGTAATGGATCTAGAAAGACAAGCTTTCTAACCATTACACCACGTCGAGGTGCCCGAGTCCTATTGATAGTAAGTCCTATTGTTAGTAAGTCTATTGATAGTAAGTCCTATTGGTAGTAAGTCCTATTGGTAGTAAGTCCTACTGGTATTAAGTCCTATTGATAGTAAGTCCTATTGGTAGTAAGTCCTATTGATAGTAAGTCCTACTGGTATTAAGTCCTATTGATAGTAAGTCCATTGACAGTAAGTCTTATTGATAGTAAGTCCTATTGGTAGTAAGTCCTATTGATAGTAAGTCCTATTGGGAGTAAGTCCTATTGGTAGTAAGTCCTATTGTATTATCCTGATAGTTATTGGGTAGGAGGTAACAGTTATGTTTCATATTATTCGAGAGCAATGATTCCCAACGTGGTGCGCATGCCCAACCGATGGAGCATGGTAATATTTTGGTGGGGCAAACGTAGGGTATGAACTCTTCGGCTTACTATACTAACAGAATGAGGGGGAAATTCTAGAAATTCTAGCGAGTCTGAGTGAGAGTTGTTAATGTTAATGCTTGTTAATACACACTTAATACATACAGTATGCATACATAAAAATATCTTGTGTGTATGTATTAGGTTGGTGCAAAAATAATGACGTAATAATGTCGTCTTTTGACGTATTTTCTAACGTCAAAAAACGACATTATTACGTCATTATTTTTGCACCAACCTAATATGTACGTATGCAATTGGCATACAGGATATTTCCTATCTCCCCAGACTCGCGTGTCTCGGTCAACAGGGGCGTACTAGAATTTTAGAAATACCAAAGTGGGGCAAGGCCCAAAATCGGTTGTGAACCACTATTCCAGAGGTTATTGAGTAGAAATATTTGTGGATTCGAAAGTGGTTATTTGTAGCTATTTTATAGTGTCATTTGTTAACTTTTTACTCATTGTTTATTATTGATTACATAATTATTGATTACATAATTATTGATTACATAATTATTGATTACTTAATTATTGATTACTTAATTATTGGTTGTTAAGTATTATTATAACATTTATGTGATTGTGTTTTCATTCGTAGTTTGTTATTTTTTTATTATTTACTTAATTTGTTTATCTATTTATTTAGATTTTTCGGTTTTATTTTGTGAAGTGGTAATCTTATTTGTTTAGTTTAAAGTATTGGCTTTCTCTAAAGTATGTCACATTGTCTGCGTCGTCTATAGTGCCTCTATTTGCATTTTTCGTAGTAGCATTTTACAAGGTATTCATGTTTATTTTTCGATTTTTAAGCAATATCTGGGATAGAGTGTATGTAAATATAAGGTTGTACACAGGTCAACATCAAAGGTCAACACTTTATATCATGCTTCAGCACAATCTTCAGTCCATATGCATTCTGTTATGCGACGACTATTTACATATGCTGGTCAATGCTGTATTATGTGCAGTAAGGTCTATTGTATTATTCTAACGGTTACAGCGGGGTCAGTAACAGTTACTGTTGTAAAGGGATGTCCCATAATTCCTATCACCTATGTAGACTTACTACATCAGTAGCTATAAATAGTTTGAACAGGAAATACCTGGTGGCTTGCTTCGGCAAATAGTTGGAGATTCGTCTCCAGCTAAGCTAGTCGAACTCTCTGCCTTCGGGCGGAGAGGAACACAGACGAGGCTATACCGAAGGGAAGAATCTCGTCTTGGGTGGTAGACTGCTACCCGACCCCGTTTTTACGGGTTCTACGGAGAATTTTTGCCCGAGCCTACGGGCTCGGTTTTACTCCGCATTAAATAACGGCTTTCTGCCACACCCTGCTTTGCGGGGTGATGAGGTAAATAACCTTGCTTCGGCAATTAGTTTGATATTTGTCTTCAGCTAAGCTAGTCGAACTCTCTGTCTTCGGGCGGAGAGGAACACAGACGAGGCTATGCCGAAGGACAGAGTTTCGTCTGGAGTGGTAGACAGCTACAGGAGCCCGTTTTTTACGGGGTCTACGAGAATTTTTGCCCGAGCCTACGGGCTTGGATACCCCACGTTAAATTCGGCCTTGTGTCACATCTGACCGCGTGGGGCGGTTGGCAAATCTTGCATCGGCAATTAGTTTGTGGTTTGTCTCCAGCTAAGCTAGTCGAACTCTGTCTTTGGGCGGAGAGGAACCCAGACGAGGCTATGCGTGGGGCGGTTGGTAGATATCCTTGCTTCGGTAATTACTACCCTGCCACCTGATTCCCTGTCTTTCAGTAGTGTATTCTCTTTTACAATAATCCTCTCTTCTTTCATCTATACGCCTGTTGTTGCTCCTTCACTCCAGTGACACCTTTATCTGTTTCTAACCTCTTTAAGAATACAACCGTTACGTTATAGGCTATTAAGTAGAAATAACTGTTAATTAAATAATTCATAATAACTGTTAATTAATAATTTAATCCGGTCATTTTATAATACTGTTTGATAAATTTTAGTCATTGTTATTGATTACTTAATTATTTGTTGTTGGTTATTATTTTGACATTTACTTGTGTTTATGTGTGTCTTCTTCGTTTGTTAATTTATTTATTACTTACTTAATTAAATTTTCGTCTGACGCGTTTCGATCATTAGGACTAAAGTGTGATTGACGTTTATGGGAATACACCAGGGCACGAAGAAGAGGCGAAGCTAAATTGTGCACGTTCTAATTCCTTGGATCAAATTTGTCCCGTTCGAATACTGGAGAATTACAGACTGCAAGTGACACATGAAGAAATCCACCTCTAAAAAGTTGTGATAAAAATGTTTTCCACTTTGTCCTTAGTTCTGGGTATGACGATAAACTACACCCAGCAGCAACGTCTCTGATCAGGAGATTGGAGTTTTTGAGGAGCATGAAGCCAACTCTTAATTGTTGTTTTTCACAGGTTCACCTTAAACCGGGGTGGTATCACCTGTTAGGGTCTCAGCTATGGGCAAATAGTGAACCCCCAAACAAACAAAAAAATAAAATAAAATAAAAACTATGAAAGTATAAAAATACATTTTTATAATAAAAATACCAGCAATGCATTTTTATATAAAATTACCAATAAATATTTATATTAGGTTGGTGCAAAAATAAAGTCGTTTTCTCACATATGTTACTATGTGAGAAAACGACATTATTTTTGCACCAAGTTAATAGTAAAATTGCAAGCAATACATTTTTAAAGCAAAACATTCAGCAATGCATTTTATAGTAGAATTACCAACAGTTTATTTATAGCAAAATGACCAACAATAGATTTTATCTATAGTTGAAAGCATGCAATTGCGTTCAAAATATACTTAGTTGAAGCAATAAAATTGTGTTTAAAATATTTAGATTTCGGCATAAAATAATCCATAGAGGTGTTGATATGCCGCTAAACCAAATCAACAAACAACATAATTAGGGAATGATTGTCAGAAACTTTGTGTTTATATTAACGTCACTAAAGAGATCTCTACGTTGATTTAACTACACATGCGCACGAAATAAAATTAAAGTTAAAAAGTTCAAAATTTTAGTGTTCTTTCCCCTTCCTTTGCATGTCTAGTGACATCAACTTAATCATCACTTTCGTCCGATGAAGTCCTAATGAACGAAACTCGTTACACGAACTTTTTTTGCCACTTTGTTATTAAGTTTCCTAAAATTGTTCCTGTACATCAAAAACTGTATATATCATTTTCGTTGGTATATCACCGCTAAGTATCCTAAGTTAATCAGCCGAGGCAGAACCAAATTTTGAATGGAAGCAAACTGATATTATTTACATTATTATGTCCTCATCTTTATCGCCATGTTTATCACAACGTTTCGGCCGTTGTACGCTCCGGCCTTCTTCAGGTGGTTGGAATGTCGAACTGAACCCTTTATTTCGCTCACTGGGGTAGACTGTTCTAGTTCCACGTGTCATGTCTAATGGATGTCAGTTATCTCCTGTGAATTCCCCTCTGAAAGTTCTCCACTGCCTTAACCGGGTATTGAACTCACACTCTTTGGGTCCTGTCACTAGATTTAACTAAAGTCTTTATCCACTGTGACTGAAACGTTGTGATAAACATGGCGACAAAGATGAGGACAATAGTCCGAAACTTTATCATTTCTTTTATCCGACATTGTGTCGTTACTAGCGTTGTTTAACATCACGAGGGAATATAATTTTAAAAAGCAACCTATTTGCTATTGTTTCCTGCATGAATTCCGAAAGAGTAGTACATCGACAGAGGCATTTAAAAACATTTGTGCAGTGTATACGGATGCAATAAAAATTCGTATATGTTAGTTATGGTTTAAAAGTTTTACAATGGCAATTGTGAAAGATCGTTCATATTGATGAAGTCCTAAATGTCGAAACGCGTCGCACAATTATTTTTTAATTTGTCATTAATTTTTCTTAAAATTGTTCTGGTATATAAAATCTATATATCATTTTTTTCCCATAATTACAGCTGTAAACACATGAAAACCAGTAGTACTGATATTAATATGACTACTAGGATAATTACTATTAGGCGACTATATAATTTCAGTTCTAAATACATGACAACTAGTTTTATTGCTATTGGGAGGCTACTTAATTTGTTTGGGAACACATATGTCAATCAATATTATTACTATTAGAAGACCAAATTCTTTTTTAAATTCTAAACGCATAAACCTCATAAGACAGTTTTTATATAGCTATTGTTTAGTCGTTTAAAGAGTTAGTGCCATAAAAAAAGACTTATAAGGATTATAAAGTTGATTTACACCGTATGTCCTACAAGTGTAGCCTTTTGCCAGTCCGTTCTCTGCTTACTGATGTAATTGTTAACGGGCAGTGTACTAGACAGTTATTATTAGGTTGGTGCAAAAAATAATGACGTAATAATGTCGTTTTTGACGTATTTTTTAACGTCAAAAAACGACATTATTACGTCATTATTTTTGCACCAACCCAATACTTTAGTGAGTTTGGTTTTCAATAGGTTCTAAATATCTAGTCCTTCTCACAGAGTAAGGAAAGCTTCGTAAAAAAAAAAAAAAAAAAAATCCCAAAACGAAAAGATAGAAACGTCTAAATTCGAACGAAATTCCTCTTTATATTCGAAACTGCAAAAATCAATTCATAAAAAAAAGAAAAGAAATTCTTTCATTAGTAGCTGATTAACGATTTCGTGGACAGTTTGTTTAATTTTAGAGATAAGTTGATTAACAAGCACATGCAATTAAGAAATGAAATTGATTTTTTTCTCAGATCATGATGTCTTCCTCGTGACTGGTGAGGTAATGCAATTCAATAGGCGTCAGTAATCGCTGTTCGAACCCATTTAAATAACGACAAACAGTATGAGTTTTGATTTTCTAGGTCCACTGCTGATGTTTTAACTGTCATCACCCACGGAAAAAGTGAAGCGTTCGATGGTAGCTTTGTTACTGGTCCGATTGCCTTAGATATCTCAAAATCCTTTGAAAAGGTATAACACAGGTATTTGCTGCACAATCGCTACAGCTGTGTCATTTCTGAAAGAGTTTCCTCAGTCATCAAGTACTTTCTCTCAGGTTAGGTCTATGAAAGTTGTTTAACTATATAGCTAATGCAATGACAAGCAAAGGAAAATCCGAAAATGCACTGGAATAAAAAAGATACCTTCTTGAAACTAAACAAAGTATTAAGAAATAGGAACATTTTGTTAGAGATAGAGAGACGTTTAATGAACTTCAGCATCACATTTATTCCTTTATTTGGCAGTTGGTTGATTTGTTTTATCAACACCTCTATGGGTTATTTAATACCGAAATCTAAATATTTTCAACATAATTTTATGGTCATTATTTACATTATTCGGACTATTGTCCTCATCTTTGCCGCCATGTTTATCACAACGTTTCGGTCGTTGTACGCTCCGGGGCCTTCTTCAGGTGGTTGGAATATCGAACTGAACCCTTTATTTCGCTCACTGTGGTAGACTGTTCTAGTTCCACGTGCCATGTTTGAAGGATGTCAGTTATCAGTTATCTCCTGTTAATTCCCCTCTCCACTGCCTTAACCGGGTATTGAACTCACACTCTAGGTCCTGTCACTGGATCTAACCAACCCTTTTATCCACTGTGCCATGTGTCCTTGAGGACATATGGCACAGATGAATTTCTGGGCATTATAAAGCTAATATCTTCAGAAACCATTTTTACCAGTGCTCATATTGCAATTTTGCTGTTATCATTCCACGTTTTTACCAGAGCTCATATAGCAACTTTGTTGTTATCATTGCTTTTCTCTGGCACTCCTTATTACTGGTTAACATATTGTATTTATTTCTAGGCTTGGTCGGCTCAGGAGATTTTTGTGGCCTAGCATATGTGCTGATTCCTTAACTTTACGAATTTTCCAATGGTGTTCCTTGTCTATGATCTCAACATGATCTCACAGAGGGCGGTGATCTCCCTTCTCTCTCCATATGTGGTCAGCCACCTGAAGAAGGCCGGAGCGTACAACGGCCGAAACGTTGTGATAAATATGGCGACAAAGATGAGGACAATAGTCCGAATAATGTAAATAATGAACATAATATCTCATCTCGTAAATATAGACAGACTATAATTTTATGGCTTCAACTAAATATATTTTGAACGTAATTGTATGCAGATAAAATGTATTGTTGGTCATTTTGCTATAAAATGTATTGTTAGCAATTCTAATATAAATATGTATTGTTGGTAATTTTATTATAAATATTTATAACTGATATTTTACTATAAAAATGTATGTAGACGTGGGAACAACAGCATTTAAAACCTCCAATATTTCGATCGGAGACCTTGCCACCGAATGTAGTTTATTTGTCAGTAAAGGCTAGACTATTTGTTGTATCATCGAGGTGAATGATACACAGAGAAGAATGAGTGCTTAATATATTTATTCAGCACCAGTATTCGGTGCTAACGGATATATACAAAAAACACAGAATAATAAGTTACAAACAATTAACAAGACAACTTACAAGGAATGGAGGAAGGTCAAATGCTGTATAGCCAAACGAAGTAAGATCAGGCCGAATATTAATCAGCTTCTTAATCCATTAACTTCGAAATTTTTTAATGCGCATTTTTTTGGCCCAGACAGGTGTCTTAGGAGTTTATTTATTCTTTATGTTTAATTTCAGCAATTACTATTGTCATTTTTATAGAAACTAGAACATCAAATATATGTGTATAAAACATCGAAAAAAATATTGATTAGAAAAAAATACTTTTCAAAAGTCATTATTTTTCTACTCGTGAAACGTAAAATTACGACAGAGTGTCTTCTTACGGCTAATAATAAAAAACTTTAAAGGCTAAGTGTTGTAAAATATACCTCTGCAAATGCAATGTATGTAAGCAATTCAATGTAAATACACTCATGTAGTGAGTTTAATTTTAACAGATCCCCAAATGGGGCTCATGGCAGGTAAGGGGTTAATCAGCTGTTGAAGTTCTTAATCGTAGTCTATTTAAGGTTATGAACCAGGGCATCTGGTAGAGTGCTGAATGGGTGCTAGCTACTCTACAATATTATTTATAGCTGAAGAAGAGATGTGAAGCGGCGAATATATGGTTCTACGATGTGAATACGTTGGAATGAACATGTGAGCAAGAAGGAAGTTTAAAAATGGGAGCTAAAATCTATTTGACTATATCAATTAGAGTTTCTTCGCCATTTTTTTACGCACTGGAATGACTTTATTACTCACATTGTATACCACGAGATTTCTTCTACAAGGATGTTCCCCCTGTACAAGGCCCGAGGGCCACTCGCGGTAGAGGGTTACAGAGTAAGCGGTACAGCTTATGCAGATATGTGTGGAAGGTAACGATTAACCCTAGACTTGAACAGGTAAAGATTGTAGTGACCAGGGAAGCATCCACTTGGGAGTCGGTTCTAAAAAGTACTGGTTCATGGGAAGAAGCAGCTCGAATGGAACTTACGTCTCACCAAAGGAATACGAACTGAATGGTTAATTGATTGATTCGTTTTTTACGGCTGATCAACTCTTTCCAAGACAGAAAATATTTTAGATTGTAAGAATTTTTTTCGAGATAATAATGATTAAATGATACAAGTCTTACTAATTAACCCATAGCTGGGAGCAGAAGAGATAGATTCATAACTTTCCCAAGCGTATTTGCGCGTAAGTCAATATAACAAACCCAACTAGAATTGGACCTCGGCTCTCTGATTCAAAATTTCGATACATTATTCATTACACCACCCGCACATCCAAACTTGCAGCACCTGGTATTCCCAAGCGATCACCCATCTAGGTACTGACCAAGCTTGATTTTGCTTAACTTCAGTGATCGTGCAGCTTCTTCCCATAAACCAGTATATTTTAGAACCGACTCCCAAGTGATCGTGTTTCAACGTGATGTGGTCTTAACCCCGAAGTGAATGAGAGTGAATGTGTGCGGCATTGTAGGGTCTTAGACGTGAGGGTCAGGACTGGGGTATCTAAGGAATGTAGTTAATCTGGACACTCTCCATGGGAATAGAGATAGAAGCAGAGAGACGCATGCAACGTCTGGTCTGTGAGAAAGGGGTTGTAGAATGAAAAATAATTTTTCATCAACAAGGAGGCAGAAACGCTTTTGGACTCTATCGACAGTGGAAAGTAAAGACTGGGCACTTTTGGTTTGATCTGCCTCTTGTAAAGCCTGGGAACCTCCCGCCCATATATGGCAGCAGTACGTCTGACCCTAGACTTGAAGAGGTCAAGATTGTAGCGTTTTTGAAAGCCTCTTCGCGAGAGTCTTTTCCACAAGCTGTTCGAATTAAACATCCTTCTTATGAAATACAAAGGAAAAGGAGATGATTTGAGTTTGTCTACGTTGTACAGCAGGTACTAGCTGTGACTGTCTGAACGGGTGAAATTAATGAATATAGCGCGTCTGAATATTTGCCGTGGAAATAGCGATAGAGTATCGAGAGGCTTTCTGTGTTTCGTCTGTGTAAAAATGAGTGTACGGTTGAATATAATCAATAACATACAAGACCGCCTAGGCATATTTGAACTCTATCAAACCCGGAAAGTGAAGACT
This sequence comes from Acanthosepion lycidas, assembly GCA_963932145.1. Classification (NCBI taxonomy): domain Eukaryota; kingdom Metazoa; phylum Mollusca; class Cephalopoda; order Sepiida; family Sepiidae; genus Acanthosepion; species Acanthosepion lycidas. The sequence goes on from OZ010587.1 coordinate 82,606,971, forward strand.
TGGCAGTTCCAGCACAGATATGTCAGTAGAACTCCATTTTAGGTCTGATATGAATCGTAAAGATACTGCATAAAATGAGTAGTCAGGTACTTTTCCACAGCGGTATAAGAAACCAACCATTTTTGCCATCATTTTTATAATTCTTCTAAGTTCCTTCTGATTTCCAGAAAACCGTATTAAAGTGACAAGTTTGAGCTGTAAAAACCTAAGTTTCAGCAAAAATTAATCACTTTCATATATATTGAGCTTTCCCCGGCATCTACATATCTGTTCTGTATTATCGTCACCAATTTATCAGCAAGACTTTGCAAGAAGCTGTGGTGGGCTAACATTCTTATCTAGTACTAGAAGTAGGACTGTTGAAATAATACCATTAGGGACTTAAGGTTGTGTGACACACGATGAATGGAGTGTTAAGTCAGCGGAGGCAAGGCGAATCAGAAGTAAGTTTCAAGGTACTGGTAACAAATATCTCGAACGGCTGAGAAATTACATCAGTATACTTTAGTATAATATTATATAGTATACTAGGCAACAGTTTAGGTAGCGCGGTAATGGTAGCATTCCGTTTAGCCGAAATTCAGTCACTCTAGGAGAAGCCTCTGCAGGGGTCCTAGGGTCAGATCTTTGCAGGTAAATCTCTTCTGGAGGTGTGGAATGGGGAATGAAGATCTGATATTACTAACTCTGTTTCCTGCGTTGTAAAATGATGTCACACATGTTGAGCTATCACCGAGTGGTGAAGCTGAAGTAACCTCTCCAGGACGAAGGCCAGGGCGACAGTATATGGAGACAGTGCTGCCTAGACCTCCTAATCCAACCAGTAGAAAAATCCACAGGAAGACATCACACTTATAGCTGGTTTGGCTGCGGGAGTTGGCGGAATGTTTTCAGTGTTGTAAACTATCTGGATTTTCCGTAGCCATTCGCGTATTTTGATATGGCTAGGCAGCGGAGGTTTAAAATCAGAGTTTCCTTACTCGAAATAGAGTGCCTTTCCATTTACACGAAGTAGCTGCTTATGAGGCGTCAGTGATCCGCCTTTGTCATTTCTTCATGCTGAAGCTGGATTTTAAATTTTCAGAGGCTATTTCAGACACACGCCATGGGAGCATCTCATAGACTGTAGCATCTTGTCTTCCCTACCTCCAACCGGCCATGAGATCCCTTAGAAAATATATGAAATACATTGCATATCTTAGGCGTTTTCGAAGTCCTCCCAATTATCGTTTATATATATATATATATATATATATATATATATATATATATATATATATATATATATATAGTGGACTCTCCTATCGTGAACGATAAATGAGGACCGGCATTGGATGGTGACTTTCGTTTTACACTTATGCATGCTAGCAGGGGCTATTGTGGAGAAAATCAGGTAAGGGAAAGGCATATTTCATTTGTGCTTTCTTAAGTGTGATCCTAGCCCAGTTTTGCTGTGGGCGACAAAGCCACAATGACAGATAAAATTTGTTAAGGCAGGATTTTGATGGAGTCTCTGCTGCAGTGCCTGACGAAATTGATCACGGGGATTCAGTCTACTGTCTTCAAAATCTTTCAAAAACTTAATGAAACATGTCTTACGCCACTCATTTCGGTTTGATGCTTGGGCTTCCCAGGTTTTCAGATCAAAGTTGAGATATTTCTTTCAATTTGTCTTTGTAGCGTAATATAAACAGTTGTGAACAGAAGTATTCGCCCCCACTGAATATTTGCATATTTTCAAAGGAAACGCGAATATTTGCAAGTACTTACTGAATATACCATAAATAGTTGATTCCATATTTAATTTTGAATAATTCTTAAAAATTTTAGAATTATATTGTATTATATACATATTTATAGATTTTTCTAAAAATTAGTGCAATCCAAAATTATCACACTCTCTTATGGAAATTATGAAAAAATATTGTTCTATGGCGATTGTAATATTTTTTTCTTAATTTAATATTTAATACAAACACTATTTGGAAATAAAATAGTATTGGCCTAATTCTATAACATTCTAAAAAGTAATGAGGAAAACAATATATGGCCTCGATAACTCATTCGTTATACAACAATGGCGAATAAGGCTGAACTTGATAAAAGCTTCAAATGAAGATACTTGATGGCTACAAACAAGGTAACGGTTATACAACACTTTACTAGCGCTTAAATATTCTTAAATCGACAATTCGTATCATATCAAGAAGCACAACGAAACTCATTGTGTTGAGAATAAATTAGCGACTGGTAGAAAACGGTTAATTTCTGAGAGAATGAAAAAGAAATATTGTTAGAGATGTCTCGAAGAATCATCCCTTAACGACAAAGGACATTGTTAATGATGTAAAGACATCAGGATTGAATGTTTTGACGAAGACAGTCACTAGATGCTTTCACTGAGCAGCACTTGGAGCTTGTCGCCCAAGAAAAATTCTCTGGCGTCAAGATAAAATGCAGATTAGCTTATGCTAGAAGCCATCTAGAACATGGGAGAATATTGGAACTCTGTTTTATGGTCAGATGAAACGAAACTAAAATTATTTGGTCACATGAATTCCATTATACATGGAGGAAAGTGAATAAAGCTCACAAACTAAAAATTACCCTCCCTACAATTAAGCACGGTGGTGGGAACATTCTGTTCTGGGGATGTTTTACTGTTTCTGGGCCTGGAGAACGATTGAGAGTACAGGGTATCATGAATAAAGAGCAGTATTTCTCTATTGTTAAAAATAAAATAAAACAAAATGCACTTAAGCTCTCTTTGGGTCGTCAATCGGCGTTCCAACAAGATAATCACCCGAAAAACATGGGTCGAATTGTTAAAAGATACTTATATGACAGCAAAATTAAGGTATAAGGTTCTGACCTAAACCCCATTTAAGATTTATGGGCTTATGTGAAGAAAAAAGTAAAAGGAAAAAGCCCTTATAATTTGGAGGAAGAAGAAGTTCTTGCCAAGGAAGAATGGAGCAAAATACTTATCAGTGTGTCTAATGAGCTTGTAAGGAACTATGAAGAATGATTAAACGTAATAATCAAGAATAAAGGTTACACAGTTGATTATTGAAGAAAGAGGGCCAAGAATTTTGTGCTATGTTTAAAGTTTTTTTTTATAGTTTGACATTAAATAAAAAAAAATTGTTGTGGGCATCACTGCACATTCTCTCAAATGCATTATTTCATCATATGTGAAAAAGCACATGAAGTTTCCATGAAAGCTTGACGCATTACGGCTTTATGTGTAATTATAGAAGCAGGGGTGAATAATCCTGTCCACAACTATATATATATATATATATATATATATATATATATAATTATTTATTTAAAAATATGATTCCAACTCGCTACATAAGAGGTCTCATGTTACAAATTATTAACACCCCACCCCTGCCGATTCTAAACAATCCGCCCTTGATGTTACCATGGAAATTTTTGATTTCAATTCTGACCATACTATTAAAACTCGTAAATTTCAGAAATAAGTCATTCCCAAAAAAATTTCGCTTGAAGATGGAACAGAGCCTACTTTAACTCAAGTTAATTCAAATATTATTTTGAAGTTTTCGGCTCTTGTTTTGAAACACGAGACCTCTTATGTAGCGAGTTGGAATCATATTTTTAAATAAATAATTATATTTATGCTCTACTTTCGTATCGAGCACTATTTTTTAAAAATAATAACAAAAATACTAAGGAACTTTGGATTATTTACCAAACCAGTTTCTTTCCTATTTTCTACAATATTTTCACACACACACACACACACACACACACACACACACACACACACATATATATATATATATATATATATATATATATATATATATATATATATATATATATATATATATATATATGGTTAGAACTTTGCTTTATGAACATGAGAACCGGGTTCGAATCTCACCATGGTCAAAATGTCAGGAAGAAGACATCCTGATGTTATCGGTCTGGAGGGGGGACAATCCCAGCGTGCAGCAACCTTGGAAAGTGCCTGAAAACCATACACCGGGTTGACTCAAACATTGTGAGTGAAATTGGGTATACGAAACACATGGGGCCGTCCATAGCTATGCTAGCACGAAGTCACAAGTCATCTTGACCGAGTGTGCTGGTGTTGTTCAGATTGTTGATCATTCTAGATAACACGCTTTCTACCAGAAACTGTAACTAAGGTCTGCTCAGCATAGTTGCAGCATAAACCACGGGTGAGCTCTGTGGGTGTTGAACAAACAAAAATTTATCTGAGCGAGAGTCAGCAATAGGGATTGGCTAGCAGGCATAGTAGACTGGTATCCTCGAATACGAGTGGCCAGCTATTATATATATATATATATATATATATATATATATATATATATATATATATATAACACTAGAAATCAAAACAGGACAAATATCAGAAGAGTCGTACTTAAATAAACAAAATTTGATAACCGTGAAAAAGATAAGAGAGAAAAATGAAATAAAATAGATGAGATTAATGCGTATTACATGGTGATTAGGGATTCGTTATTTATAGAATAAAATTAATCTATACTCTAATTTTGACAGTATTAACCCCTAAGCTAACGAATGATAAAATATAAATGATTGTTGAATAGAGAAATTTGAGAGATATGATAACGTGAAACAAGCAAACAGAGGAAAGAAAAAAAAAGACAATCAATCCTGAGAACATTATTAAAAGATCCACTTCGACGTGAATGATGATCACGAGTTCCATAATCCAATAATAGAAGTGAAAAAGACAGCCTAATCCTCTCTAAGCTAGTTTTTAATTCAGAGTTTTTCTTCTCCTGGACTGGTTTGCAACCAAGGCTATAGAGCTCAGTCTGCCTTATTATTTACCCATAGTTGTGGGGAGAAGAGATGGATTTTTACCTTTCCCAAGGGTATTAGTACATAAGTGAATGTAATGAAGTCGACTGAATTTCGAACCCGGCTCTCTGATTCCTCAGTTAGAGCCTCCAGGAAGATACACCACAAATCAGTGTGATTTCTGATCCTCAGCAACTTTGTAAATTTCAAATCAGTTCTCTCCACACACCCCTGTCCTGTGTTAACCTACGAAAGTACTTACACTCTTAAATGTTTTGTTTTTTTATGGGGAATTTTATTGATAGTTCTTTTAATGTCGTTATTCAATAAGTATGCTATGCTAGTCAATTTGCTATATATATGATTCTTCCTTTTGGTATTTAAAAAAATCCTCCTCCCCTGCAAGACAATAAAACCACTAAGATATTAGGGAATATGGCAAAATAAAAACAAGACATTATTTAGGAGAGAGAACAATAAAAGAACAAGAATTAAGAAGACAGAAAATAATGATTGACATTGCATTTAGATTTTTTTCAAAATTGACCAGAAAGCAAAAAAAAAACGGAAAAGATTTCAATAAGCGAGAAGTGAAAGAGAAGAAACCGTTAGCATAGAACTTGCGGTTGCATTTAGAAATTGTAAAAATTGTAAAAAAAAAAGTGTAAAATGATGAGACCTATCTGCCAATCTATTACCGCGCTTAAATTCGTACAGACGAGGTACAAAAGAGAAAAGCTCATCAGAACATTTACGTTATATCGATGGGAATATGACCGCAGACGATTGATTGATGACCAAAACTATATTCACAATATTTGTGTCTGTAATATTATGTGTAATTCGATATTAATATGAATTGTTTGACTTTCTTGGGTACGACATGCGAAAATATAACTATCAACGTTCCGGGTCAATAATTCCTTTTCTAACATTATTCTTGAGGGTAAAATATTTATTTGCAATTGGAGGCATTTACAAAGTTTTAAATAAGCAGTTACCAATCTTTAACGGTTGACCAACTTCAAAATAGTCGTACAAAAAGTAATGAATACTAACATATGGAAAAAAACAGGTAACTGCGAAAAAGTTGATGTCGATAAGAATAAATCAATACATCTAAAATAAAATGATCATAACAAAAGAAGTTGTAGCCATGATTAAATGTAATTGGCAGAGATTTCGCCAAAGTTTCCAGCAGACAATAAGACAAGAAAAGAACAGGGCAAAAATAATAGGAAGCAAGCAATATATATATGCGAAAGAAAAGTATGCAAAGCAGCAATAATGAGGCAAAAAGTTAATGAATTAACAATGAAGCTAACACTCAACAGGGATACAAACAAGTGACCGCAGCGTTTTGAGTTCAAAACAAGGAAGTAGGAAAATATATATATTTTATTGGATGGGAAGAAATCCCAGTATGTAAGATTTGACTATAAATTTGGGGAGGGGTATGTTTTTTGCGCACTAATTCTTACTTGGATTGGAAGCAACAGAAATATTAAAAGGAATAATAACTACGAATAATTTTAAGTTATTGTACAACTTTTCATCAAGATTTACATTTCTTTCAGTTAAACTTAAAATACGGTAATGGTTTGCATCTTCGAAAATATTAGGTTGGTGCAAAAATAACGACGGTTTTTGACGTTAAAAAATACGCCAGAAACCGTCATTATTTTTGCACCAACCTAATACGTGTCAGATCTACATGCCACGTGACCGCGCATGCGCTCCCACGCGTCAATCACAGAACGAATAAAGTAACCAACGGGTTTTCGCGTTCGCTCTTTGGCCAGTAGGTCACTGGTGTTGAAGCAGTTAAGCTCGCATTGGTTTCGTGTTATATCAGAAGAAAATTGGTGACCTCGCAAGCTTGAAGGATACGAAGATTGAGGCAGCCCACCAGCAAATGATGCATTCCAAAAGATAAGCAAAATGTTGAGAAGCAGAAATAATTCGTTAGAAACAAAGAAAAGGATGTTACATTGGCAAGTGGTGTCCATCCTCTCATATGGCAGTGAATATTAGACAATCTCCTCATGGATGAAGAGAAAAGTGGAGGCAAGAGAAATGTGGTTATATATATATATATATATATATATATATATATATATATATATATATATATATATACTAAGAATTCCATGAACGAAGCAAGTAAACAACTTGAAAGGCCTAAAGAAAATGGCCACATAAAGAACACTTATACTTGGAACCAGGAAAAGAGAAGAAATTCTTTGAACACAGATTAAAGAAAGGACTGCCTCACATTGTGGGCAAGAACGATAGGGAAAAGCAACGCATAACCTATCTGACGAGCTTGTGTGAATTGATAGCGGCAGGATTAGTAAAGGCATGAAATTGGTAAGGGTCCCAAGGGATAGAAAGTTGGAGAGCCATGACTGCCCATGTTCTGAAGAGGCGCAACACAGAAGAATTAGATACTTGCAGAATGAGAAACTAAATTAATAACATAAAAACAAAGAAACAAGTAATTCTTTATGCCTCTTCACAAAAGACAAGGATAGACATGGTTTAAAAAAAACTTTCTTTGAAACGGACTCTCGTATTACTTATCATGAACTTTGCTAAATTTTCTCTCTCACACACACAAACACACACATATATATATATATATATATATATATATATATATATATATATGTTGCATGAGACTGGTTAGTCATTCAAAATTAATGTTTGTTGTCTGTCATTTTGTCCAAACAATCGTATATAAAAGAGTCACCAATACGTTTATTGGCATTTCCACCGTCGCCTTGCTGTCTTCGTTAGCTTTGTTTTCCATGCACGACAATATGTCTGGAAAATCTAAGGAAGAATGTTTCTCACGCTATCACTGACAATTTCTTTCATAAAGTCAAAGCCAACGCATTCATAGCGTATATATATATATATATATATATATATATATATATATATATATATATATATATATATATATATATATATATGTCTGTGTGTGTGTGTGTGTACATATCAGATTTAAGCAACAGCAGATATTTTATATATAGCGCTAATATCAGAAATATTAAAATAACATTGCAATAGGGCGTTAATAATATATGTAAAAGATTACTTATCATTTAAATATCAATTTTACCACAACTTCGAAGTTTCTTGAGAAAATTTCCAGTCTTCGGTTGGGCGGGGGGATATCTGGTTTTAAACGCTATGTCCAATTTTTCAATATTTTTCAATTTTTGAATTGAAAAAGTGGAAATACTATTTAAAACCAGAACCCGCTGAAGACAGGAAATATTACCAAGAAACTTGGAAGTCGAGAAAAAATTATATTTAAAAGTAATCTTTCCACACACATATATATATATATATATATATATATATATATATATATATATATATATATATATATATATATAATCGAATTTTACCCCAGGTTGAAGGCATATAAAGTATAATTTCTAGGCGTCATGGCGATAATGGCTTTCTCCCAAATCTCCTTAAAACGTTGCATGGCTTTTGAAACATACCTTTTGCTATTCCAATGGGCATTTGAATTTCGATGTCGCATTTTCTATCCTCTGTTAAAGTACCCCCCCAGATATTTAAACCTCTGCACATGCTTGATTTTGATGTCTCAAACTAATGTTCTCAACAGAAAATCTAAATTCATAAAAATGAAAACAAAATCGGCACCAGCTTTCATTTGAAGAACGAAACACGTCACATCGGATTTTTTTCTATTTTGTCATTCAAAGGAATTTTAACGTTTTTCTCTATACAAAAGACGCCAGCAGATCGAAGAACTCAATTCATACTTGAAGAGTAATGCTCAGAAGCAAAAGGAGCCACTGTTTTTAAAACACATTTTTCCTAGAGATCTCAACTGGATTTCCGGGAGTATATACATATATATATATATATATATATATATATATATATATATATATATATATATATATATATTAAGTATTTCACCCCAAGCAAGGCGGGAAGCCACTAGGACGCAAGGGGTTACAGAAAATATAGAGCGAGATCAAATAGGAGTGATAGAAGAGAGTATGAAGAGAAGGGTAGTGGATAGATCAAGGCAACTGGAGATGTCGATTGACATTACAGCTGGAGATTATAACTCTCAGGGAAAATGGAATAGGGAAGGGAGTTCCACAGGTGAGAGGTGCGAGACATGAAGCTATTAGAGTAGAAGAGACGGCTACATTTAGTAGTTTCGACAGTGAAAGGATGAGAGCGGGATGCCATCTTCGTAGGGCGCTTGAACTCATGAAGTCTAGGAACCAGCGAATGCAGCTCCTCAGAGCAATTACCATGAAAGTATTTGTAGAACAGGCAGAGAGAGTCGACGGCGCGTTTGTGAGAAAGTGACTGTAGACGAGATGCAAGAGCAGGGCCAATTATATTGCATATCCGCCTCTGGAGCCTATCAAGAACCTCGAGGCAAACAGAAGGGGCACCAAACCATATATGGCAGCAATACTCCATGCAAGGGCGAATTGTTGATTTTTAGATCTGGAGGATCAATTCCGGGGAGCCAACTTTCCTATATATATTATATATATATATATATATATATATATATATATATATATATATATATATATATATATATATTATGCAGTGTTCCAACGAAAACTTTTTTAACGTTTTATCAGGTGAAGAATCACGATGCGAGTCACATCGTGATTCCCGCCCCCGATGAAACGTTAAAAAAGTTTTATTTTTTTTAATGTTGAAACAAGATGTACAGTCTTGTAGTGAGTATGTGCATGTTCTAATGTAACACTGCAAAATAAACAAATATTTACGACTCTACTTCTGTATTGATCTCTGTTTTAAATGAATGTTTTGAACGCTGAAATCTTACTCTTCGTTCGTTTACATTTGAATATATATATATATATATATATATATATATATATATATATATATATATATATATATATATATATATATATATAATAGAAAAGTGAATATTGAGTACAACGCCCCGCGAACAGCCTTCATATCATGCATGTTGTGTTTCGGTTCGACTATTTATATATGATGGTCAGTGGTGCATTATGGGTAGGTTTATTATATTATTCTAACAGTTAATAGGTCTAGCCATAGTTCCCCATTAAACAAAATGAAGTACATATTGCCCTGTAGATTGCTTTTAAACAGCTTATCGCCTCTGGGTATTGATCTGAATGTCTACCTTTATAATTACATATGTTCTATCCCTGATATTGAGCAATTTAATTCTTAAATATAGCTAACTTTATAACTATCATATATATATATAATAGGCCGTTTAATAAAATTTGAGGAATAAAAACCCAACAAAATGAAGCACGAAGAGAAATATTTAAAGTTGGTATTTTCGGTGACATCTGTTTTCTTTTTCAACGAGACGAGGAATATACAAAAAATGTAAACTTTACTCATTCGGGGAATGTTGTTGTTGGTTTGAGGGCTCCTTCTGGAAAGTATACTCTCTGTCCCTCAATGTGCGATTTTATTTTGAAAATATATTTCAACTCCGATCTGCATCTTTCTTGTCGGCTGTTGAAAAGTACATATATAAGATTTGAACTGTTCCAAATCAGAGCCGGTGGTCTGAATATTGTGTGAGTGCTGGAGGTGTGAAATTCTTTTGGTGAGGTGGTGAATTATATATGCCGGATGATGTTAAAAGTGTGTGTAGATGTGTGTGTATATATATATATGTCGTTGTGTATTTGAGAAGCAATCATTCTTTATTAAATGTTTCATTGAAAACATGAAAATATACCAACTGGTGTACGCAAGATACTTGTCGAAACAGTAAGATAAAAAAAAGCCTTAAAGTAATAGAAACACTCATCATAAAAAATAAAATGCCCACTCTTGTTAACAACATCAACAATAAACACAGGAATTAAAAGCAACCAGGAAAGGATTTGCTATAGTACAACCTAAATCCTTCAAAATGGCTACTAGATTACCCAAAAGGGCCCAGAACGAAAGATCATTTGGACACGTTCTACATACACGATGGCCATAAAAGAAATCTGTTTGCATACGAGGAAAAAAGGTAAAATACTTAGGGTAAACACACACACACACACACACACACACACACACACACACACACACACACACACACACACACACACAAACACGCACACACATACACACACATAAAGTCGGTTTTGTATATTTTCTGATAGAAGAAACTGTTAGCATAGAACGTACGGTACGTCTAGCCCTTCAATTTCAAAATAATGAGACCTTGCCGCCAATCTAGTACTGCGCTTAAATTCATATTGTCTAGGTAGCATAGAGGAAAGTAATATTTATTTTCGTCGAATACAAAATATGTGGCTCAAGGTCAAAAGTGGGAATGTGGGATGACTGCTCACCAACCTGCCTTATCTTAGACTTAGCTAGCCGCAAACATTGAACCAATCAAACTACAATATTCCATGCACCAAAACAACACATTCTTACTTTTCATTCTTACTACAGATACCGTAATACCCCAGATTCTCTATGAAGTCCTAACTTGTCTTCATATGTTCATATTTACAATTTGTCTGCAACCAGGAGTGGGGGATAAATAAAACAACTTTTAAAAATGAAGCCATTGAGAAAAGTAATATTTATTTTGGAAATACATAAGGCAAAAGGTCAAAGGGGCATAGAGGAAGTCTGGTCTTCAATTTGTCTCATCTTAAACTTAGCTAACCAAAATTATTGACCCAAACATATAACAGTATTTCTTTCACCAAAACAACACATTCTTACTTACCATTCTTACTACAGCCACCATAATGCCCCAAGGTCTCTATAAATACCTAACCATTCCCTATATGTACAATTTTTCTGTGGGGCGGGGAAATAAAATAACAACTTTAAAAAAGAAACCCCAGTGAATATTTACAAAGATTACAAACCATAGAGGAAAACTCATCAGAACATTAAGAACAATTACCATATTTATAGAAAATGCATAGGGAAGCTACGTCATGGCAGTGCGGAAGTGACTGAAGCCGAGATGCCAGGTCAAGACCAATAATATTTCATTGTAAAAGAGTAGAAGGATTTTTGATACTAATCAGTCCGGATTTTTTTTTAACAATATGGCGGCAAGAAGGAACGTCCATCAAAAGATAAATGGGCAAATATCAAATAAATCAATAAAAAGTAAATCGAAAGTAACTTTAAGAGACCAATCAATGGAGATCATTATTCTTAAAATTGTTTTTTTTAATGTCTGTTAAAGATCCATTAGAAAGAAAAAAAACTAATGAGTCAGATCATTAATAATTGTTACAGTCGCTGACAGTGAAAAGAAATGAATTTTGTTATTTTTAGATAACAGAAAATTAAACTGTATACTCATAGGATATTTTAGTGTTAATTTTTTTTTCTATCCAATTCTTCCAAAGTTAGCTAATATAAAATTATAATCATCCTTAGAGAAGCTAACAGAAAGTATCTTCTTTCTCTTTCTAGAGAGAAAGAAGCTATGGAGAGCCATTATCATCTACAGGGCGATGGAAAAGTAACTCCCCATTTTAAAAATACTTTTATTTATTAAGGATGATTTTTACAAGAAACTGATATGAGATGAAAGCGTTTAGCATCGAGCCGTTCATCTGTGTGTGCTCCCGTCCGTTCGTGCGTGCACGTATATGCACATGCAGTTGTGTGTCAGCGCGTGTCCGTTTCCGCGTATGTGTGCGTTCATATGCTCTAATCAGTATGCACTTGCTCCTTTGCGTGTGTGTATTCGCGCCCATGCACGTCGGTATGTGAGTCAAGGAGACGAAAGTAAAAAAAATGTGACACACAAAAATGCACTTAGCACTAACGCGCTTCGAAAAGGCATGAATCCATTTCGTCTTGGAGTAGACCCAGCACTCTAGCTTTGGTAGAAAACTCTTAAATCAAATCCGTGTCGAAGGTAACGGTAAATCAACCCCAAGATAAGGAAGGTGTTGAGGGCAACTACCGCCTATATCAGGTAGGGCTTCGGATCTATTGCAATTTTTTTTAATCCCAATTAAAACCAATCCGAAAATAACACCCATATTTATTGCCAAGTTTTAGTTAGTGCGCCCTGAAGAAAAAAAAAAAGTTTGAGAAATACTGCAACCTGATGGGTGTATATATATATATATATATATATATATATATATATATATATATATATATATATATATGAAGAAATATAGTTTTAAGATGTGCCATATTTATGGGATAAACTGCTCAATATCAGAGATAGAGCGTATGTAAATATAAATATAAAAGTGAACATTGAATTCAACACTCAGAGGCAACAGGCTGTTTAATGCTGAACGACAGTATGAAATAGCCTGTCGCCTCTGACTGTTGACTTCAATGTTCGCTTTTACATATATATATATATATATATATATATATATATATATATATATATATATATATATAATATAATGAAAACCCTCAGCCGTGGTGAAATCAGTTCTTCCAAGACAAGGCAAACACTGATATAAAACCAAATGGCTAGATAGAACTCATCAGTTATCCTAATGGTTATCTATTTAGAACAATAGTTCCCAACCGATTTTGGGACATGCCACGCTTTGGTATGTCTAAAATTCTGTTGATCCCACCCCTTAATATTTAATTCTTGTATATTCAAAATTTTACTGCAATTCACGTGAAGGAAGCTTAAAAGGCCATTAACTTGGTCTCTTAACAAGCTTCCAAACATGGCGTCCATGACAGAAAAAATTTTGTAAGACAAAAATTATTAAAGATATATATAGTTTCAAAACGTATAATACAGAATAGAAAGGCAGAAATATAAAATATATGAATGAAAGCTTATTCTGAAGTATTTTGATAATTTTAATAAAATTGACGTTCGGTCAGCTACTTGCTTAAGCCCGCCAGGTATGTCATGCAAAGGCAGAAATATAACATATATGAATGAAAGCTTATTCTGTAGTATTTTGATCATTTTAATAATGAAATAATAATGCAAAATAAAATTTGAGCTCACTAGAAAACAATTCACTGTTAATAATTCATTCTCGAATTGCCCCCTTATTCTGTTTGTATAGTAAGCCGAAGTGTGCACATCCTAGGCATGCCCCACTAAATTATTACCATGCCCCACCGAGAGAAGGCAAACACTGATATAAAACCGAATGGGTAGATAGAGCTCATTAGTTATCCTAGTGGTTCTCTATTTCTTCTTTTTATGTGGCGTGTCCCTTCAGGACATGGGCTATCATGGCCCTCCATTTCTCCCTATCCCTAGTAGCTCTCAAAAAGTTTCGTCCCTCTGCCAGACCACGTTCGGTCAGCTACTTGCTTAAGCCCGCCAGGTATGTCATGCATTGTTTTTCCCTTGTCTCTTTATCCCACTATTAGACCTGTGAGTATCAGATTCTCCAGGCCCTCCTTTCTCATTACGTGTTCCAGAAATTTCAGCTACCTCTTCCTGATGTTAAGTATAAGCTTCCTCCTTGTTTGCGTCTTCTCCAAAACCTCATTGTTGCTCATGCCAATCGGTCCAAGTTATCCTTAGCATTCTTCTGTAGAACCATACCTCTGTTGCCTCTAGTCCCTTCTTCATCTTTGTGGAGACCGTCCAACATTCGCTGCCGTAAAGGACAGATGTCACGTAGCAGCTCAGTACTCTTTCCGTTGTTATCCAAAGAAATCCTTCTCTGTCGTAATACTCTGCGTAGATTTTGGATTTAGAAGATATAAACTGATATAAAAGCAGCCAATTTAACGCCATGAAAATGCCTAATGATTTAAGTGATTACCGTTTATGGGAATTACCAAAGGATTCATTCTTCAGTTTTTCTTATTTGAAAACATTCATTGAAGAAAGAAGAAAAAGAGGAAAAAATGGGAAAGAAAATATTAAACAATTAACTGTAAAAAAAGAAAAGAAAAGAAAAACATAAGTCAACGCTCTGAGAAAACGATATCTTCGGAAAACTGGAATCTCACATCGTTCGTTACGCGAGTTACCAAGGGACGCAACCGTTGGTGACACACCAGGCCGAAGTTATAGTTATGATAAGGAAAGGTCTAGTCAGCCACGTAACCAATCAGCAGTAACAAAAAACGACTAAAACATACTTTCAAATGAAAAATGAGAAAAGTATCTAGTCAAGACCAGATGATTTCAAGATATATTTAATTTTCGAGCAAGAAACAAGTGCTTTCACGTCGACTTCGTATTGACAAAATATTACATTCGTGATACAACTTTTCTTGGATTAGCCTAAACGCAAAATGATAGCATAGAATTGGAGTCGCATTACGCAAATCGCTAGATATTCCAGTAGACAATATCATACACAAGCCAGAAAGATTGATGGCTGCCGACAGTTGTTCGTGCCTGTAAAATCCAGAGGATATTATCTCATGCCTTAAACTGGGATGGTGCTGTTTATGTACCAGAGAACTGAGATTTTACTGACCTTTGTATAGTTTTCTTTTCTTTTTTTTTTAAGAAAATCCCCTCAAATAAATTGGGAGTTCCTATAGCATGCAAGGGGTTACAGAGAGTGAGAGTAAGAGTAAAGAGGTATGTTTGGGAAAAGGATAAAGAGAAGGACAAGGGTCAAGGTTAAGGCATCAGAAGATGTCGATGGATTTTACATTTGAATATTTGAAGATTATAGTTATCAGGGAAGCAAGTGATAGGAAGGGAGTTCCACTGACGAGAAGTGCGGGATAAGAAGCTGTTTGAGTAGAACAGACGGCTACATTTAGCCGTTTCGACTGTGAAAGAGTGGGACCGAGATGCCAACCTAGTAGCACGCTTAAATTCATGCAGTTTGAGAAACAGTGAAAGTAGCTCGTCAGAGCAGTTGCCATGAAAGTACTTGTAGAAAAGACAGAGGGAAGCGACAGCTGTGATAAAGTGACTGTAGACGGGATGCCAGATCAGCACCACCGACCCATGCAGAATGTTTCTCGCTGCTGATACAATGTAACCCAATAAAACCTGTCGCATGTTATTAGGTAAGGCAATGTACACTAACTAGTAATAGCAATTGCTTCAAGAAATACCAAAAGGGGCATTTACTATTTTCTGTCTCAATTATTTACACTATTTACATGGGGACTATTGTCCTCGTCACAATGTTTCGACCGCTGTGCCTTCATCAGGTGTATGTCGACCCAGTTAGCCTACAGGGAATTCCGAACTGAACTCTATTTAATCTACGGGGATAAACAGTTCTCGTTATGTTCGTCTAGTTATTATTTTTTAGTTCTGCTCAATTATTGCTCACCTTGTTCCCATTGAGTTCAAGCACACAATGCCCGGCCCAAGGATGAACTCACTATTGCTACATTTATTTATTAAAAAAAATCTTTTTATCATTTCACCCCCAGCAAAGCAATAAAGCCACTAGGACGCAAGAGGCTACTGAGTGTCATAGATTATAAGAAACTCACTATTGTTATATTACTAGAATGAAAAAAAAAAGATACATAATTAATAATACACCCTCTACCCCCCAACCCCCCCTAAAATAAACACCAAAAATTGCGCTTTCTTATCGGGTTTTTGTCCAGATTTATCTTTAGTGGAAGCATACAGTTTTTCAAACGATCTTTTAATATCTGATTCCATATTTACTTACTTGCATATTTACTCTAGTATAATGCGCACCGTAAATTTATTGCAAGCGGTTTAATGAGAGAGTAAAAACGAATGTGTACATTTTAATCTCAAAAAAGAGAAAAAAATGATAAGGAAATTCAACTGTTTAGTTTTTTTGTGCCATCTACAAATATCATCTGCTCATATCGCTTGAAATTCTGATTACTGGAACAAATTAATCTTGTTACGGGGAAAATTATTTAAATTAAAAAGCCTGCCGTACGAAATATGCACCGGGCCAGAGAGGAAATTGTTCATGAAATTTATAATGATTTTCTTCATTTTCTGGTAATTCTGTTATTATGGCTGTGCGAGGCATGCCAAAAACATAACCAAAGGAACTTTCACTTCGCGTATAATGCACGGATACTCTTTGAGGTACTAATTTTTATTAAAAGTGTCTGAGTTGTGCGCTTTAAAGTGCAGATAATTTATTTTTCTTTTGGTTGTAATTGCAGAGAAACTATTGAAACCTGTTATAGATAAAAAAAAACATACTTACTCTCTTTGCCTTTTCATATTCATGCTCGACATCAGTGCCAAAGAAATATCGATGTTTTGCCGTGACATTAGGGAAATAAAATGAGTCTTTGCAGACGCATTTGTAAGAGCCTCGTCGGAACCCAAGTCCTCGGATAGGATCACACTGAAGATAAAAGGTTAAAAGAAAAAAAATTGTCATTATCAAAAAGAAGTAGAATTCGGATAACCAAAAGAAATCATTTAAAAAAGAAATTTAAGAATAAAAGAAAGAAAAAGTAAATACAATGTAAAAGAGAATTAATAACAAATGATTATACAGAAAAAATCCGATTATAATTCATCGCCCGAGTTTTTTCTACTCAAGGAAGAGTCTGTTCCCCGCCAAAAGCAGTTCGGAATTGACTCCCTCAATCTCATTTGTGATGTTGATATAAACCTGTGACCGGAAGTTCTCAATATCCGGCTTCGTTATCATTGATCACAAACGCCTACATTTATTTATTTTAAAATATCTTTAAATCATTTCACCCCCAGCAAAGCAATAAAGCCACTAGGACGCTAGAGGTTACTGAGTGTTAGAGATTATAATAAAAATACTACTAAATAAAGAAAACTGTTGTAATAGAATGTCCCACGCTCCCTATCGCCTATCTGGACTGACTATATCAGTAGATATAGTAAGCACAGGATATACCTGGCGAACTTCTTTTGGCAATTAGTTGGAGATTCGTCGAACTCTATGCCTTCGGGCAGAGAAGAACCCAGACGAGGCTATGCCGAAGAGCAGAGTGTCGTCTGCGGGGTCTATGGGGAATTTTTGCCCGAGCCTACGGGCTCGATTTCTACCCCGCATTAAAAACGGCCTTGTGTCACATCCTGTCACGAGGTGGGGTAAAGTAAATATCCTTGCTTCGGCAATTAATTGGACATTCGTCTTCAGCTGTGCTGGTCTTCGGGCAGAGAGGAACCCAGACGAGGATATGCCAAAGGACAGAGACTTGACAGGGGTGGTAGACATCTACCGAACCCCGTGTATACAGGATCTACGGGGAATTTTTGCCCAAGCTTACGGGCTCGGTTTTGCTCCGCATAAAAAACGGCCTTGTGCCACATCGTGCGTCGCGGGGAGGTAAGGTAAATAACCTTGCTTCGGCAATTAGTTGGAGATTCGTATCCAGCTGTGCTGGTCGAACTCTCTGCCTTCGGCCAGATAGAAACCTAGACCAGGCTATGTCGAAGAGCAGAGTCTCATCTGGGGTGGTAGAAAGCTACCCGACCCCGTGTATACGGAGTCTATGGGGAATTTTTGCACGAGCCTACGGGCTCGGCTTTGCTCGGCATTAAAAAACGGCCCTGTGCCACATCCTCCCTCGCGGGGAGTAAGGTAAATAACCTTGCTTCAGGAATTACTAGCTTGCTAACCGATTCCCTTTCAGTAATGTATTCTCATTTACAATAAACCTCTCTTTCTTTCATCTACGTGTTGCTGTTCTTTTCACTCAAGTACCACCTTTGTCTGTTTGTAACTTCTTTAAGGATACAACAAAAACAAAAAAGAATAAGAGTTAAAAGACAGAAGATAACGATTGATATTACATCTAAATTCTTGAAGATCAAAGTTGACTAGAAAGCAGTGAGTTTTACAAACGAGAAGTTCACGTGAAGAGACAGCATAGAAATTATGGTTTCATCTAGCAATTTCAGCATTAAAATAGTGAGGCCTTGCATCAATCAAGTACATTCATTTAAACTTCGTATTTTCTTGATTTCAGATTATAATTATATTTTAGATGGATAGAAAAATGATCAAAGTTCACTGTAAAGCCAGAAGCTGAAAAAGTGTTCCACAAGCGAGAAGTCCGATAGAAGAAATTGCTAGCATAGAACTTACGGTAACTTCTAGCCATTTCAACAGTAAAATGCTGATACCTTGCCGTCAATCTAATACTTAGTTCCTTAGTTAGTTCGCTTAACCCCTGCCAAAACCTCATAAATAATGGACTGATTCGTTTTGACATCATGAAATCACGGAAGTAATATATCAGAAACGCTACTTGGTTTCAGTGACAAAAGAAAGAGAGAAAAAAAGAAAAAAGAAGTGGATGTTTCAGGGGAATGGAAAGACATTGTTAATTTCAAATCTTTTCTTTTGTATACCCTTACTTCTTAAAATAACGACAGTATTGAATTGAATATAACTGATACGTTCTAACCTTTTTTGCCCCGGGGAAGTCTTGATAAATACCCAGCTGCTTACAACATGTATGACTAGTCTTACTCTTGTGCAAAATAAATCATTATAGGAGCAATCTCTTATATTGACTCCAGTTGCACCTGTCTGAAGCTAATGCAGTGGATGCTTTTAAGAGACGTTTTAGGAATTCACGGCGGAGTAATGGATAGCAGCTCGGATTGAGGAGTCGGAGAGCCGAGTTCGAATACGTGCTAATACCCTTGGGAAAGTGTTATGGTCCGGTTCCTTGTACCATGGGGATAGTCCAAGGTAAAACCAATGAAGAAGAACTCGAACACGGATATAGAATAACACAGACGCATTACAAACAGGAATATATACAGAGAAGTAGAAAGTGTTAGTACGAATAATCAGGTTTAGTAGTAACTGTCTGAACGCGACTCTGTTTCTGACTGCCTCTGACTCGACTGACTGACTCGTTCTCGCTGACTGACTGACTCCTGACGGACCTCACTTCAGACTTCAGACTGAACTCCCTGCTTCCTCTTGAGGCGCAGTATTTATTACGCATGGAATAGTCCATTATGTTATTATAGGTAAGGTCTCATAACAGAAACGTATGAACCCTCTTCTTCTCTCCCAAGCTATGGGGAAATAGCAGGACAGACCAAATTCTATAGTCTTGGATGGCAACTGGTCTACCGCAGAAAGAAATGGCAACCTAATGCGGGAAAAAATCTGCCTTGTCAGTCATGTATCGAGAGATACATGATCACCTAAGCGTGCATCACTCATGGCACATAATTGACATAAGAATTAATTTTATCAGGACTGCTACCATTCTAGTATGAACATAAGTTTGCGTCTCGGGTATGACGATAAACTATATCCGCATCCTGGGTAAGACGATAAACCACGTCCAGCAGCAAGGCCTCTGATCAGGAGGTTTTGAGGAGCGTAGAACCACCTCTTAATTGACCCGGGATGGTAACACCTGTTAGGGTCCCAGCTATGGGCAAATAGTCAACCCTAAAACTGGGGTAAAAACACAATGAAAGTATAAAAATAGGTCTTAAGACCAGAAATATTTTGTAAAAAATTATTACCAGCAATACATTTTTGAAAGAAAAATTAAAAAATATTATTACCAGCGATACATTTTTGAAGGAAAAATATTACCAGAAATAGATTTTTGATAAAACAAAATATTACCAGCAATAAATAATTTGATAAATTTCTTTGGTTTTGGTCTTAGTATTTATTCAAGATATTAGCATTATGTTTCATAATAATTTTCTCTAAGTTTTCAGTACAGCTGTTACTTAATTTTAGTGTATTTTTATTGAAAACAGTACTGAGTTTACTATCTTTAGGAAAATGCTTAACGATTAATGCAAGGGATTTTTGTCCTAATTTATTCTTTACCATTTGGTCGTATGGCGGTGTATACCAAATTATTTTTCTACTTCTGTTTTTTCTATGCTTTCCATTTTCCCTTTTTTATTTTTTATATAAGTTAGTTTTGAGAAAATTATTAAGAAACAAGATGATAATATCTTGAATAAACACTTAGACCAAAACCAAAGAAATTTAGACAATATAAAAATAAAAAGAGATGAACCAAACAAAAATTATGTAACTATAGAAATCCACATAACTGTCCTCTACAAAATAAATGTCGTGCGGAATCATTAGTATACCAATGCAATATCTCATCTATTGAGAACAAAATATTACCAGCAATAAAAATTTTGCCGGCATTGCATAATCCATTGAGGTTGATATGCCGTAAAACAAACCAAAACCAAACTAAACCAAACTGAACCTAAGTTTACATCTAAGTTACGATATATATTTTTCTTTTGTTATTTATTTACAAAATCCTTTCTAATGATTTTTCCCATTCGCTCCTGCTTTCCTAACTAAATATTTCCATCATTTGTGAAAACGTGTTATTATCAAGGTGTTAAAAATGTCTGATCCGACGAAATGGCCTTTAAACAGGGCTTTGATGTTGCCATCTGCATGTTCCCTTTAAAAAGGGCTTTGATTACCGATATTTTGTACCTGTGTCGAGATCTACTCAAAAAAATAAAACAGCTTCTATTCTTTGTAGTTATTATTGCGTGAAAGGGTTAACGTAAAATAAACAACGTTTTATGAGTTTTTAGTGCAAGAGCCTCTAACAAAATATAACTGAGCATGCGCGCATAAAGGCACATAATCTCTATACTCCCTCCTCCTCCTCCTCTCTCTCTCTCTCTCTCTTTTAATCACTCTTTCACATACGCATCCATGCTCGCGCATACTCTCTCTAGCCCATGTTTTTTCTCTCACGTATACTAGCATAAACCCTCTCTGGTTGTCTGTTTGTCCTTCTCTTTTACACACATATATATATGTACACACGCACATACTGTTCCATTTTCCCCTTTCTTCCTATTTCAAACTCACTCTCTTTCACGCTCAATCTCTGTTCCGCATACTCTCTTTCTCAGACGTACACACGCACTCTCCCCATCTCTCTCTGCTCCACTCTTTCTTTTTCTGCTTCTCTCTCTTGTGTACACGAACGCATACTTTCTCTTACAGACTGTCTTACTCTTCTCTCTCTCTCTGACACACACACACATTTATGTACTTGCATACTGTTTCTCCGCTACTTTGACTCATTCCCCCTCTCTGATATATGCATGTCGTTACTCTCTCTGTATTATCCATCCTCTCCCTCTCACACATGCTGTCATGCTCGCAAACATGTTCTAACCCTATCTATTCTCTTCTACCCTCATTCGCACACACGCGCGCACATGCTTTCTATCGTTGTTGTTTTTTACATACACACATACACACACACTCGTACCAAAAAAAAAAAAACAACAAAAAAACAAAACAACATACAGTGTAACCTCGGTTTTCGAACGTCTCACATGTTAAACAAATCGGTTTTCGAACAGAACATTCGAGACGAAAATTCCTCGGATATCGAACAAATTTTCGGTTCTCGAGCAACATTGCTGAACCGAGTCAACCCGAACGGAATAATTTCTGAGTCGACCGCCGTGTCGTATACATTCGTGTGTTGTGTTCTGCTTTTCTTTTCCAGTTTTATTGTACTGTGACGTTTTTCTCTCTACATTTGTTCCTATTGGAAAAAAATAGTTTCGGTTTACGAACATTTCGGGTTACGAACGGCCTTCAGGAACGAATTAAATTTGTGGACCGACGTTCCACTATATTCTCTTTCGTATGAATATACACGTAACATTTTATACACATACTCTTTCTCGATACAATTTAAGTGTGTGATCTACATGCATTAATCTTCTAAAATATCAGATCTGCCTCAAAGAAAAATATCCATATGCACAAGAAAAAATTGAAAGGTGTATTTCTCCAAACATTACAAACTCATCTGGATTCCATTTGCCGGAAAATAATACGATCGAACACCCCAAATTTATTTATTTCATTTTTGAATTATATTCAAAATGTCTACAGATAGTGGTGGTTAATAATTTCCTTTAGTTATCATATGACTTTTGTTTAGTATATTATTATAGCTTATTAAATAAAGATCACTTCTTATTCCGTATATATCTACTTTTAATGTATATTTTAATGTAGACAATTTTCTCAACTCGTAGATCTGATACTTTAGTGATGTGTTTTTAGAACATACTCGGAAGGCAGATCTTTCCCCTAGGGACATAAACATATCAGCCATTTACCCCCCACCTGTCTCTGCTATACACTCCTCCTCCCGTACGCCAACATATCTACTCTCTCACATACGAAAATTTCGTCGCGCATACATCACGCTCTTTCATTCATATAAACACACACTCTCTCGCTCCCCCTCCCTCTCTCTCTTATCCATATGTCAATAGACACTGGCTTACTATCTCACTCTTTCTCTTTTTTTCCACAAACGCGCCGTTCTTAACGGATCAATGCTTGTCCTAAAAAAAAAAAAGAAGCTATTTTGACGAATTTCTGCAATGATAACTGATGTCCGAAGACAAGATCAGCTTTGAAGCCGGGATATTATTAATTAAAAAGTCTTAACGGCAACAAAAAATATGTCAATATTATTCGGGCGGAAATTATAATCAGTGCAATCACATAATTATTTTCAACATTTTTGACGGTAGTACATATATATATATATATATATATATATATATATATATATATATCACTTTAAACGTTATTTTTAGTGGATAATCATATTCGTGTAGATACCTTGTTTATTTATTAAACAGTATATTTATTTATTATCTTTCTTCTACCGGCTTGACTTTTTGAGAAATCTTATTAAAGAAAGGTATGCGATCTCCTGCAGGATTCGAATCTACCTCTCTCTGGGCAGAGAAAAAAAATTGTTAGATCCGACGCGACATAACTGATTCGGACACCGAGCAGCTATGCCGATCAATTTAAGACGGCAGGGATTGGATTTCGTTTAAAGACACTGTTCAAAATTTGCTTGATCTGCATGGCTGTATAACTACTTTTTGCATCCCCCTGTATATATATATATATATATATATATATATATATATATATATATATATATATATATATATATATATATATATATATATATATATATTACAATGGATCATCCATTACAAAAAGTAGATTAATAAAGTAAATGATATAAAATGGCGAAATCCCTTTGCTAACCAAATTTTAAAGCTGCGTTAACCTACAAATCACTCGTGCAGTCGCGACACTAAGGTTGAATTTTTTTGAAAATTTAAGAGTGCGTTTTTTACTAATATGGCCGTTTGAGAATTTTTGTTGTAGGAGTTTATCAGTCAATGTGGCATGAACTAAATTGTTTAATAAATAGATTAATGTCTCAGTTGTTATCCAGAAAATTTGCACTTCGGATCAGTTCTTTTAAATCAAATATGTGGTTCAGTTCAATTTATATTACAATGATTACATTCATACAAAAAGTAGATTAGTAAAGTTAATGATATATTCATTTTTGTATGAATGATTCATTGTAATATAAACTGAACTGCACCACATATTTGATATATATATATATATATATATATATATATATATATATATATATATATATATATATATATACAGAGAGAGAGAGAGAGAGAGAGAGAGAGTGAGAGAGAGCGAGAGACAGACAGACAGAGACAGAGAAAGAGAGACAGAGAAAGAGAGAAAGAGACAGACTGGCTATGCATTTCTTAAATAGGTTACCTTGAAACGGAAATGAACAAACTCATGACTCGTGAGGTATACAAACGTTCCAGTTGAAAAATGCCTAAATCTCCTAAAATGCATCTAACATAAAAGATAAAGCTCTCTCTACCAACAGCTAATGTAATAAAAATCTCCTGCCTCACACACACATATATTAGGTTGGTGCAAAAATAATGTCGGTTTTTGACGTATTTTTTAACGTCAAAAACCGACATTATTTTTGCACCAACCTAATATGAACATGCAGAGAAAACAGAAAAAAATGATTTAATAGAAATAAATCCCATTGATCCATTTTAATGGTTGAAAAAAGTATTCATACAATACAAAAAAGAATCCATAATCTTCATTTAATACTTTGTAGAATAGCCATTATTCCTTTCGACAGAAACCAACTTCTTGTAGTTCTCAATCATTTGCAAATTTTAGTTGGTATTTTGTTCCATTCTTCTTTGCATATGGTCTTCAGATCCGGGATGTTTTTTGAAGCTCTCGATTGGATTTGAATTTTCAAATAACGTCACAGATTCTCGATTGGGTTTAGTCTGGAGACTGACTTGGCCATTTCAGGTTATTTACATTATTTTTAGCAAGCCATTTCTTCATACATTTGGATTGCGCTTAGTGTCATTAACTTGTTAGAAGTTTCAATCAAGAGAAAGTACAAAATTTTCTACCAAAATCATTAAATCTTCTTCCAAAATATTTTGATATGCTGCGGCATTCATTCTACCATCTATTACTGATATGTTGCCAGTACCTTTTGCAAAAAAAACATCCCCAAATCATGATGCTGTCACCACCAAATTTCACTGTTGGAACTGTGTTCTTTTGTTTGAAGGCATCACCATCTTTCCTCAATACATGATTTTTAGAATTACGTCCAAACAACTCAATTTTGGTTTCGTCTGTTCATAATACTCTTTGCCAATATGATTTTTCTTATCTTTATATTCACGAACAAATTTCAACCTGGCATCTCTCTGTCTTTTCAATAGAGTTTTCCGAGGGGAGCGTGACTTTAGATTGCTCCAATGAATTTCATTGTTTATTGTCCGTTTAGTGACACAGATTCCTGATGAAAGAAAATCATCCTGCAACTCTTGATGAGTAACCATTGGATTTTGTTTAATTTGATGCATTAATTTCCTCAAAGATCTTGAAGAAATATTCCGCGGAGTACATGTTCTTCTTTGAATTTTCAACAGATTTAAGTTTTATACCTTGTAATGAATTAACTAATAGTAGTAAATGAAATATTCAGGCTGTCTGTAACTTTTACCTTCTTTCCAGAACTTAACAATCAGTTCTTTTTGCGAATTTGTCAATTATTTACCTCTTGCGATGATGATAACCTTCTTGCACGAATATCAGTTACAAAATGTTCTGTTCGTATAATTAGGCTAAAAATAACTAGTGATAAACTTATTTGAACATTCTAGAATATTCCACTTGAATAATCTAGAGTATTAAAAAAATGTAAATATTTTATAAATCTGAAATTTACATTGTACGAATACTTTTTAATTCATTAAAATGAATAAATGAGATTTATTTCTATTAAATCATTTTTTTGTTTTTTTGGATATATGCATATAAAATTCAATTTACGGAGTTTTACATTTTTTATAATAAATGATACATTTTAGATGCGTGTTTTCAACAAAGGTTTAATATATCTAAGGATTATCTTTATTTATTGGAATTTAATCCTTTTTCTACTTGTAGTGAACTTGATTTCTGTAGAATACGTTAATTTGGTTGTTATTAATCTTACCTTGTCATATTATTATTATTATTATTATTGTGTATGTAAAGTTTAATTTGATAGTCAACATGATAATTATGGAAGCCGTTATGAAAAAGAGTTTGCTTTATATAATTTATTCCTTAAGAATTTTTTCTCTAATTATAAACCTCTAATTCTCAAGATTAATAACAATGTTATTGACATATTGTAGAGAAAAAATGAACTTGAACTTCAAACAGATGAAATAACAATAAAAAGAGATAATCGTAGACTAATTAAACCTATTGATAAAATACGTACGAAACATTTGTCACCTATATATACATATATATATATATATATATGTATATGATATAAATTCTTAGGAGAAATTGAGATAATTATAATTAAGTAATTCATCGAGTCTCGAAGAAACCTCAACAGAATGCAGAAAGCACTGGACGGCCGTCTCGTCCTCTATTTGGAACTCATCAGCAGTGCGCATCAAGTATCGAGAATTGAAACCTGGACAGTTACGTTATCAGGCAAACGTCATACCAACTGTAAAAACGGGCTTCGGTGACGAAGAGGTAGCGAATTAGACTCGATATAGCGCCGACCGATCGCATATTCTGTGGTGAAACTCATCCGAGTTTCCCTTACCCATAGAAAAAATGCCCCCACGAGCCATGACTACTATTGGGAGCATTAGAAGCCGATTCAAGTAAGGATATGTTATCAGGAGGATTTAAGATAATTATAATTATAATTAAGTAATTCGTCGAGTCTAGAAGAAAGCTCAACAGAATGCAGAAAGCAGCAGTGCGCATCCACTACCGAGAATTGAAACCCTGACAGTTACATTATCAGGCAAACGTCATACCAACTGTACAAACGGGCCTCGGTGACGAAGTGGCATGACGCTTGCCTGATAACGTAACTATCCGGGTTTCAATTCTCGGTAGTGGATGCGCACTGCTGATGAATCCCAAATATAGGGCGAAACGTCCGTCCAGTGCTTTCTGAATTCTGTTGAGGTTTCTTCCAGACTTGATGAATTACTTATATATATATATATATATATATATATATATATATATATATATATATATATATATATATATATGTTAAGATATTATATCGGAACATGCCAAAATCGCTACACAGTTGCAGTTGTGTTTCGATGCGTTTCAAATGCATCTCATCAGGCGATTATAAATTACTGGCAAGTGGACAATTTATTTAGATTTAAAAACAAAATACAACCTCTTTTACGAAAAAAAAGGTGGGGGTTATAAAGTTTTGGGACTTTACTGAGATCAACTAATCGAATATGACTTATGTTAAATTTAAACTAAGCGAAAAAACAAAAGTTAAAAAATATTTTACAATAAGGGGTCATGACCCGCAGATTTTAAATCAATGGCAGCACCGACTTCAAACAGGAGCGGATGTTAATGGATACATATTGTACACACCAGAAAATGTAATTTCCTAAGAAAAAAATGAGATGGAGCGGTAATTTGGCTTCCTCTTCTTAAATTGGAATGGTTATCTTCTTCTGATGCAGACATGCTTAATAGGTATTTAAAAAATAATTTAGTCACACGGCCACACGTCTGGGTGATCAAACTTATTTTGTAGGGTATTCACACACACCATATGAGTAGTGGTAGTAAAATTTTAGGCTTGTTTTTACGAAGGTGAAAACAGGAAAAATAAATGTACACAATTCAGAGAAGGCATGGCAAATTGCATAATAATTTCCTACAATTTTTTTTTATGTATCTGTGTGTGTGTATTTTACGTTACAATTGTGATAGTGTTCATATTATAAAAGGGAGTAAGTTACTCCGTAATATGAAAAGTCCTCTCACGGAGGGAAGTTACACACGTGTTGTCACCCCGACAGTTCTTAGGCGAAGTGATTGAATCTGACATCTTTGGTGGGATGTCCGTATTTCCGGCAGGAATGGTTTTTCTTTCATGCTGGGAATAATTTTATTATTTTTATTTAATTCATTTTAAACAAGGTTTAAGTATTATTTAAGTTTTATTTATATTTTTCATTGTTATTATTATTATATTCATTTGTAACAATAACAATATCCCTACAATTTCAATAGTAAACAAGTGTTAGACTAGCTTAACCATCATTCTACGCATACTATTTGATAAAGCTTTTTTTAGTCTGACACAAATTCAAGGCACTAAGCAGAAATTGAACTCTCTTCTGTAATAATAGTTTGCGATTGGAGCTTGCTAGTTCCAACTCTACGGGGAGTCGCCTAAGTTTATCACTTAAAATGCAATTTTAAGTTATTTCTGTTCACCCTCATTTCAGCTCACACTTGACGGATGGCATATATCTTTACATTCGATCAAGTGGTTTCTTCTTGAAAGGTCGCCGGTGTCCGAGAAGGGCATTTGAAATTTCTCAGCTCTATTGTTTGTGCAAGCTGTCAACTGTAGCAGATCGTGGACAAACTTTAAGAAAACTTAAGCAGCGAGGAAAATACAGGAATACCTTGGTGAGTGCGGCTAATGTGTACACCGGTAACTATAAAAAATCAATTTTCAATTCATATGGTTCAACTGAAGAATGTTTTTACCGCACTAATCGAATTTTGATTGCTAAAACTTTTAGCGCATTAATCGAAAACGCATTAATCTAACTCGCATTAATCGAGGGATGATAGCAGTTTCTTTTTAATTTTGTCTATATGTTCATCCAATACAAGGACAAAGAGCCACTCAAGATAGACAGTTACTGAACAAGGTTGTTGTAAGGGCGTAAAGCGAGGGAGCAGGAGTTGCATATTATGAGGATATGTAGGATAGATAACGTCTGACCCTAGACAGAGAGGTTAATATTGGAGTAGCATCAGTTGCTACCTTCATAGCTAGGACCCACGCACACAGAGTCGAATCATCGTCACTCGCTTCGTATTCCAAATATACAGAGAAGCAGATTCCCGAGAGAATCCTTCTCCAACCATTAAGATCCTAACCTCTTCAAGTATAGGGTCAACCGTTATCTATCTATCTATCTATCTATCTATCTATCTATCTATCTATCTATCTATTATGATAATTTACCCACGCACGCATGGACAGCTATAAATAGGAGCAGGTACTGCCTTTTGAAGCAGTAAGTTTCTAGCAGTCAGCTCTGACAGTCGGACCGAACATTTTTGCTGTAGCACTTTCGCTCTTATATGTTTGTATTACTGTTCTTGTTAATATAATTGTTTAACTCATTTTCTTTCTTTGTATCTTTCTTTCTAGCCCTAACAAGGCCACAACACTATCTATCTATCTATCTATCTATCTATCTATCTATAACTTTAGATGACCGTTTCATTCTCAAGCATCTCAATCATTTCAAGTTCCAAACATCGCCTGAGAATCCAACGGTCATTTAAAGTTAGGGTCTAATATTTTTTGTTAAGGTTTTTTTTTATTTTTTATTATTATTTTTCTTGTTAAAAACTAACTATTCTGATCCAATTAATATATATATATATATATATATATATATATATATATATATATATATATATATATATATCCCCATTTTCTGCATTTCTTTCAACCTTCTCCCATAACTCTATACCGTGAGTGGTTCAGGGACCTTGAATGTGTTCAACAATAATATAAAAATATATATAATTCACTTAAAGCCATGCCGGGTGAAAAAATTGTTGGTTGGTTGATTTTAAGGATGTCAACCCTTGTTGAGTGATGTTATGTCGATTTTTGAAAGGGACGCTAAACTCAGATGTAATGGTGAAACACACTAAGCCCGTTAATTATTACCTAATCCGAGACGCTTAGATAATTTACTATTTCTCATAGTGAAAGTTGTAAATATTGAGACCATTGTAAGAGCCAGAACTTTGGTAATTTTCAAGGGAGAAAAGTCCTTTTCATTTGTGATATTAAGGCAAGAAAATCTTCCTATTTCGTATCCTGAACCTCCACCACCACGGACGCTTGGTCGTGCATCGAATTGCACCAGACTTAAGAAATATCAATAGCCGTCGTCAAAACAATGGCTATAAGTAAAAATTAGCCACAGCAACTCTTGTCACAAATTACAGCCGAGGAAGACAAAAAGAGCCAAAACTTAGTGAGCAAACAAACAACAACAGAAATGATAAAATTAGTCCGAAGAAAAACATATAGAAGGATTAACAAACTAGACTGACTACAATTATAATATGAAAAACGTTAATCTGATCAAAGAGGAAAAAAGAAATATCGTTTTAAAATGTGCTGTACTTATAGGATAAAGTGCTCAGTATTAGAGATAGTGCGTATGTAAATCTAAATATAAAAGTGAACGTTGAAGTCAACACTCAGAGGCGATAGTCTGTTTCATGCTCGACGCAATATATATATATATATATATACGTGAAACGTGTGTGTATATAAATATAAATAAATATATATATATGTATAATTACTTCTATATTATATGCGCGGTACTTATTAGAAAGCGCTCAATATCAGAGATAGAGCTAACATATATGGTTGGATAGATGTGAGTTTGTGACCCTGGGTTTCACGCTTTAGCGATCGTCAGACAAACTGATTAAAAATAAATATAAATAATAATAATTTTTACCTATCATAATTTCACACAAACCCCACCACATGCGAGGAAATATTATTTAGCGGAAAAATATATATATATATATATATGACATGTATACATTCACGAGACATTCACGAGACATTTCCGCCACACTTCCAATCTTTAAATTTCAACATGCAAATGCGTATGTACAGACACAACACCACCCGTATACATACATATGTCATATCCGAAACTGCCCACATATGTTTATATATGTATGAGTCCCGACGGACGATCAAGTATGTATATGTGTCTGCATACATCGATGTTTGTGTTAGTACGATGAAAAAAACGACGAAGTTTCTGCCACCACTTCCACAATAACACCAATACACGCAATTTACATAAAACCAAAATTTAAAAAAAAATTAATCAGTTTGTCTGACGATCGCTAAAGCATGAAACCCAGGGTCACAAGCTCACATCTATCCAACCATATATATATATATATATATATATATATATATATATATATATATATATATATATATATAATTCAATTAAAATTAGAAAACAGATAATCTTAATGGGCCATTAATTATATTTTATTTCCGCAGGAAGATGGTTTTTTCTGGTTCATCAGATCACATTTCCAAGCATAAACATATGGTTTTAAATTTACGTATTATTTTTATACACTTTTGAGGGGTAGTTTTTAGTTGATCTAAGGTGATAGAGAGAGGTGACGGAGGAGGACAACAGATATGGTCAAAATTAGCGAAGAAAGGGATAAATATGAATAAATTTAAAGCTATTTTTATTAAAATATTTAAGAGTAAGGAGGGGACATTGTATTATTTCATCTCACAGAACTAGGAAAAAACACATTCCTGTGGAAATAAAATATAATCAATGGGCCCTTAAGGTTGTTTGTTTTCTAATTTTAATTAAATTAAATTAATATTCACTCTGGTTTGATATTGAGCTGTCTGGATTACATCCCGCTTGGGATTATTAATATGGATTACTAAACTTTTCATTACCTACCTACCTACCTACCTACCTACCTATATATATATATATATATATATATATATATATGAAATTAATTTAAAATTCTTTCGTTTGTGCGCATGTGTCGTCGCACCAACATCACAAATTTAGTCCGATGAAGTCCTAAAGAACGAAACGCGTCACAAGTAAACCTTTTCCAACTTTGCCATGCAATTCCCCCATTAATGAATCTATCCAAGACTATTCTGTAGCAGAGAGACAGACATTATAATATTGTCTTTTATATAAAACAGATTAAAAATTCTTCAAACATTTAATATCTATTGTGTGCTTCAGTTTTGTAACTTATAACAACGACTGTTTATTTTTATTTATATTTTATTTTACCGACAGATGATCTCAAAGCCCAGTAAGTTATTTGGGAAACCTGATCTGCTACGTGCCTCTGAGCCGTCTATGTCAATTTCTAATGAACTTTCCGAGACGGCCAGCTACAATGTGAGTCCCTCGTTTCTATGTTTTGTTCATTTTAGCGTTTCTTTTGATCTCTTTCCGTTTTATTTATTATGTAGTCGCAACAACATAACAAATTTCGTCCGTTGAGGTCCTAATGGACGAAACGCATCACACGGAAATTTTTTCCCCCAAATGATTAACAACAACAACAACAACAATAATGATAAAGAGAAATTAGTTTTTCCAAACGGATGCAGAACAGTTCTTAACCCGACTAAAGAAGGTTTCTCTCGATGGTTCTGATGTTTGCTTTTTTGGTCAGATTTTGGGAAAGTAGGTCGAGAACTTTTCAGCACGTAGTTAAACGAATGGCGAATAGAACACGTTTTTAAAAGCAACGTTTTACAGAAGTGAACAATTTGTCGTCACACAAATTTCGAAAAGAGTTTCATAGTATGGTTAAAAAAAAAATCACATCGGGAGAAAATTGCTTGAACCAAAGATAACAGCATTCATGAAAGAGTAAACCCACCTACCCTCGTTGTTACTGTCCGGCAACGGTGAGAACCGGCGAAGACATTTGTCTCTAATGATCCATCTGTCTGTGGACATTGATTGATGTCCACTTTCTCTAGATCGATGTCAATTCCGCTTGTACCTCTGAGGAAAAAAGAAAAAAAGAAGGGATAAGAAAGTTCAAACGAAACGGTAAGTGCATAGTCTTATACAAGCATCGATTTAAAATAATACTTTTAAAACATCGTCCAATAAATGACGAGTCCTTCATCGAATTAATTGCAAATAAAGCTCGTTTTTCTTAACTTCATATCTCGCAGAAATGCCGACATAATTCTTTCTTCTTTCATGAGCCGTAAGTACAACAGTTTAAATATCCGGGTAGTCTTTTAACTGAGGAAAGAAAGTGCAACACCAAAAAAGGTGAATTAGAATAGAAAAAGGTGCCTTCAAAAAGCGAAGCAAAGTATTAAGAAACAGAAAAAAAATCGTTAGAAACAAAGAAAAGGGTTACATGATATCAGTCCTTTTTATATGACAGTATATGCAAGACAATCTCCTCAGAAATGAGGATGAGATTTGAAGCAACAGAAATGTGGTTCTACAAAAGGATTCTGAGAATACCATGAACCGAACATTTAAGAAACGACGAAATTTTAGAGAAGATGGAAATAAAAAGGACACTTATGCTTAACATCAGTATGAGGCATTGAAATTTCTAGGGCACATAATGAGGAAAGAGGGTTTGTAAAATTTGATAAAACGGGATGGACGAAAATAGCTCATAGCCTACCTAGCGAGCGGGATAGACGAAAATAGCTCATAGCCTACCTAGCGAGCGGGATAGACGAAAATAGCTCATAGCCTACCTAGCGAGCGGGATAGACGAAAATAGCGCATAGCCTAACTAGCGAGCGGGATGGACGAACATAGCGCATAGCCTACCTAGCGAGCGGGATAGACGAAAATAGCGCATAGCCTACCTAGGGAGCGGGACAGACGAAAATAGCGTATAGCCTAACTAGCGAGCGGGATGGACGAAATAGCACATAGCCTATATAGCGAGCGGTATAGACGAAAATAGCGCATAGCCTAACTTGCGAGCGGGATAGACGAAAATAGCACACAGCCTATCTATCAAGCTTGAGTAAATGGATGATAAAACAGTGTTTAGTAGAGACAAGAATACAAAATTATTGAAGGCTACAAAGGACGGGAAATTGTGGAGAGCCATTGTCATCAAAGTCCTGAAGGGACACGGCACATCGAAGAAGAAGGTCAGTTCAGGACGTGTGCGACAATGGACTCTATAATTTCCTGACTCTTGTAGGTTTAGGTAGGTTACTCGCTGTTTCCCCATGACATTCCTTATTCCAATATATCCCATGAGTGTTGCAGACACAAAAGAGGCCTCGGCTCGCATGCGGTCATGTCTGTCAAAATCAGTTACATCCGGGTTTTCTCCGTTAGTAACGGATCAGCTCTGCATGTTTAGATAGAGGCCCTTCTGGAACTTTTATAGATCCGGGTTTCTGTCATCTGTCTCTTGTCAATAAAAATCAGCGATGGGCGAGACTTGGTGTCTTGTGAAGTCGGGGCCTTCAACAGTTTTTTCCTAAAGTTGCATGCCACAATTTCTGAGACAATGTTGTTTTTGTTTCCTCCCGTTTATTTCACTTCTCTGTCTGTTATCCCGTAGTCTTTGGGTGAGCAAGTGTTTTCCCAACCTCAATACACGCTTGCCTGAGGCTAATTCCCGAAGTTGACGGCTCAGAACGGGTTTCACTATCGTTGAATGGTTGGAAAAGACTGAATTAATCTGTGATCTGTTCGGTGTGAAGAACATTGCGAGTATCCTGATACTCCGATTGACTGGAGGCGTGTTCCAACAAGTCTGCAACGAAGAAAGAAAATATGTAGGCCGTATTCCAAGCCTTCTTTCCACATATGTCTCAGAAATTTCAATTGTCACTTTCAGATTTTGAGCATAAGTGTCTTTCTAGTTCGTTTTCTTCAGCAAAACTTCTCAGTTGGCCTTATATTCAGTCTATGCTATTCTCAAGATGCATCTGTAGGGTCGTATAATTGTCTCTTCGAGTTCGTTCTTGCTCTATAAGGAAATCGTCCAGTATCCACTACTATATCGGTGGGTGGCAGTTCAACACTTTCTGTTTCTTACGAAATATTTCTATGTCTTTATACTTTGCTTAGTTTCTAGAAGGCATCTATCGCTATTCGGATTCCTGTTACATATTCGGTAGTCTCTTACCCAGCTAGTTGAATTTCTCTACCCGTTTGATTCTGATATGTCCAATGCGATGCCAACGTTTTTGGCAGACGTTCGTGCTGAAGACAGTATTCATTCTGTCTTCTTGTAGTTTATAGTTTTTTTCTTTTGGTTTTTCTTTGCTACTTTTTCTCGTTGCAGCAGCTATACTTTTGCTTCCGCCATCAACAGTGTCATGTTTTAAGATCGTGGTCGTCGATAGTAAATCCTCGTTGCTTTTCAAGTTATCTTACTCTATGAATAATTGAATATATTCATGTTTTTAAATCACTTATTATATCTCATAACGTTAAGCAAACACATATTTGACTTTCATAACATTTAAAGGAAACGGCAAAGCTAAAATAAAAGCCGAAATATATAAATAATAGGAATGTATTTATAGACGCGATATAAGGAAAATATTCGAGTCGCCGTATACGCATTAGATTGATGTTATCAAGTCGTCTTCGATTTATTTACACGAAGCAACGTCAGTTTTTAAATTATGACTCGTCTTTCTTTCATCATATTTTCCTGCTTTCCTTATGGCAGTAATAGGCATAATGATGTTAAGATTCTCTTCCATCTTATTTTGTTTTTTACTTTTCATCGGTTACCGTCATTTTGATCTTAAATAAGAAATATGATGAAATAATATATTAAAAATTAATAATATTGAGTGAGTCAATGCGTTCGTTTGATTATTATGTAGAAAACTTACGTAATAAGCAGAACGAACTCTTTGGCTAACCCAATACTTTTTGCATAAAACTCCCTAGAGACCTTTTTTTTCGAACACGAGAGACACAGCAAAATTAAAAAAAAAATGTTTTTAATAATAACAATGCTAATGATGATGATGATAATAATAATAATTCTGTGTTTCCCGCCTTTCACGTATTTTAACCCCTGCCAATACCTCATAGATATTGGACTATTCCGTTTTGCTTGCGTGGAAAGACGGCAAAGGCATATCAGGGACGCTGTTAAGTTTCAGTAAGAAAAAGAAAGAAAACAAAATTCAAACAGGAAAGCCGTGAAATGTTACTACTACTACTACTACTACTACTAATAATAATAATAATAATAATAATAAACAGTTAAAACTTTTGTACACACCTAATAACGCTAATTTTTCAAAAGATTAATCTCTAAACATTCCTATAGACTTATAATATTTTTGGTTTTATTTCTAACTTTTTATTTTCCCTTTCTTCTTAACACAGAACAAAACATGTAAACATAAACCCGTTAATTCCCACCATAAAATTATGATTAATTATGAAATTTAAAACGAAACTTGAAGATTAATTATAGGCTTCTTCAAAAAGAAACAAAAGTTATTAATTATAATTTTTTTGGACCTTCTAAACACGTTATGTATATAAATGTTTATATAAGTATATTATGTTCCGAAGGTTCTCATA
Source organism: Acanthosepion lycidas (assembly GCA_963932145.1). Classification (NCBI taxonomy): domain Eukaryota; kingdom Metazoa; phylum Mollusca; class Cephalopoda; order Sepiida; family Sepiidae; genus Acanthosepion; species Acanthosepion lycidas. The sequence goes on from OZ010587.1 coordinate 82,643,362, forward strand.
GCCTAAGGTGATAGTGGGGACAAGTTTCCACTGTCTATAAAATGCCTCCATGTCAGTCTGACAACTAAGACCAGTTACAAAAACGTCCAGGATTGAGAGTTCGCTTAATAGAATCAACGTGTCCGTGATCTAGGCTAGCCTTCAAGGATATTGGCTTTAGTTTGATCTGTAGAGGGATGGGTTTCTCTAGATATTTTACGTATGAATGAATTCCTCCCTGTCTTTCAACCCCGGTATGTGAAGTGAACTGATCAGGTGCCCAGTTGCGTATCGACCAGATAACCACACGCTATCATGGGGCAGATGATGATGTTGATACTGATTGATGAACTTTATGCTTTAGAAGCTGTTCGTCAAAAAATACAAAATCTGATGAAATCTGTATGAAACGTCCAAGTAAACATTATCACATTGTCTCTCAATATAATATAAACTACTTGGTCATCTAACGATGTGTACTTTGTACCACGAACACTACTCGTGTATAGGTTCTTTTTCTTTTTCTTCAGGACATGGGTAATTATGGCTCTCCAAAACGACCTATCCTTTGTATATCTTCGCAGGGTATGATTTTTTTATTTTCCTTCTCACTACTTGTTTTGCACTGTGCCTTTACAAAAACAAGTTACATAGGTTACTCGCCGTTTCACTCTCTCTCTTTTACCTAGTATGTCCTGTGAGTGACAAATTTTCCAAGTCTTCTTTTCTCACTATGTGTCTTAGAAATTTTAACTGTCTCTCTCTGACTCTAAATATATGTGTGTTTTTTTTCGTTTCCATTTTCTTTAAAATATCCTCGTTACTCACATGCTCTGCCCATGGTATTCTCGCTATACTTCTATGGAACCGTATCTCGGCTTCATTTTGTAAGAAAATTGCCCAACATTCACTGCCATATAGGAAGACAGATATTACATAGTAGCTGAACACCCTTTTCGTTGTTTGCTATGCTGATACCTTTATTCTTTTTATCTAATATATTATTCTAATAGCTTTCCCTCCAAATCAAGTGTTGCTAGAGTTGAAATAGATCTTTGTGCCGCACCTTATCAAATGGTATAGATTATTAAAGAAATTTAAAATAGCTTGAAATGAAAATCAGACAAGTATGCATCAGATAATCTAACCATATTTTTTTTATAATCTTTAATTTTGGCAGATTACAGAATCTTACAGAACATCATCTTTCCATTTACATTTTACGAAAATAAGCAAATAACACTTATAGTGATGACTTAATATCATAAAATCTAAAATGTGTTTGGCTGAGGTGTCGTAAATGAATAACTTTGATCTTAAATAACGTATCAAATGGCTGTTTCCTTTTAAACGACATATAAACCTTTTATCTACTTGCCAAGTTAATATGGGTGGTTTTAAGGCAGCATTAATTTTTAATCGGTTGTTTTATTTAATAGATTCGATTTTGGAGAAATTTCAATGTTTATTTCGTGTGGAAAGCATGCTTCCTCAGAAAATGTTCCACTAATCATCTGAGAGGCTACAAAATAATTTTCTTTGTCCAGGAAGCCAAGATATAATAAAAACAACAATAGGATATAGACACATATTCACAAAACTAAATACATTTTATAGTGTCCTGATATATACTAAGTTTGGATTCTTCTTCTCTGTGCCGTATCCCTTCAGAAGGTGAGCGATCATGATTCTCCACAACTTCCTGTCATTTGTAGATCGGATTAAATTTTGTCTTTATACATGCCCTCCAATACCCTGTTCTGCAAAAAACTCGTTAGGGAGGTTATTCGACGCTTTTCTATGATCATCTCAACTTCAGTATATCTTTTAAGTGTTAAATTCACCAAGCCATCTTTTTTCATTATGTGTTGTACAGATATAAGGTATCTGTTTTTGATTCTCCGATTAGCTTTTTCATCAAAACATGCTAGTTACTTATATGTTCAATCTATGGTATTCTCAGCATTCTTTTATAAAACCAGGTTTCTGTTGCCTCACGCCACTCCTCCATTTGCGGTCGGAATTCCTTGCCATATAAGAGGATATTACATATTACTTCTGCGCCCTGATCTTGGTTTCTATTCTATAATAACAAAATTTTCCTGTTTTTTAATACTTTACTTAGCTTTTATAAGGCATCTTTTGCTATTTCAATGCGCCTTCGGATTTCGTTGACGCATTTTCCCGTCCTATTTTTTGAAAAAACACTTCCTAGATATTTAATTTCTTAAGTTATTTGATTTTGTTCTCTCCAATTTGGAGTTCATATTTGGAACTGTATTTGGAAGACAACAATACATTCTCTACATTAATTACTTTATACGGACTATTGTCCTCACCTTTGTCGCCATATTTATCACAACGTTTCCGCCATTGTATGCTCCGGCCTTCTTCAGGTTGTTGGAATATCGAACAGAAAATTTTATTTCGATCTCTGGGGTAGACTGTTCTAGTTCCATGTGCCATGTTTAATGGATGTCAGTTATCAGTTATCTCATGTTAATTCCCCTCTCCAAGTTCTTCACAGTCTTAACCGGGTATTGAACTCACACTCTTTGGGTCCTGTCACTGGATCTAACGAACGCCTTTATCCACTGTGCCATGTGTCCTCAAAGATATGGCGGCAAAGAAGAGGAAAATAGTCCGAATAATATAAATAGTGTACATAATACCTAATCTCAGAAATATAGACAGATAATGAAGGATCGGATAAATATGGCAACAAAGATGAGGACAATAGTCCGAATAATGTAAATAGTGTACATAATACCTCATTTCAGAAATAAAGACAGATACTGAAGAATTGGATAAATATTGCAACAAAGATGAGGACAATAGTCCGAATAATGTAAATAGTGTACATAATACCTCATCTCAGAAATATAGACAGATACTGACGGATCAGATAAATATGGCAACAAAGATGAGGACAATAGTTCGAATAATGTAAATAGTGTACATAATACCTCATCTCAGAAATATAGACAGATACTGAAGGATCGGATAAATATGGCAAAAAAGATGAGGACAATAGTTCGAATAATGTAAATAGTGTACATAATACCTCATCTCAGGAATATAGACACATACATTCTTCTTACACTTGATGTTTAGTTCTTACTTCTCACTTCCCTTTACTAGCTTCTCTAGGCGGCTCCTGTAATTTCCGTTCTGCGTCTGCTATGAACAGTGTCATCTGTGTATCTTATATTAAGATTGTGGCCATCAATAATATATTCTGATAGCCTAGAAATTTCAACTTCTATTGATTCTAAGTATAATTGTTCTAATTGTTTCCATTTTCTCAAAATCTTCATCGTTGCTCACATGTTCGGTCTATGTTATCCTCAACATCCTTCTGTAGATCCACATTTCTGTTACTTCAAGTCTCTTTATCATCTGTCAGGAGATTGTTCAGTATTCACTGCCATATAGGAGAACCAATATTACATATTTTACGGGATCTACGGGGAATGTTTGCCCGATCCCACGGGCTCGGTTTTAACCCCGAATTAAAAACATCCTACCTCGCGGGGAGGTAATATAAATGACCTTGCTTCGGCAATTAGTTGGAGAATTGTTTCCAGCTGTCTTTGTCGAACTCTCTCCATTCAGGCAGAGCGGAACCCAGACGAAGCCATGCCGAAGGGCAGAGTCTCGTCTGGGGTGGTAGACATCTACTCGACCCCATATATACGGGGTTTATGGGAAATTTTTGAACGAGCGTACGGGCTCGGTTTTGCCCCGCACTAAAACGGCCTGGTAGCACATCCTGCCTCGTGGAGAGGTAAGGTAAATATCCTTGCTTCGGGATTTACTAGCCTGCCACTCGATTCCCTGTCTTTCAGTACTGTATTCTCTTTTATAATAAACTTATTTTCTTTCATCTACGCGCATGTTGCTGTTCCTTCACTCGAGTACCAACTTTGTCGGTTTGTAACCTCTTTAAGGATACAACATTTTTTTACTTGCTTGATTTTGATATCTCCAATTTGCCATTTGCATGTCGGGCTGCTCGTTTAGTCGTAGCTATACATTCAGTCTTCTTACAGATGATTTTTAGTCCTTTCTTCTCACTTCCCTTTAACACCTTCTGTAAGAGTTCCTGTAGTCTCCTTCCTATGTCTTCTGTCAACAGTGTCATCTGTGCTTTTTATATTGTTAAGATTGTGGCCACTAATAATAAATCCTGGTAGGACTTCTAATTCTCTCAGGATTGCCCCTCACTCTAAATGCTGAATAAGTTAACATTAGAACGAACAAATGCGAATTAAGGTGGTAGATAGCTGATAGGGAAGATAATGTTAGATCATGCTCTTAAGTAAGGAGAGCCTATACACCTATCTTCTACCGTTTTTTTTTAATGTGGGGCAAAACCGAACCCGTAGGCTCGAGCAAAAATCGATATCTTGATCCGATCGCCGATAGTTTGACATTAGTGAAGAAATGCATAAATATTCCAGTCACTTGGAAGATCATGTTACACCTATCTTCAAATTTGGGGAGGGTCTGCTTACTTAAAAAAAATCAGTATTCAAGATCTTATTTTTTGTTTTGCTTTGCCTGCGCTAGAACACTGATCTCCAGCATCGCCGAGAAGAAGCAGGACACGTGCTTAAGAAAATGTTTTATAAGGACATCCGTCCTCGTTTTAAGCAGTATTCGTGCCAGAAGTAATATTTATTGTTTTAGTTTGACTTGTAACAACGTAATTGTATCGCATATGGAGGCGATATAAATAAACAAATGTTGACCAACTGGGCGTCAATGATATTAATAAAAAATCAGATTACTTCTCCATACTATACTCTCTCTCTCTCATATATATATATATATATATATATATATATATATATATATATATATATATATATATATATATATATATATATATATATATGTCTTGTGCGTTTATGTAAGTTTGATTAAAACCATTGAACGCCTATTTTTGACATTAATCTTTAATTAACTTTTCTTGTTTACGTACAAGAGAAGTCATGTCTGGATGCAATAAGTATAAATGCGATACAAATGTTGTTCACAAAAAAAAAATCCTTTATTGGTCAACAGAGTTGTACATATGCAACTGCTAATTACTAGTCCTTGGTTCTTTTCTTTCAACAACAATTTTCTACAAACAAAAATTGGTGTAGTTGCATGTCTATCCTTATAATTTTTACAATTCGGTCCATTTAAACATCTTACTTAGAAATTTCAATTTAACTTAAATATACAGTTGACGTTTTATAAATATACCAACATATCTTACCTACTATCTAATTTGCAGATGAGCAAGTATTAAATACCGTTCCACCCTTTCTATCTATGGTTTTTTTCGGTATCACGCCAAGCAAGTCAGTAAAACCTCTAACATGCAAGGGTCTACAAGATGTGGAGGAATTAGAAACAGAAACATTAGTGTAATGAGGAGAAAGAGAAAAGAGCAGCCAGGAGGACAGTAGATAGCGATTGACATTGCATTTAAATGTTTGCTGATTAGAATTGGCTGGAGTCGAGAGGGAGTTCCACAAGCGAGAAGTGCGAGATAAGAAACTGTTAGCATAGAACTTACGGCGGTTACATTTAGCCAGCTCAACCGTAGATTGATGAGATCTCGATACCAGTCTCGTACTGCAATCAAATGTACCATAATGAAGAGCTCATCTGAACAATTATCATGAAAGTCTCTCTCTCTCACTCTATGTTGATATATATATATATATATATATATATATATATATATATATATATATATATATATATAAATAAATGTAATGAAAAACAAACCACTTTAAGGTACCATTACGATAATTTATTTCACCTAAATCCTTTTTTAAGGATTCAGGATCATCAGGTAAAACTTCCAACAACGAATTGAGAGGAAAAATGGGATTAGAAATTGGTGGGTAGTGTAATTTTTGTAAATTAATAGAGGGGGTTGAGAGTGGTAGTTAAACAGACAATATAAAGTATAGGGAGGGGTTAATTTTATATCTCTCCTAAGTATGTTTTATATTCGGTTTACCAAGGGAGGGGTTAATTTTATATCTCTCTTAAGTATGTTTTATATTCGGTTTACCAAGAATATAAAACATACTTAAGAGAGATATAAAATTAACCCCTCCCTATACTTTATATTGTCTGTTTAACTACCACTCTCAACCCCCTCTATTAAATTACAAAAATTACACTACCCACCAATTTCTAATCCCATTTTTCCTCTCAATTCGTTGTTGGATGTTTTACCTGATGATCCTGAATCCTTAAAAAAGGATTTAGGTGAAATAAATTATCGTAATGGTACCTTAAAGTGGTTTGTTTTTCATTACATATTAGCTCTGTCCTAACATTGAGCTCTCAGGATTTCATCCTCTTTGGATTTACCAATTCGGTTTACCAAGTTCCTTATAACTTAAATATATATATATATATATATATATATATATATATATATAAATATGTGTGTGTGTGTGTGTGTGTGTGTAAAGTAGCGCACAGCAGTGATAGTGGTAATAAAACAGGGAGTTGTACCAAACAGTGAGGAATAATATATATATATATATATATATTTTTTTTTTGCTAATAAAAATCATGTTGAAATCGTTACACAAAACCTTTCATGTTTCAATACTTTTCTTACCATCGCCTGAAGAAGTACAATCAAAGTACTGAAACATAAAAGCTTTTGTGTACCGATTTCGACATGTATTTTTATTATAATATCTGATACTACTACTACTACTACTACTAATAATAATAATAATAACAATAACAATAATAATATATTGGTCTACTTTGTATTGAGCACTTTTTAAAAGCAAATGTTACGAATAGTGGAAATTTACTCCATCTGTTCTTTCTTTCATTTGGATATATATATATATATATATATATATATATATATATATATATATATATATATATATATATGTGTGTGTGTGTGTGTGTGTGTGTTTGTGCGTTCCCATGTATGACTATGTGTGTGTGGGCAATAGCAAATTCTAAAATTATGCCAATATCCTGTAACAAAAGGAAACGAAGGATAGGAAATTCGTTTTATTCCAACATAAGATTACTGTACTTGGGAAATTTCAGATTTCCCCTCAAAGGAATGGATCCCTTTACGATCAAGAATCCCCTTGGACTGTAGGAACGCCATATCTACTGGTGTTTTATGGCTAAGGCAATGTAACTGAGCCCAATACTGTTCAGGCTGGTTTGAATTCAGAGTATTCCTTCTCTTAGTTTGGTTGCCAAGGCTACAGGGTCTAATCTGTACTGTTACTTACCCAATAGCCGCGGAGAAAAGATGAATTCACACCTTTCCCAAGGGTATCAGTACGTAAGTGAATGTAATGAACTCGACTGGAATTCGAACTCGGTTCTCCGATTCATCAATCCGAACCGCTTTCCATGATTCCAACATGCCCGTTACAGATTATTTTTAACAAATCTGATCACTAATACTGCTCTTTAAGACCTTACAAATGTTCCCTTTGTCGAGTGTAAATTATTGAAGCAAAACTTGACAGTTCTTCGAATGAATGCCAAAGTGAACAACGTCTTAGTTTTAAAGCAGGTTGTTTTGACTTGTAATCAGTGACAATTAATTGAGATGAGTCGTTTCCAAAAAAACAATTTGTGCTGAAACATCTAATGTAAGAAGCGCTGTAGTAGTTTACGTGGAGCTACTGATATAACATTTTCTCGTTTCTATGGTTTCAAATAGGCTCACAAAGTCACTTTTTTTGATGAGTTCTAATTTTAAAAAATCTTTCTCGTTACTCACATGTTCCCTCTGTGGGTATGCTAATCATAAGAAGCACATATGAAGTTTCCTCTTTTGTAAGAATATCTGGAAGGATTGCTATCACGTAGCAGTTAAGCAATATTTTCTTTGTTTCTAGCAAAATTTTCTTCTTGCTTGATACTTTGTTTGGTTTTTGAAAGGCATCTTTCAATATTCCAATGCGTCTTCGGATTTTGGTATCACTTTTTCCGTCGTCTTTTATAACACGGCACAGTTAAATTTCTGTACTTGCTTGATTTTGACGTCTCCAAAACATTCCTTGCATCACGAGCTGCTCGCTTGGTAACAATCATAAATTATGTTTCTTACAATTCATAGTCTTTTCTTCCCGCTTCCCTTAATTCTCTTTTCTAGGAGCTTCTACAGTTTTATTTCAGTATCTCTCATCAACGCGGAGCCATCTATCTATCATAAATTGTTATGGTTGTGTTCATTTATAATAAATACTGATAGGACTTCTATTATATTGCTTTAAAGGTTAAATAAATCTGATGAGATGCCATATCCTTGTTAAGATATTGTCAATTTTTGAGTACTTGATCAATTCATTTTCTATCCATATGCAATCGGGTTATTCTGAGTTAATTCTTCAGCTTATTCGAATATCTTTCCCGAATAAATCAAGTTTTCCTAGCAGTTCAAATAGGTCATTCAATCGTACTTTATCAAATGCTTTTGTATAATCTATGAAACACATTTTTATTGCTTGTTCCTTCCAGTGTTTAAACCACATTCAGCAGCAAGGCCTCTGGTTGGGAAGTAACACCTGTTAGGGCCCTAGCTATGGGAAAATAGTTACCCCCCAAACACTTTGAAAGTATAAAAATATATTTTTATAGTAAAAATACCTGCAATACATTTTTGAAAAAAAAATACCAGCAATACATTTGACTCCAAAAAAACCGTCTTTACAAAAATACAATAAAATCTGATCTATAAACTAATTTCTTAAAAATACATATTCTATTCATACGAGCCTATACTAAAAATCTTATCGGTTTTAAATAATCCATTGACATTGATATAACATAAAACAAAATAAACTAAGTCAAACCAGATCCTCTATTATCCGGGGTGATAGCATCTGTTAGAGTCCCAGCTATAGGGAAAACTCCTAACTAGTGTCAAAACACTATGAAAACAAAATAAACCGAAATCTTTTAGTGTATAAAAGCATTTTTTATTTTTTTATCGATTGTGTTTCCTCTATTTGGCGAATTATTTTACTTTTTGTACGGAAATTCTACATTTTTATTTACACTATTTATAGTATCAAAATTATGCTCTCTATTTTTTTCTTATCACGTCGTTTCAACATTGTACCATCCGGACTTCTTCAGGTGTCTGTCAAGCCGCGTATTTCAAACTGAAACCATTTTTTTTAATATACTTGGTAGATTGTTCCCGTTCTGATGTACATGTTTATGATATATTTTCTCGTATTTTTTGGGGAACTGTTCAGTTGTTGCTAATACTTTTCAGTTGAATCTGTGTCTATACTGCCCGACTCAAGGATTAAAGTCAAAATTACTATGCTACCAGAAGATGTGATAATAATAACAAAAATAAGGATATCAGTTCGACTGTAAGTAAGGTAAATAATAATAATAATAATAATAATAATAATAATAATAATAATAACCCCTCATACTAAGAATTCAGACAGAAAATTCAACGCTTTGTCTTCCAGCTGGAGCCTGTTTTATGCTCCAACTAGGACTATATTTTCTATCGAGGATAGATGTTGGTGTTTGAGACGAGGTAAAAAACAGAATCTTGAATGCGGGTTTTCATGGCAGGGAGGCTGGCTCACCACATTTTAACATTTGTTGCAATACAATCTTCCCGTTGTGGTCTTTTCTCCTTCATCCAGTCGTGCGCCCTACTACGATAAAGCGAGTAAACATCGACCCAAGTATAGCGTTCGTAGTTGAGTTTGTTGCACTTTTTACATCTGGGTCAGAGGTTAGTATTCGAATTACAGTAGAAGACAAGAATAAAATTCACAGCAAGTGGCGACTCCTGCTCAGAATCTGGTCCCAAGCTCTTTTCTTCCTCTCACAGTTCGTATGGAATTAACACGTTTCATGAGTGGTACGAGATCATATATTTCACAGAATGAATTCCTTGTGTCTTAGTGGCTTTACTGCCTTGCTTGGGATAAACATGTTTAAAATTATAGTACGGCTCAATTATTGATAGATCTATTAGGTAGGTGCAAAAATAATGATGTAATAATGTCGTTTTTTGACTTAAAAAAATACGTCAAAAAACGACATTATTACGTCATTATTTTTGCACCAACCTAATATTTCCACTAAGTCTTTGTCGGCACTAATCCCGTCCAGGGATTGAACTCGCCAATGCTTTAACACAATAGGCTATTGTCCTAATTAGTTTATCGTCAGTTACTGAATATTTCTGGAGAAGATATCATCTTCCATGTCCGAACGATGCACACTCAGCTTCAACACGAAAAAACAAATGTATAAATCTTACAAGGGAAAACCGTGAAGCCATTTGTTTAATTGTTAGCATCGGAACAAATACGAGACAGGGCGATCTCGTATTTAGGGAGGCGTTAAAAATGGCTGATTAGTCTAGTTGGCTTTGTTATCGGCAGCTCTTAATTGTCATTACAAACGCTCGTTTGCAGGTGATTCATACCGAATGCATGTTCGGGTTTTTCTTTCGGAATGAAGGCCACGGCAGAATACGTTGTAACGTCTGCACAGGGTTTCCTCTTTCTGAATATCGGCCGAAAAAGCCCCAAACTTCTTCATTCTTTAATCACTGGGGATAATTATCGCATCAAAGACGACAGCTACATGCAATTTTAATATATATTTTGGGTTGGCCAAAAAAGCCGCTCATAATTTTGGTCGTTGGATGGCATAAGAAGCGTTTAGTCTAAAGTAATTTCATTAAAAAAAAATGTTACATCGTGTCAACTCTCTGTTCGTTAGGATTAAGTAGTTTGATGTACATGAGTTACTGTAATTCTCCATGCATAATACGACTTCATCAGTAATACGCACCCCTAAAATTATGTTGAAACTGTGGGGAAATGCTTCTATTCACGCACAATATGCACCTCTTGTTTGGTAATCAAAGCCTATAAATTGTATCTCTCCAATTTCATTACAGCCATCATTTCCGAATCTTATTAAAAAATGGTTTTAAACCCCCAGACGAGGCTATGTCGATGGGCAGAGTTTCATCTCGGGAAAGAGCTACTCGACTCCCATTGTATACAGGGTCCACGCGGAATGTTTGGCCGAGCCTACGGACTCTAATACTCCATATTAAATTCGGCCATATGCCACATCTGACCGTGTGGGGCAGTTGGTAGATATCCTGCAGCTGGAGATTCATTGCAGAATTTGCTTGACTCACTTCTAGCAATTAACTATTTATTATACGCGCCGCTGGCGAATCTTATATGTGTTGTTTGTGCCCTAAATATTATTGTTCATTACCAACCTTCGTTTGATTATACTATTTAGTAACCATCACTAGGTTATAACAGAATAATATTATTCTAATTTAGTTTTATGATAATTTTTATTTTATTTTAAATTTGTAAGTATTGTTAGGTACATATGATTGTATTTGACATCCTGATGGGGGTCGCCATCGCCGAATGTTAGTGTCAAATTATCGTATTTATGTGGTGAGTAGTTATTTCGCAATTGAAATCGACCTATGAAACGGCAATTATTTGTAGCTGTGCATAATACGTCCTACTAATTTTAATTATTATTTTTCAGAAAAAATGCGTATTATACATGGAGAATTACGGTAATTGCATGGTCCTATGACCCGTAGAACTGTGCTGGCGTTGATTTTAATTAATTAGCTCGGTTAGTGAGTTTTAATTTAATTAGCTAGACATGTCAACGTGTGGGAAGCACAAGGTTGTTTTAGGGTCACAAGAATAAAATATTATAAGGATATGTAGGATAGATAGCGGTTGAGTCTAGACTTGTAGATGTTAAAATTGTAGTGGTTAGGAAAATGACTTCTTGGGAGTATGTTTGGGAAGAAGCTGTACTCCATCTTCCCAACAGAATACGAATGGGATGAGGGAGATTCACCCATGTATACATGGTTTGGTGGATCTTAGCTTTGAAGGTTTGGACTAGTGGAACTTTGGAATGTAGCGCGTCAGCACATTTTCCATGGAAATAGCGAGAGGCTTGCAGCGTTTCATCTGTGGGAATCGGGTTGTAGGTTGGAAAATAATTTGTTTACCTACAAGGCTGCGTAGGCGCTTTACAACTCTGTCATGGCTGAAAAGGGACGATTCAGCTGCTCCACTACATATATGGCAGAAATATTTCATCTTTGGTATGATCTGGTTCTTGTGTTTTTATAATGCTAGAGATTCAGGTTGGTTTATTTTTTTATTATAAGTTAGGGGAAGAAAATAAGCTATATTTTATATTATATACAAGGGGAAATATGAAAGTAAAAACAATTTTGAAATTTCGCGATAAATCATCCCTGTAAACATAAACAGACTATCATTATTGTTTTGTCCGTGTATTGGTTAATATATTGTAATGTAATTGTCATCTTTGATAAGGGCTTATGCAAGCCGAAAGCTTAGATAAGCTTAAAACTTAACTCTTAGGCCCCTTATAAAAATAGTCGCCAACAGCCGTTTTCATAGTAATTAATTAGATGTATCAATATTGTGATTTTCTTTCTCCTTTTAATGATAATGTTATTAAGCTTATCAGACGATATGAAAAGAATTTACATAAAATAGATAGACAAAACTTGTCTATATTATTTAATGAACATGCATCAATGAAAAAATGCTGCCTAAATACACACACACAATATATATATATATATATATATATATATATATATATATATATATATTCCAGACTAATTTTCTATATATAATTAATGTATAATTCATATATATTTGGGCAGCAACCATCGTTTCAAACTTGTTTCGATGGATATGACAGATAAGCAAGACTTTATTAATTTTTTATTTAGTTTTTCCAGCATTCTACCATTTTTCCGTCTGGGAGGAGTAAAGGGGTGAAAAAATTGTTTGTATTGTCCATTGTCGCAAGAGCTTTCGGCCAACTTTAGCCATTTTCAAGATGGTTTGATTTTGGTGTTGTTAATTCCGCTTCATGTTTGATTGTATAAGATATTTTTGTGTCGTTTTGAATAATAGTAGGAGAGGTTATCCCGAGCTTCATATGTTGGCTGGAATTCAAATTGTCATATTTCTATTGTTGTTAAAGAACTTTCAACACCACATTGCCACTGCTGAAGAAGGTGAGGTTGACAGTGGGAGCGAGATGTTTTATATAAAGTACTTCTCTTCATGTAATTTGATTCAGACTTGTGTTTTCGGCCAGGATTTTCTTTAAGGGACTTTGCATATATATATATATATATATATATATATATTATAATTATTTAAAAAATATGATTCCTTCGCTACATAAGAGTTCTCATGTTTCAAAAACGAGAGCCGAAAACCTCAATGTAATTATTAAAATTAAATTGAATTAAAGTATCAAGCCCTGCTTCATCCTTAACCGAAAACTACACATTATTAAGTTTCTAAATAATGAAAATTTATTAAACCATAGACATAACGGTTTTTTGCCAACATCAACAAATTTTCGCATCAAATAATTAGCATAAAAAAAATTAAATTTCATAGTCTAATAAAAGGTTTAAAAGCTTAGCCACATCATAAGATAGAAAAAACCTTTATGAAGTCGTTAAAAAACAAATAGTAGTTCAGTGCGATGCGTTTATGTACGAAACAGCCCTTTAGGGGAAAAAAATAAAAAAATAAAACAAAATTCTTTAGACACTTAACGACATATTATGGTGCCAAAAGTTATTTTTCGCTGTGACTGACCAGAAGATGTGCGTACATGACTGCCATTATTCACTTTGAAATGGACATCCGACCCTACCTCGGCTGGACCTCTTTCCGAAGGTGACTGATATGTGGATAAAACTTAACTCTTAGGCCCCTTATAAAAATAGTCGCCAACAGCCGTTTTCATACTAATTAATTTTGAGAATAATCATGTTTATAAAGATGGGTAAATTTCAAGATTTGGTTATTCCTGAATTTTCGCTTGAGGATGAAACAGTGGTTGATACTTTAATTTAATTTAATTTAATTTAATTTTAATAATTATATAGAGGTTTTCGGCTCTCGTTTTTGAAACATGAGAACTCATATGTAGCGAAGGAATCATATTTTTTTTTTAAATAATTATAATTTAAGCTCTACATCTGTATGGAGCACTGGTTTTTAAAAATAAAAACAAAATACTAAAGAACTCCAGATTATTTACCTAACGTGTTCTTTCCTATATATCTGCACACACACACACACACATATATACATATATATATATATATATATATCCCTTGTGAACGTTTCAATTTATATTTTATTCGTTCTCATTTCATTTATATATCAAACCACTCAGCTAGGTACCGTCAGCCAGACACCATCACATATTTGATTTTTTGGGGTTTTGTGCAGAACTAAGCACACTTTTTGGAGGGCCGAATACAGAGACTTGGTGCACTACGTGCCACAAGGTCCCCAAACGACCCTCCACAGGTTTTGAATTAATTGACCTTCTCCTAGAGTATTTGACATTCAAGTCTGTCCTGTATTTATCCATGGCTGGAGGGAGATAAAGAGGATTCATACCTTTCCCAAGCACGTAAGTGAATGTAATGGATTCGAACTCGGCTCTCCGATTACTCAGTCCAAGCCGTTATCTATTACTCCATATAGAATATATATATAGTGTGCTATATTTACGGGATATAGTGCTCAATATCAGAGATAGAGCCTATGTAAATATACTTAGAGGCGACAGGCTGTTTCATGCTAGACGCAGTTGTAAGGCCGCCTGGCGTCTGCGTCTAGCATGAAGCAACATGCCGTTTATATATATATATCCGTTGGTTGTTGGGCCATTTAATCACTATTCTAAGCCTGGATTTTACAGCCCTATATCTATCCGGTTGCTTTTAGAAAGGTTTCCAATTAAAGTTAAATTATGCAGGAGGCTCCGTGTAACCCCTAGATGGCGAGAAGTCGAGGAGAGATGAATTCATAACGTTCTCAAAGGTATTTATGCGATAGTGAACGCACTACTAGAAATTGAACTCGGCACGTCAGTCTTACTTTCCGAGACGTTAACGAGTACACTACGAACACATCTCATGCAAATGTGTAACTTGTTAACACGCTTGATCAAGGACAAGGCAGAGCAATCTCGTCTTTAGGTAGGGGCGTTAAAGGGAGGAGCTAAATTATGCTGGTCGGCTTTGTTGTCGGGAGTCATAATTATTTTTACCACTGCAACCATTTATCCTTTTTTTTTTTCTTTTTTCGCAGCTGACGGTTCTGATTGCATATTGGAGTCTATTTTACAGAATGAACGCTATCGCTGGACATCGTTACAGTCGTTACGTGCCGCTTCATCTTCATGGAATATACATTCTCTTTTCTGTGAATGTCAGCTCTGAAAAGCAAAACCTAAGAAGTTCTTTAATCGTTCGTGATAATTAAGATAGGATTTGTCACATCAAAAGACGTCAGCTATATTCATTGTTTTAACATATCATTAATAAGAATGATGGCGCAACGCTCTGCTGGAAAATCTCCAAGCGTCAGTTTTTTTTTTATGAGGAACCAGTTCAAATTATCTGGTAAAAGAAGAAGAAGAAGAAAAAAAAAGAACGATGTTGGAGATATTACTGCTTCTAGAAATTTGCTTAAATTTTCCACTCAATAAACTTTCATCATTATCGCCATCGTGACTATTGCATCTACGACTTCTCACTTCGAGCTTACTAGAAAATTCTATTTAAATTTGAAGCTTTTAATTCGTATAATTTTTCGTTGGCAGTTTTATGATAATCTGAGAGCGTTTAATCCTGTCTTATTAGTCATAATTTCCAGTTGACAACTTGCTTCTTTTGCTCGCACCCACTGCTCTCCAGACTCCACGAGGAATTGTAGCACTCGGTGTGGAACAGTTGTAGCTCAGTTGCCATCGGCGGTAGACGCAAGGGGCGTGCCCATTTCCGGATATCCGAGGTGACTAACGCAGCGTTGTATGTTGACAGTTGAACAAAATATCAATCGTTTGTACAATGACTTATTCGAAGCAGTTAGAGCATTTGTTTTTCGTTCCGGCATTATTGTTGGTCTATACTAATGAATTAGATTTCTTTCCGCGAGATTGTGAGGAATATTTTTTATTAATTATAAATATGTGCTCATATATATATATATATATATATATATATATATATATATATATATGTGTGTGTGTGTGTGTGTGTATGTGTGTGTATATATATATGTGTGTGTGTATGTGTGTGTGTTTTGTAACCTAGGGATGGTTAGAATAGAATAACCACCCGAAGGTTGGTAATGAACAATAATACTTAGGACGAGAACAAACTCATATAAGATTCGCCAGCAGTGCGTAGAAGAAATAGTCAACTGTTAGAAGTCAGTCAAGTGAATCTCCAACTGTAGGATATCTACCAACCACCCCACACAATCAGATGTAGCACAATACCGAATTTAATGTGGGGTATCCGAAGCCGTAGCCTCGTCCAAAAGTAAGTTCCCCGTAGACCTCGTCTAAAACTGGGTCGGCTAGCTGTTTCCTGAGACGACACCTTACCCTTCCACACAGCCTCGTCTGGGTATCGTATCTGCCCGGAAGGAGAGAATTTACCCAGCAGAGCTAGAGACGAATTTTCGACTGCAGGATATCTACCAACCGTCCCACGAGGTCTGATGTGGCACAAGACCGAATTTAATGTGGGGAATCCGGCCAAAAATTCTCCGTAGACCCGGGGTCGGGTAGCTGTTTCTCGAAACAAGACTCTACCCTTCGACATAGCCTCGTCTGGGGATCCTGTCTGCCTGGAGGCAGAGAGTTTGACCGACACAACTGGAGACGAATCTCCGACTGCAGACCAACATACATTATTTACTACTGTATTTATGTGAATGGGGACATACCTATTATCGTCTGTAGGTATGCTACAAAAGTAAGTGTGCGTGAAAAAGGCCTTTAAGACTGTGTCCAAGCATGAAGTAGACTCGGTGATGACCCAATTATCCACTTTTATATTTACATATTCTCTATCCCTGATATCGAGCACTTTTACCCAAAATATAGCATTCCTTAAAACTCTATTTGTATCATGTATATATGGAGGAAAGATGTATGGCTGGTTCCCAGACTTCATGAGTTCAAGCGCTCTACTAGGCTGGCATCCCGCTCTCACCCCTTCACTGTCAAAACTCCTAAATGTAGCCGTCTCTTCTACTCTAATAGCTTCATGTCTCGCACCTCTCGCCTGTGGAACTCCCTTCCCTATTCCAGTTTCCCTGAGAGCTATAATCTCCAGCTATTCAAGTGTAATGTCAATCGACATCTCCAGTTGCCTTGTTCTATCCACTACCCTTCTCATACCCTCTTCTATCACTCCTATCTGATCTCGCTCTATATATTCTGTAACCCCTTGCGTCCTAGTGGCTTCCCGTCTTGCTTGGGGTGAAATGCTTAAAAAAACAAAAAAAAAACAAAGTTTTTATGTGATACATTTCGTCTTAAGACTTCATCAGACAGGGCTTGTTTACGTTGATGCCACTAGACATGCACACGGTTGAGAGAGGCTGAGAATTTAAAATTTATATAAAATATATTTTCTGTGTGTTTTGGACATGCAATATAACCAATTTTATATATATATATATATATATATATATATATATATATATATATATATGTACAAATTCATTCACTAGCTCAGTCACTAAATCTACTTTCAAAATCTACCACGATTCTAACTGTAGAAGTCATAACATAATTTACCTCCTAGAATGCACACTATGCCAGAAACAATATGTAGGAAAATCTGAATGGCCCTTTCACTACAGGATTAATAATTATCGCAATCGAATTAAGTCGACTCCCCATGAAAAATTATTACCTGTAGAACATTTCCACCTAGAAAAACACGATTTCAAAACCCATGCCAAGTTCACTATAACTGAGAGAAGAGAAAAGTTCAGAGCAGATAACAGAAAGATTTTAGAGTCCCATGAAAATAAGTGGATACAACGTCTAAAAACAAAATATCCAGCCGGGCTAAACCATAAATTTAACAATATATAGATAGTAGTACGAATATATAACTCAACAAATCAAAACTTACCCACATTTCTCACCCAAACAAGACAGACATGCTTACGGAGGTGTGGAGGCCTCACACTTATACACTCACCCACACGAATATACACACTTACACACATCATACTCACTCACTTCCTAATGAGCCAAATGATAACACACACCCACAGCAATACACACGCTTACACATATCATACTCACTCACTCCCTAAGAACCAAATAACACACACACACACACACACTTAACAGAGACACATCCCCTCTCCAGGACAATAAAACTGTCAAACTGACCAAGGGAATTCAGAGCAGCATGGATCCATCCAGCTCTTATCTCAAATAACAACTCAAAGGAGCCTGGTTGACCAACACAAGGAATGTTAAAAAATTCATGTTAAAAAGATAAAAAATAAAAAACAAAAAACAAATGAAAACTACAGACAAAAGTTCATTTTCTCCATCAAGACATTCATTTCTGCAGTTCACTGCTACCAGCAAGCAGAATTTTTTTTTTCTCCTGATGATGGCCATTTTGGCCGAAACTAGTCGAGGAATCTAAATGAAAGAATAATAATAAAAAACGAAAGAATATTAATCTACAACCCAGTGTGTCTGAATATTTTAATTTTTTATTATTTTTTATTGATCAATATATATATATATATATATATATATATATATATATATTGTTAGCACATTAAACCTGATTCTCTTGCCTGTCACATCTAATGTTTTTCCAAGTGAATTTCAAAAATTATAACGTCCAGTATAAATGGAAAACTCAGTCCCTCGTTTATCAAATTCAATGATGTTCCTAATGAATTTTAAAAAAAATCTATGAATTCTTTATTTTTCTTCGATGAACCACCATTTAAATAACGATTTCATTCCTTTGTTTGTCACGTCCACTGATCTTCCAAGTAAATTTCAGGTCTAACCTTAAATCATTTTTTAAATAACCTTTTGCTTAAATACTAGCCACATTCACTTGCTTGTCACGTCAAATGGCCCTCCGCGGCTTTTTCTGAAGTAACTTTAAATCCTATTTTTTTACGATGAAACGTCCCTCAAATGGTGACAACCGTCACTTGATTTCCATGTTCAATGATCTTCCAAGGGAATTTCAGAATTCAAAATCATTATGGAGAGTAGTGGGGGAAAAATGATGTCCGTGTATCGAGACGGGTTGTTCTATCTTTATCTGAAAGATGTGGCAGCCGAGGCAACTTGGGAGTCACATGTAGACACTCTTATTAAGTGAACACTCAATCGGTGACCGCCTGAGCGAATTGGGTTACCCAGCCTGAAGATATTTTTAACAGTGTCCTAGCTGCAAGATTATTGACTAATAATATTTAGTTGGACCCGTGGAAATCATATAAATGTAAAAAATTAAGTGTATTTCTTACCTCAGACCTCAAATGTCTACTTCTCCCCCACCCTTTGCCTGTATCTTCTTATTTTCTCCCTTATCCTTTCTTAAATTTGTTCGTTGTCATTTTTGTATCAAAATGTTATACAAACATAGATTAATTTCGTGTGAGAAAAAGCAACAATGAAGACACAAGTATGTTTTTTGCTGTTGTCTCTCTTTCATCTGTCTTTTTTTATCTCCTCCCCATCTTTACTCTTTCTCTTCCTATTGTTACTCTTACTCTCTTTTTGTATCTCATTGTCTCTTGAGAGCCAGTCAATCTCTCTATTGTCTTTCTTTCATTTTCCGACCTCAATATATACTTTTTTTTCGTTTTGCTTGATTTGCTTTGCGTTTTTCTCTCTCTTAAGTTCTACCCCTCTTCTTTAGATTATCTTTTTCTTTTGTCTTTTTCTCCTCCCAACTTTTCTATTTTGTCCCCGTCCTGGGTATGACGACAAACTGCATCCGGCAGGCCTCTAATCAGGAGGGTTTGTGGAGCGTGGAACCACCTCTTAATTGCTGGTGTTTCTACTTCTACAAAGCCAAACCAGATCAACCCTGACCCGGAGTGGTAGCACCTGTTAGGGTCCCAGCTATGGGCAAATAGCTAACCCCTAAACTGGGTTCAAAACACTATGAAAGTGCAAAAATAGCAGCTGTACGGTTTTGAGAAAAATATTACCAGTAATTCATTGACTTCAGAAAAAAAACCCTGATCTACAAACTGATTTCTTACAAAGAATACATTCTATTCATGCGAACCTATCCTAAAAATCGTATTGGCATTAAATAACCCATTCAGGCGTTGATATACGATAAAACAAAATAAAACAAAGCAAAGTATTTTCTTCTTTTTTTTCTTGCTTTTTCTCCACCCTCTTTCCCTAGTTTTTCCAATTCCTTTATATGATCGTCCTGGATATGACGATAACTACGTCCGCGTCCTGGGTATGACGATAAACTACGTCCGCATCCTGGCTAAGACGATAAACTACATCCGCGTCCTTGGTATGACGATAGACTACATCCGCGTCCTGGATAAGACGATAAACTACGCTCAACAGCAAGACCTCTGTTCAGGAGTTTTTTTTGGAGCGAGGAGCCGCCTCTTGCTGGTGTTCCTAGGTCCACCCTCACCCGATAAACTACAACCCTCTGATCGGGAGGTTCTGAGGAGCGTGGAGCCACTTCTTAATTGCTGGTGTTCCCAGGTTCACTCTGACCCTGGGTGTTAGGTTACCAGCTATGGGCAAATATTTAACACCCAAACTTGTGTAAAAATTAGTTTTAATAACAGAAATACTTTGTAATAATAATTAAAAAAAAAATATTACCAGCAATAATTTTTTAAGGAAAAATTATTATCAGCAATACTTTAAAAAATAACAGCTATACATTTTTCGAAAAAAATATTACCAACTATAGATTTATTCAAGGAAAAATATTCCCAGAAATAGATTTTTGAAGAAAAACTTATTACCAGCAAAAAAAAAAAAAAAAAAAAAAAATTGACGGCATTAAATATTAGATCGTTAATTAATGTCGTTTTTTGACGTATTTTTTAACGTTAAAAACGACATTATTTTTGCACCAACCTAATAACACATTGAGGTTGATATGCCATAAAACGAAACAAACCAAACCAATCCTTCATATGAATTTGCATCTTTCTCGGCCAGAATGGATCCAACCGGGAAGGGTTGGGTATCTGATTCTGGATAGAAAAGTGTAACAATGTTAGATACAAACAAGCGGACCATGAGTATATATATATATATATATATATATATATATATATATATATATTAATCAGAGAATAAAATTGGATCTTACTTGAAGTAAAATGTGCCATTTTTGAATCCAAAAAATGGCACGGTATATGTCATCATCCAAATATCGCCTCCCCCGCAATCAAAATAGGGTTTACTCCAATGACCATCACCGTAAGTAACGAGAATGACGGAATCATTTTGGAAGTCTCCTTGGGTTGTATCATTGTAAGGCTTCTGCCATACATCTGAAAATAAAAAAAAAGAGGAATAGAATATATTTACACAGAATTCTACCTAATAAATAAAAAGTAACATCGTTATCCGAAAGAGAGTGTTTAAAATAACAGCAATTTTGGTTCGTCAACCAGTTCGACATTTATTGTGTACTTCGTTAGAGTGTCCATGTATCAGACTAAATCTGGTTCAGATACGTACCTCTAGAATCAAGAAATAAAAAAAATTTCTAGCTTTTGAAAAATAAATATTGAAAATAAATAAATAAATAAACAAAAATAAAGTGGCCTCCTGGACAAGGTCGCAAAGGAAAGTGAGAAGAAAGTAATGACCATTACCTGTATGAAGACATTGTCTGGTTGTCAACTAGAGACAACCAAGATGTGAACGACGAATTGGACATGTCAAAAACCAAGCAAGTACAGAATTTTAAATATCTGGGAACTGTTTATATTTTCCATCGTCTTTTAAATACAGAGGATGTAAAATGTGGCAACGAAATCCGTAGTTACATTGGAATATCAAGATGCTTCCAAAATTGATATGTCCCGGAAAGGGATATATTTGATCGAAGTAGCTAAGTGGGTTTGGCTACTATAACCAAGTAGTACACGTTAGCAGTAATCGACCGATACTCGCCGTAGTCGCAGGTAATAGGTGTAGACCAATAGGATAGCCAATGGCGTAGTCCAATGGGCATTGTCATAGACTTAAACTCTGTCGTACCTACACGTCCGTCTGTATTTATGGCGGACACCAGCCAATCATATTCCAGTGAGGGGGAACTCAGGTATATGCATATATCAAAAATAATATCAAAGTTCTAAGAAACAGGAAAATATTTTCTTTAATAAGACTTTCGCTTGCCCAGGCCGGTAGATTTTGTGCATGTTATACCATCACATATATTTGTATTTGCTATTATTATAAACATTATATCTAGTGGGTATAGGCCTTTGAGGAGACACACATCTGTTTTTCTTTACAGTAATTCTAACATCTGCCGGTAAAGTCGAAAGCCAATGAAAATAGGCTTCTTGATTGGTATCGAACCTGCATTCCATATATTTTGAGGGACTATCTTAAAAGTAGGAATGATTAACTGCACCCGCAAGGAGAGGACAAACAGCAAAGTAAGTAAATGTCACTTTCACTGTTTAAAAATGTAACAGGGATATTAACTCAAACACTACATATGTTGTAGAAAGTCGGAATAAAAAAAATCTAGTAATGACTAAAATATATTTATATTAAAATTTATTAAAATATAATAAAAATTACATGATTAAAATCTATTAAAATTAATTTTAAAATTATTAATTTTTTTTATTAAAATTAGTTGATTAAATATATACTAAAATTAACCGATTACCCCCCCCCCCAGATATATGCTTCAAAAGATAACAACGGGAGATCTGTATTTCTTTAAAAGGGTAGTTGAATCTTGCGTTAATGCGAACTCAATCGTGTCTGAACTGATAAGCACACCACGCCACGCCACGCCACGCCTGATGGCGTTTTTTTTGTATAAGATACTGCTATAATCAAGATGTTGACTTTTCTCAATACTTTTAACAAAAAGTTAGGTGGAAGGAAACGCCTACCAATACTAGAAAAAACGATAAAAAAGAATGAATTCAGAAAGCAATTTTCGGGAAAAAAATTAAGAGACAGATGCTATAAATTTCAAACAACGGTGACGTTGAATATTCACTCAATGAATGCAGAATGTTTGCAAAGCAAAAAAAAACAAAAAAAAAGACTAATCCTACCACGACCACTTCCGCTGTTTTCATTCGCTGGAGAGCTCCACAAATATATTAGAAACATTTTTTTTTAATTCTAATAGTATCTTGAATATTTTAATTTTTGATACTAGATTTCACCCAGTAAAATGCTCGAAAGTCATCTGAAAAAGGCTGCACAAAAAAGATTTCACTGTTAACTTGTAATATTTTAATATGATGTCCCTCTTAAATAATATTGGAATACCACCTGTTTATTATTATCCTGGCAAACAATAAATGGCACATATTTTTTGGTGTGAAGTAAAAGTTGACAAAAAAGACGATCACGATGCTGTAGAGAAAGAGGGCCTGAAATAGCCTGACATTTTTCACAGATGTCTGTTGCAAGCATAAAATCGACGCCTGAAAACTTCAGCTTGCAACTCAAAATAATGTGTTTTTCCCCTGTTCCGTAAGGTTCACAATCACTTCAACATTGTCATCTCGATGTGGGCACTACAACGTGGTGTAATGGTTAACAAGCTTGTCTCGCCATGACAATTACGACTGAGTAGGGAGTCCAATCCGCACTGAGTGCCACAAACTTTCGGCGTTGTGCCACATATATGCTACGATTAGAAAATCAAGTTCACATCGACGTGGTGTAATGGCTAGCAAGCTTGTCTTGCCAGGACAGTTACGACTGAGTAGTGAGTCTGATCCGCGCTGAATACTCCATAATTCCGACCTTGTGCCACATCCTAGCCAAGCATAGAAAATCACTAGGTTCACAGCCTCACTGCGCGTCTGTTAGCTGCTGCGCTTTTCATAAGTAAGTTTTTACGAGTTGAAGTTGCCAGTTTCACGCCCAACAGGTTTGGGATTCAGATTTTTCCTTTTCTTAGACTGTGTTGCCAGCGAAAGTTGGAGAGCCTACTCTGCCCTGCGGAGGTGAAAAGAGATAGATTTATACCCTTTCCAAGGTTATTTGTGCGAAAGTGAACGCAATGTTGGAATTTGAACTCGATCCATTCATTCCACTTACCTCACCGATAACCGCTCAACTTCTCGCACATCAGTCGTGGTTAGGCTAGAGCCAAGTTATTAGGTTGGTGCAAAAATAATGTTGTTTTCTCACATGTGAGAAAACGACATTATTTTTGCACCAACCTAATATTTGTTTTATTTGAATATACATGTAGCGAGACCAATATTGCTTTTCGGCAATCCCTCCCCACCCGGCTAAAAACAGTTGACGGTCACATTATAAAAAATATGTATTAGATATACAGTGGGTAACAAAAGTATTTAACACATCGTTTTTTTATAAATTTCACAATAAAATATTGTTCAATTTGAATGATCATTGTCTAACTAAACATAAAGAAAAATTGAGAAACGGTGATTTTCTGTACTTTTATTGCCAATTTTCGAATTTGACTGTGTGCAAAAGTATTTAATTGTGCCGCTTTATAATCTTCTGTCACATATCGTAAAACAATTCCTTTGTTTTAACCATTTTTATATGTTTAGATAGTGGGACAATCTGTATCAGATGTGTTATCGCTAAGTGCCGATTGAGTGATGTGATTGGTTAATACATGTACTGAAGACAACCTGTGATTGTTTGATGTACAAACCATATCAAAATAATTGAAAATAGTTTTAAAATACCCTTTTTACAGTATTATTTGTGTAGATGTTAAATACTTTTTCACCCACTGTATATTGCAGAAAGGTTTTGACCAAACGATAAATGTATGTGACTCAATTTCTCACCAGAAAGCAGACATTCTTTTATGTAAAGTCATTGTAAAAGATTAAAAGGCAACCTTTCTCCTTTTGCAGATAAAATCGTGCTGTTTGACTCATTGTCTCACATTATTGAGACAGGACCAAGAGAAACTGGTCTTTATATAAATGTCGGCAATGCAGATTCCTGTCTGGCAAGCCATTAAAAATGGTCGATCAGTTATTCTATTTTGGAAGTAATATCTCTTGCAGTAAAAGTGATGTGAACATTCCTACTGGCAAAGAATAGGATGCAAGGGGCACTCTGACAATTGTATGGACATCTGCTTTACCGGATAAAATGAAACAAAACTTCTTACAAGTCGTAGCCAAGTCTTTCTTGCTCTATGAGAGCAACGCACAGGCCTTGACGAAACGATTGAAAAAAAAAACCTATAAAATACTTTATGGCGTATATAAAAGAATGCGACGTGCTGAAATAAATCTATGCTATAGAAACAGTACCGTACACAATCTATGCTAGAAACAATGCCCTACAATATCTATGCTACAAACAGTACCCAAAACAATCTATGTTACAAACAGTACTCTATAAAATCTATGCTACAAACAGTACCCTACAAAATCTATGCTACAAACAGTACCCTATAAAATCTAAGCTAAAAACAGTACCCTATGCAATCTATGCTACAAAAAGCATCCTACAAAGTCTATGCTACAAACAGTACCCTACAAAGTCTAAGCTAGAAACAGTAACCTACACAATCTATGATACAAACAGTACCCTAAAACATCTGTTACAAACAGTACCTGATATGTCCCGGAAAGAGCTATATTTGTTCTAAGTATCAAAGTAGTTTTGGATTACTGTAACCGAGTAGGATGATCTAGCAGGTAACCATAATGCACTGAACCTCGTCGTAGTGGTAGACAATAGGCGTAGGCAATAGGCGTAGTCAATAGGAGTCCCCCTTGTACCTCCACATTAGTCTGTATTTATGGCTGACACCAGACAATCATATTACTGTGAGGGGGAACACAGGTGTATGCATATTCATTACATCAGTACCCAACACAATCTATGCAACCAACAATACCCTGCACAATCTATGCTACAAACAGTACCCTACAAAATTTATGCTACAAACAGTGTCCCACAGAATCTATGCTACAAACAGTACCAAACAAAATTTATGCTACAAAGAGTAACCTACAAAATCTACGCTACAAAAGGTACCTTACACAATCTATACTAGAAACAGTATCCTATAAAAACGGTTCTGTGAGCATCTACTTCAAATACTTGCGAGAGAACAAGATTTGCAGAATAGTCATGGAAAAGTCTTGGAGAAGCAAGGATGTGATGTTCTGTTGCGGACCCCAAAAGTTGGAAACCCGAACACTGGTCACCTATTCAAAACACATCCAGCAAAGATGGGGAACGGATGATTACCTGCCTGAATACTTAATTGATGTAATTAAGAATCGTAAAGTCAGGAGAAAAAAGAATTGAATCCGTGCAATCGGTATGTCGTGATGATAATGATGAAAAGACAAATATTTTAATCATTTCACCTCAAACAAGGTAGGAATGCTATTAGTACTCAGGTGGGTGGTTACAGAGAGTGTAGATGAAAGAAAAGACTGAGTGCAGGATGAACTGAGGAAAGGATAAAATCTGAACGGTGTTCAAGAGATACATGGGGATTAGCGTTGCATTTACATTTTTGAAGATTGTAGTTATCAGGGAAGCAAGGAAACTGAAGCGAGTTCCAAAGGCGGGAAGTGCAAGAAAAAACTGTTGGAGTCGAAGTGGTGGTTACATTTAACTAATTCAACAGTAAAAGGGTGGGACCTACGCTTAAACTCACGTAGTCCGGGTACCAGGGAAAAAAGCTCGTCAGAGCATTTCCCATGAAAATATTTGTAGAAAAGACAGAGGGAAGCCACGTCACATCGGTGAGAAAGTGAGTGAAGTGTTGATGCCAAATTAGGATCGAGTATATTTGCATTTCCTTCTTTAGATTTTGTCAAGAACCGCGAGATGAGTAGCAGGAGCACCAGACCATATATGGCAAGAGTATTCAATGTACAGAAGAATAGTAAATTTGTAAATGGGCAAGATTGACTCTGACGAGAAAAACCTTCTGGCACGACACAATGACCCAAATTTCCTTGCAGTAGATGCAGTTATTGATTTGATGTAGTCGTTCCACTTCAACGTGAAACGTGAGACCAACAAGGCGCAGTGTGTTGCTCTCCAGGGGCCTAGCATCGACCATTCTGATAGCGGGCAGGAAATTTTCTCTATAGTGGTTAAATGAGAGCAGTTTAAAATTTGCGAGCCATTTCTTGCCCCAGTTAACAACTGATTGGAGTTCCTTTTCAAGAATGTCAACCAGGTTTGTTAACTCTTACGGATTTTCTGTTGGCACGGGATTAAATGGTAGTGTCATCAGCATAAATGCCTACTTGGGAACATTTGGCATTAGGAAGATCATTGAAGATCAGAAACAGCTTAGGACCCAGGATAGAGCCTTGGAGAACACCTTCGTTTGTGTGAAAGGATTCGGAAGTGATGAAGGTCGGCGGGCGGAACAGCCGAAACTTTGTAATAACAAATCTGAGGAAAATCAAAATAGTGTATAAAGTTTTCAGTTTTAATTTGTTTTTAGGCTTTGACGTCATCAACGACAAATATATCTGGATCGTGTAAAACAAAACCCATGAAAATGTAAATATTCACCATTTAATCAACAATTAAAGACATCCATTTTGAATGAGAGATTTAAAAGTAAGAAATTTATTAATATCTCCATAATTGAAATTTAAATATGAAACACGGTTTTAGGGTCGTGACTTAAAGGCTGCAGGACTATTTCCAAAATGCTAAAAAAATGCACCTGTGCAGGTTGTTATCGAAAGTATCGTATTAAGAAATAGGTAGATACACAGATGACACTGTGTTGATTCTTCTTCTTCTTCTTCTTCTTCTTCTTCTTCTTCTTCTTCTTCTTCTTCTTCTTCTTCTCCAGGCGATCATGGCTCTCCGAAAATTTCTGCTTTTTTGTAGCTCCATATAAATTTTGTTTTTTGTTATCTTCTAAATCTTGCTCTGTAATTCATTCAGGCAATATCGTCACGTAGTTTCTGTGTGTTACCTTCAATCTGCCCTGGGTGTATCAAATTTTCCAAGCTCTCTTTCCTCATTATGTACTCTAGGAATTTCAACTATCTCTTCCTGATGTCAATTATAAGTGTCTTTTGGTTTTCCCTTCCTCTAAAACTTTGTCATCCTGATATAGAACCACATTTCTGGTGTTTCAAGTTTTTTTCATCTGTGAGGAGATGGCCCAGAAGTCACTGCCCTATAGGAGGACTGATATTACGTAAGCGTTCAGTATTCTTTTCTTTGTTTCTGTTATATATGTTACCTATAAACACTAATGGGTATGTCCAAATCGTCATAAATACGCTGGACACTATTGTAAGTGGGGATAATATGCCATTTAAGTAGTCCACCACTAGCAGTGGTTTACCTACTTCACGGCGCTGGCGAGTATTGTATTTTGTTGAATATATAAAGATTGCCATTTCATTTCCAACCTCCATTTTGGTTATACCTCATTCAGCGACCTTTTCTAGGTTATAACACAGAGATAGATAGATACTGAATTGGTTTAGATAGATAGATATTGACTTGACATAGTGTGATATACCGTACTTATGAACACTAATAGATATGTCCCAATCGTCATAAATATGTTGGACACTATTGTAAGTGGGGGTAATATGCTGTCTAAGTAGTTCATCAGTAGCAGTGGTTTACCTACTTCACGGTGCTGGCGAGTACTGTATTTTATTGATGTTATAAAGTTTACCATTTCATTTCCAACCTACGTTTTGGTTATTCCTCATTCATTAACCCTTTCTAGGTTACAGCAGTTTCTAACGAAATTTGGAGATTTCTCAAACCTACAAGAGCTTCGAAAAAGGGACTATTTATGAACTGTAAGAAGAGAGAATGCCTAGTCGCCAGTAAAAAGAGATAGTCCCAGGTTTTCAATTCGTAGCTAACACGAGCTACTACGAATTAGAAACGTCAGAATGAAGACATTGCAGGCATTCAACTCTCTGCGTAGTGATTGTAATAGAAGATGGAAAAATGTGACACAGAAACCCGAAGGCTAATAGGAATAGGGAAAGAATTTTAAGAGTCAGGAAAAAATTGTTACTGCTATATCTCCTTATCATTATGACAATGAGTGCTGAACAATTTCTTCACAGATAAAGAAATAACAGACATGTGATTCTACCGACGTACACTGAGAATACCATGGACTGTGCATGCGAGCAATGAGCATGTTTTAAAGAAAAGAGGGACTAAAAGAACATTTATACTTAAAATCAGTTGACATTTCTGGACCACACATTTAAGGCTCGGTGAATTTAACACTCACAAGACATTAAATGCCAAAGAGGCATACAGATGCAATGAGTAACCTTCTTAATGCGTTTTTGTGTATGGACTGCTGAGCGGGGACAAAGAAGGGTGGTAAAGAGTCAAAATTTGCTTAGAGCTAGAAGGGAATTGGGGAGGGCCATGATCAACCACACCCCGAAGGGACACGACACATGAAAAATGAATATACCAGGGCGACAAAAGTAACGACCTATTATATTTATTAAATTTTATTGAGCAAAAGTAAAT
>OZ010587.1:82675501-82730501 GCA_963932145.1 Acanthosepion lycidas
TTAACGCGGCCTTATGAATAGACATTATTTAAGTAGATACTTTTTTACAAAGTTAAGAAGCAAGGAATATAGACAAAAGACGGACATTCCTCACTTGCAATTGAAATATAGTTTCTAGTTTTGTTCCTGTAATTTTTACCGGAAATTTCTGTTCATAAAATGTATTTAAAAAGAGGTTGACCGCTAGAAATACACACTTTACACAGGTATTTACTTACTGCCATAAAGTCCAAGAACTGATCGCAAAGAAAGCGAAAATAAAGGACTAACCATTAATTGTAAGAAAACATAATATATGGTTGTCAGCATAAGAAACCACCCTACAAAGTGGAGATATTAAAATCAGGTAAGTATAGAAATTTATCTCTCTGGAAAGTGTTTTATTAAAACACTTTTCAGAGAGATAAATTTCTATATGCCGGAAAATGTTATACAGAAATCTGAAGGTAGATTGGAATAGAGAAAGAAGTTTTTTTTAAAACATAAAGTACAGGGTGTCTCTATAAATTCGAATAACTGAATAAGTATATCACGGGCAAACGAAATTAAATAGGTTTCATACTGAACAATAAACGATTTATTTGTCAAAATTCGTACAAGATATTCAAAAGGGATGTAGACTTTTAAATGGATTTCACAAAGTGTCACAAATGTTCAACAGTCTCACCACCTGTGACACGACACACGTCAAATCGCTAGTCCAGCTCTTGCTAAACACGTTGTAGCATGTCTTGCGTAACATTCTCCAGTGATTCTCTGGTCAAGTTCCTCTAGGCCAGCGTTTCTTAATTTTTTTTCATCAAGACGCTATTTTTCATGAAGAGGTTTTTCGCGACCCCAGGTATTAACCAACTACCCTGAAAATAAACCCGTTGTCTATGCACTAGTCGCAACGGGGCCGCACGCGCGTTTTATTACCGCAGCGCTTGCGTGGCGCCACACGTTAAATACTGTGCGTGTGTGATAATTAACATATGAAAATGAAATTCAAGTGTTAGAATTTAATTGTCGCGACCCCAGAATTTTGCTTCGCGGCCATATTTGGAGTCGCGACCGATAGTTTAAGAAGCATAGCACCATAGAAAAAAAATCACAAGGTATCAAATCTAGTGAATGTGGTCGCAACTTCATCAGCACATTGTCATTATCATTTGGACGCCTGATACATTTCCTGGTAGATTTTAATTGAGATAAGTCTGCATTGAGGCGCTGAAGAATGTTACGCAAGGCATGCTACAGCGTGTTTAGCAGGAACTGGACTACCGACTTAACGTGTGTCGAGTCATAGGTAGTGCGCATATTGAACATTTGGGAAGCTTTGCGAAATAGGGTATAACATCTTCATCCCTTTGAATATTTTGTTCGCGTTTTGGAAAAATGAATATTTCATTGTTTAACATGAAGTCTATTTATTTTCGTTTGCCTAGGACAAATAGTTACTCAGATATTTACATTGTAAATGATGTAAAAATGTTCACTATATACATTATTCGGACTATTGTCCTCATATTTTTCGCCATATTTTTTACAACGTTGTAATAAATATGGCAACAAAGATGAGGACAATATTCCGAATAATGTAAATAGTGTACATAATAACTCGCCTCAGAAATATAGACAGATACTGAAGGATCAGATAAATATGGCAACAAAGATGAGGACAATAGTCCGAATAATGTAAATAGTGTACATAATATCTCGCCTCAGAAATATAGACAGATACTGAAGGATCAGATAAATATGGCAACAAAGATGAGGACAATAGTCCGAATAATGTAAATAGTGTACATGATACCTCGCCTCAGAAATATAGACAGATACTGAAGCATCAGATAAATATGGCAACAAAGATGAGGACAATAGTCCGAATAATATAAATAGTGTACAGAATACCTCATCTTAGAAACATTGAAAGATCGGATAAATATGTCGACAAAGATGAGAACAATAGTCCGAATAATGTAAATAGTGTACATAGTACCTCATCTCAGAAATATAGACAGATACTGAAGGATCGGATAAATATGGCAACGAAGATGAGGACAATAGTCCGAATAATGTAAATAGTGTACATAATACCTCATCTCAGAAACATAGACACATACTGTAAAGATACTTTGGGATACCTTGTATTAAGAAACAGGAATATTTCGTTAGAAAGAATGAAGAGCGTTTTGAACTGTTATTTACCATATCCCCTCATCTCTTTCATGGCAGTGAATGATTAACAATTTCCTAAGAGATGAAGGGGAAACTTTAGGAAACAGTGCTTTCTTACTACAGAAAGATACCGAGAATATCATGGATAGAACATGTGAATTGATGGAACACATAATTCATATTCTGATGAAAAAATAACAGCTGGGCTCGAAGCATCCATCAGAGGATGGACCTTATTCCGGGCAGAAGCATGATTACGACTAACTGAAGTCACCTCTGCAGTACCTCATGATATCATTAGATTTTCTGTAGCAGCATTTGAATGTCATATACAACAGCAGCCTCGTCATATATTTCTTCTCACCTTTACATCGTTTCAGTTAATTTTCATTGGCTCTGAAATTAAACCTTAATTTATTGATGAGATATTTAACTTAAATGATATTTATTCTGTAACATATCGAATTTTTCAAAAGGGCCAACGAGAGTGACGTGAGAAGATACTGCTATTATGTTGGCGATCTTACTCTTAGATAGTACCTTTCGAGACCCAGGTATACAGTGTTCTTTACACCGAAACAATTAATCTGTGAGTCACATACTTTTTCAATCAGCATAATAACACATATTTGAATTAAGTGATTATATAACGCAGTAAAGACACTGAACGAGGGAGGTGGATCAGGCTGGTGGGGCGAGACGACTTTATACGAGGGCGGGCTGAAAAGCTCATAGGCTTACTATGAAGAAGTGATACTAAAGCACTGAAATCTTGGAATTAATTGTTTCTTTCCAGTTAAACTGACATCTGACTGTTCAAAGAAGACTTCAAAAATAACAAGTAGCGTCTTCACTTAAAAATGGACAAAAATTGGCATCGTGGTGTTACCTGAAGAAAAAAGGGTTTAGACCCCAAGGACATTCATGCTGACATGGCTGCTACATTAGCATATGAAATAAAGAGGGTAGCTGAATCTAGGAGGAGAAGATGACCTAAAGTCTGAATGTCGTGCAATCCCCTCACTAAGGAAAACATTGATCATCTTCCCCAGATGGTGACGGAGGACAAGCGATTAACCATAAATCAAATAGCCAATGCTATTAGCATATCTCGTGAGAGAGTTGAAAACATTCTGCGCACTGAACTTGGCATGACGGGAAAATCTGACATTTTTTTAGGCAGATTCAGCGGGTTTCTCTGAACGTTTCCTAACTCAAGATCAGTGTTGGGTTCATCACTTTGTGTCAGAGTCAAAGAGATAATCCATGCAGTGGAGACATCCCTCCTAAACTACCCACAAAAAGGTCATGGTTGTTTCATCTACAGGGAAAGTAATGGACTCAGTTTCTTTCGATGCAAAAGACATTGTGTTTATTGACTATCTTCAAAAGAGTCACCACATCAATGGAGAGTACTATTTCATTTTGTTGGAGCAGTTAGGAAAGTCTATCTAGACCAAACACTCAGGAAAATTAACGAAAGGGGTTAGGATTAATCAGGAAAATGCTCCAGCACACAATTCCTTGAATTTAACGGCTGCCATGCGTGATTTTGGCGTTGAACACTGTTATATACCGTACCAATGAACACTAATGTGTATGTCCCAATCCTCATAAATACGTTAGACACTATTGTAAGTGAGGGTAATATGCTGTAAGTAGTCTACTACTAGGAGTGGTTTACCTACTTCACGTCGCTGGCGAGTATTGTATTTTGTTGACGTCATAAAGATAACCATTTCATTTCTAATCTCCGTTTTGGTTATTCCTCAATCACCATACTTATTCTCTTGATTTGACTATCATCTGTTTCCCAAAATGAAAAAAAAAAGAATAAAAAAATAAACACTTGGGTGGAATCAGTTTCGCAGTGTTTTTGATTACTGTTGTTAAATTTTTTTTTACCAACACGATGAACAGACTTCTTTGAACAGTCTGATGTCAGTTGACGTGGAAAGAAACAATGCCGTTATTAATAGGAAGGATTGTAATTTATGCAGGCAAGATTTCATAGGCCTACCATCACTCCTTAATAATCAGCGTATGATCTTTTCAGTCTAGCCTCGTTTGTTATCAAATGTGGAACAACATATTTCCTTAAAAAAAAAAAAATTAGATAAAATATAAGACTGAAGAAACAGGAAAACTTTCTTCGAAAGAAAGAAAAGAGTGCAGAAACATTACGAAATATAAACCCTCCCATACATTTCAACTCTCTCCGATCCTAGCGCTCTCACCGATTCTAGCACTCTCTCGGAATCTAGCACTCTCTCCGATTCTAGCGCTCTCTCCGAATTTAGCACTCTCTCCGATTCTAGCGCTCTCTCCGGTTCTAGCGATCTCTCCGATTCTAGCGCTCTCTCCGAAGTTAGCACTCTCTCCGATTCCAGCGATCTCTCCGATTCTAGCGCTCTCTCCGAATCTAGCACTCTCTCCGATTCTAGCGCTCTCTCCGATTCTAGCGCTTTCTCCGAATTTAGCACTCTCTCCGATGCTAGTGCTCTCTCCGATTCTAGCGCTCTCTCCGAATTTAGCACTCTCTCCGATTCTAGTGCTCTCTCCGAATCTAGCACTCTCTCCGAATTTAGCGCTCTCTCCGATTCTAACGCTCTCTCTGATTCTAGTACTCTCTCCGATTCTAGCGCTCTCTCCGATTCTAGCGCTCTCTCCGATTCTAGCTCTCTCTCCGAATTTAGCACTCTCTCCGATTCTAACGCTCTCTCCGATTCTAGTACTCTCTCCGATTCTAGCGCTCTCTCCGATTCTAGCGCTCTCTCCGATTCTAGCTCTCTCTCCGAATTTAGCACTCTTTCCGATTCTAGCGCTCTCTCCGATGTCATCTCTTTTTCCAACCACAACAACGTCGACAAAATATAGCTACAAGACTGAATTCGAGTAAAAAAAACTATTGCCAAAATTTTGCGAAATCTCTAGCGGAAATTCTGGAGGTTTTCAGAGCGAACCAGTTTTCCTCTGCAAGATGATACTAAAGTCTATTTGTTTTATCAAGTGATAAAGTTCATGATGGAATGAAAGCAGCAACGACACATATCCTGAATCAATCATAAAAAAAAAATCATGAGTAAACTATTCAGTGTATGGACCAGTTTTAAGACAGAATATTTTTTTTTGTGTGGGGGACAATTTAACCTAGAGATGGATTCATACATTTCCCAAGGGTATTTGCGCGCAAGTGAATATATCGAACCCGACTAGAATTCGAACTAGGCTTTCTGATTTCTCATTCCGAGCCTTTATCCATTACACCAACCGCACACCTAAGCTTACAGCACCTGATATTCCCTAGTACCACCCATTTAAGCAATGACAAAGTTCACGTTGCTTAACTTCGGTGGTCGGACGCTCAACCTGATATGGCCGTTAACCGAAATTATGATCAGAAATGAAAAGGATGTTAAAATGTTTGAAAAATAGCGATTTCTTAGTGTGGATGAATCTTCGTTAGCAAAATATTATTTACGCAATTAAGGATGCATGTTATACACTGGCGCGTATTATATTCTGGTGTATGCTATCCGGCGAGAAATACGCCATTTTGTTCTTGAAGGCCATAGTGCATACGTTGTTTTAACCATTGCATTGTGAACGGTAACATTAAATACTTCCTACATCGGTGGTTATTTAATAAGCGATCTTACTTTTAAACTTTGAAATGATCATGGTGAAATACGAAACCTTTATTTATTCATTATATTTTTTTTAAGCATGCAGCATGACAAAACATCGATGGAAAACTCACGCGGTGAATTGGGATTTTTTCACCTCTTTTAAGGAGAGTTCTATTTTGAAGCATGAATTGAAAATAAATCAGGTCATGTGAAAGGAACTTTTTAAAAACATTAACCAACTTTGATGCGCATCAAACTGCTCTTCTCTCCTTTTTTTTTTGAGGAAATAGTGATTCATCCAGTTGAATGAATCTAATTACTCAAAAGATTCCTAGGCATATCCAAACAATGCCAAGTGAAAGTGCGATACTGATTATACTTCTGAAGTTGCTCACCCTCGCTTCAAAGAGACAGTAAGGAACAGGCGGCTGTAGCCATTAAACCAAATGAATCTTTTGGTAGGAGGCGCTCTGATGGCAGCGACTTTATTTACTACAATTAAAAAACAATGCGAGACTACGGCAACGGTTATCGGCGCGGAAAGAGAAATCGACCACCCGAGTTCAAATACCAGTTTAGTCAGTTACGTTCACTTTTCCAAAGGCATGAAACTATCTCTTATCCAGGGTAGGCTGAGTTCTCTAACCAGTTTCAGAGAAAGAAAAGTCTAAATTCCAAATCGTGAAGAAGGCAAAGTGGAAACAACACTCCTATCTTTCCCAAGAAGTCATAGCTAGTTATACATAGGAAACCAGAAGTATGGGGGGAGATTTATTGTATGTGTGGCTACTAGGTCGGCTATTCAACCCCTATTGCAGACGCATGCTCAGGCACATTTGTGTTTGTTCAACACCCAGAAAGACCAGCTGTGGTTTATATTGCAACTATGCTTAGCTGACCGTAGTTACAATTTCTGAGATAGAGTACTAGAATCGGAGAGAGTGCTAGAATCGGAGAGAGTGCTAAATTCGGAGAGAGTGCTAAATTCGGAGAGAGTGCTAAATTCGGTGAGAGTGCAAGATTAGGAGAGAGTAGTAGAATCGGAGAGAGTACTAGATTCGGAGAAAGTGCTAGAATCGGAGAGAGTGCTAGAATCGGATAAAGTGCTAGATTCGGAGAGAGTACTAGAATCGGAGAGAGTGCTAGAATCGGAGAAAGTGCTAGATTCGGAATGAGCGCTAGAACCGGAGAGAGTGCTAGAATCGGAGAGAGCGCTAGATTCGGAGAGAGTGCTAGAATCGGAGATAGCGTTAGAATCGAAGAAAGTGCTAGATTCGGAGAGAGTGTTAGAATCATAGAGGGTGCTAGAATCGGAGAGAGCGCTAGAAGCGGAGAAAGTGCTAGAATCGGAGAAAATGCTAGATTCGGAGAAAATGCTAGATTCGGGGAGAGCGCTTGAATCAGAGAGAGTGCTAGAATCGGAGAGAGCGCTAGAATCAGAGAGAGTGCTAGATTCGAAGAGAATGCTGGAATCAACGGCTCTTAAATAGTTCCCCCTACCCAGTTTCACTCGCAAGGTTTGCGTCAATCCGTGGTGTGGTTTTCGGGCACTTTCCAAATGTATAAAATGCTGAAAATGCCTCCTTCCCCAAAACCGCTAGCATCAAGAAGTTATATTTGTGAGGTTCGAACCCGGATCGGATGGTCGCAAATCGAACGTGCTAACCAAGTGCCAGATTAACCTAAGACTTATTACAGAAAAACAGAGATGGAGACCTGACTTCTATCTAATATAGTTACGGAATTCGAGTCAGTATCAGCCTACTTAATTAAGCCAAAATTTTGAAAACTAATTTTAGCCAAACAGTGTTAATGTGGCAATTTGATGAAACTTAAATAGCCTAGTCAGATGGAGACTTTCATATGAATGTTATGCCTGGTTTTAAACGAATTCGGAAATATCTAATCTGCCAGCTGTATACAACCGCTTTCCCAAACCTTTTTCTCCGCCTACGTATCGTATCCCTTCACGATCTTGTTGAAAATGGCTCTCTTTGTAGATCTTAATTAATTCTGTCTTTTTGTTATCTCTGCTAAACCTTGTTCTGTCACCCATTCACTCAATACCTTGCTGTGTAGGTTATGCGTTGTTTTCCTCTGTCCCTCTTGCCGATAATCTGTCCTATCAGTATCAAATTTTCCAAGCCCTCTTTCCTCATCATGTGTCCTAGAAATTTCAAGTGTCTCTTTCTGGTGTTAGGTATAATTGATTTTTATTTTCATTTTCTTTAAAACTTCGTCATTTCTCACGTGTTCGGTCCATGGTATTCTCTGTAGAACAACATTTTTATTACTTTCAAGACTCCTCTTCATCGGGAGGAGATAATCTAGCGTTCAATGCGACATAGGAGGACTGATATTACGTAACAATTCACTACTCTTTTCTTTGTTTCTAACAAAATTTTCCTGTTTCTCAAAACTTTGCTCAGCTTTTGGAAGGCGTCTTTCATTTTTTTAATGCCCCCTCGGATTTCCGTGTCTCACCTCCCGTCCTCTTTTAAAAATCTTCTCAGATTCTTGTACTTGTTTGGTTCTAGCATCTCCAATTTGTAATTTGAATGATCGGCTGTTCCTTTTGCTGACCATACATTCTGTTTTCTTACAATTAACGTTTACGCCTTTCTTCTCGCTTTCATTCACTACCTTCTGTAGGAGTTCTTGTAGTTTCTTTTCTTTGTCTGCTATCAAGACTGTTACTTTTGCATATCTTATGTTGTTAAGATTGGGATCGTCAATAATAAATCCTGGAATGACATCGAATTCTCTCAAAATCGCGTCACTGTACAGGTTGAATAAGTCCGGCGAGAAGACATATCCTTGTCTTACACATGTCTATTTTTGTATATTTACTAAATTCATTTTCTATTCCTTATGAAGGCAGTTTTTTGCCAGTATAGGTTCTGGTTGATTTGTTTTTATGGTTTATCAACACTTTTCAGGTTATTTAAGGCTAGAATGTATTTTTAGATTGAAAAGTTTTTGGCGATAGAAATTATTTACTGATACAAGTCGTACAGGTTCTGAATTAAAAACAAAAAAATAACCTCCTGTTTTGATGTAACAACGGGGAGCTATGATAGAATTTTTTTGCGAACTGGTAGGTATCCTTATCATTTCATACCTAGTCAGAATATTAGAAAAGAAGGCCTAGAAATGTAATAATAGTAAATAATAATAATAATAATGATAATAGTAATTTCACCCCTCCATCACAGAAAATATATTGAACGACGCTATGCAACTAGCACAATAGCATGTACAAATGACGGATGCTGAAATTAGAATAATCAAACACTGCCGTAAATCTCTATTGTTCCACAACACTGAACCATGGTAAAAAAAAACAAAAAAACAAAAAAATAACGACCTATTTGATGTAACAATGGGAAGCTACGATGGTCATTTTATACTGATAGGTATCCTTGTCCTCTCATACCTAGCCAGAATACTAGAAAAGAAGGACACGAGCATATAAAGAGACAACGGCCAATTTCTAATAAGAGAACCTAATGGACTCAAAATAGATTGATTTAGGAAAAAAAAAAATAATAAACGTTCTAAAAACAATTGTATTTAAAATAGAAATAAAGGCAAATATAAGAATAGTAAACTTCCTAGACGTCACCCTGAATCTGAACAAAGAAATCTACGAAGTTTATAAATAGTATAATGACATCCCCACACGAGCATCCTCCAACCACCCACCTTCTGTCCACTTTCCCAAATCTGGAATGGTTACCTAGCAGTTACAACAGTTCTTTATGAGATCAATGATTAAAAAATTTTTCCTTCGAGCGAATGAAACGTGTAGTTCTTAGCGACGTCTTTTCTTTTCAAACACCGTGGATTGGCGCTACAGATTCACAGACAAAGGATCTGGAACAAATAACAGAAACCGCATCATTTGAAGACTTATAAACCACACTTTTTTGAACCACAGTTTTATTATTAGGTCGGTGCAAAAATAATATCGTTTTCTCACATATGTTACTATGTGAGAAAACGATATTATTTTTGCACCAACCTAATAATAAAAAGTCCCCTCTTCATCTGTGAGGAGATTATCTAGCGTTCCCTGTCATATAGGATGACTAATATTGCATAACAATTTAGTACTTTTTCTGTACTCATTAATTTGTTTCTTCTTGTTTTACTTTATTTTAACTTTTAACAGCAGCAGCAACTAAAATGAATAGCACACGTATCTCAAAGAAAAAAATAATGATATAATCATGATTAATATTTATTCTTAACTCGCAGTTACTTTCATCTTCATTTGGGAACCTCGAAGCGGTGTAATGGTTAGCGAGATTGTCTTGCTAGAACAATTTTAACTGAATAGTGAGTACGATCCTCACTGGATGCTTCCTACTTTCGCCCTTATGCCACATCTAAGCTACGCTTGGAAAATCACTACTTTCACCATCATTTATTTTTGAAAAAGACTTTACTCGGGGGAGTTGGGGGAAATCTACGGCAGGGAATAGAAGGCGAATCGCTAATAAACAATAAACTCTTAGTGAGATTTGAAATCCCGCCCGTTTCCCGTAAGAGAAACGAGATGAAAGTCCAACTGCGTTAACGCTAAGCTATGACAATTTGACATCATTGCCAAAGAACCAGTTTTTATAATTATTTAGATAAATGCAGGAACAGTTTAATCGAAATAGTAGAACCTCTTAATTTCTCTCGTCGGAGGCGAAGTTATGGCCACAAATTATACGTTAAAAGCCAAATAACTTTCACATTGTTCATAGAAGCCCGAAGACAATAATGATGTTAAAACAATTTCAGATCTTTCAATTATGATAAAAGGGCAATTCAAATTATGGGAAGAGATTTAATAATACTTTTAATGCTGATGTGAAACAAACCGCTGTATAATTAGAGAAATATCATGCAAATTATCAAATTATATTAACATTGATGTTTCAATCATGGCTATGACATCAGTTCTTCTAGATAACTGATGAATAAACATTACTTTATTTTATACGGACTTTGGCTAACCACATACACGTGTGAAAAGGCGCGTGCACACATACACACACACACAAACACATACACACACACACACATATATATATAATGAATAAAAAGAGAAGAGGAAAGAACACCCTAGGCAATCCCTTGTTGAAAGAACTTCGCTACACACAGTCTCAACACCGAAATAGGATTACAATTGCGCATGTATGTGAGTTCGAACAAATAGATATATATCTGCACCTGGTCAGGCACCTCGACGTGGTGTAATGGCCAGCAAGCTTGTCTCGCTAGAATCATGAGTTCAATCCTTACTGGGTCCCACATGCTTTCGGCCATGTCCCGCATTTAAGCTGCGCTTACAAAATCACTTTGGGCACCCCGAGGTGGTGTAATGGTTAGCAAGCTTGTCTGGCTAGAACAATTACGACTGAGTAGTGAGTTCGATCTCAACTGGGTGCCCCATACTTTCGGCCTTGTGTCACATCCAAGCTACTGTTGGAAAATATGTATATCTGCGCGTGGTTTCACATTGTTTATATATATATATATATATGTGTGCGTGTGTGGACTATAATGGGTACACAGACACAGAGGAGAATTAATCCCCCCCCAGCATAATCAAACACAAACTAACATAAATAGATTCAAATTTAAAAAATAAATCAGTTTGTCTGATGAGCGTAAAAGCATGAAACCCAGGGTTACAAACTCATATCCCAATCACTGTATATATATATATATATATATATATATATACACACACACACACACTATATTCTTACTCTGTTTTGGATATTGAGTTCTACCTGGATTCTATCCTCTAGAGAATTTATATATATATTGACCAATAATATTACACACACACACACACACACATATATATATATATATATATATATATATATATATATATATATATATATATATAGAGTGAAAGATGGTAAATATTTTAGGCGATTTGGAATGCTCCAAGTGTTCACCAGCTTAACGTAATTAAAGTGCTCAATATTTAAAAATGGAAAAATAAAAAAATAAAAAATGTCTTTCCTCCCGACTCTGAGTTTATTAAAGATAAGCTCAAACTTTACGGGCGATGGTAAATCAATAGAATTTCTGAGTTACTTCTTCGAAATTCAGAGTCGGGTAAGAAACCTTTGAATTTTATATCAAAACATTTGACACATACACACATAATCACACGCGCGTACACGCATACACATACACATACACACGCAAAACAAAAATAATCAGCCTAAGACTAATAATAAGAAGCCCCAGTTAGCGCATGAATTAATTACGTCAAACTTACTGTAAAAATAACGAAAATTGAGAAAAGCAGCAGTCAATTGCTGAAATCTCCTCATGAGTACAGTGAACAATTACAAGAATCACCTACGAAACTATAGACTGAAAGTAATGAATATAACATAAATGAACTAACTGAAAAAAAAATATTTGTATTAATCATATAGAAGGGAACATTGAAGGCGACACACGGTTTCATGCTAAACGCACTCATCTGGCCACATAAAATTATGTCTGATAATTGCATTTAGCATGAAACAGTATGAGTTTCTTTTAGTATTGACTTCAGTATTCAATTTATATTTACATACGCTCTATTTCTGATATTGAGCATTTTATCCCATAAATATAGCATACCTTAAATCTATATTTCTTCATATATATATATATATATATATATATATGTGTGTGTGTGTGTGTGTATGTATGTGTGTGTGTGTATTATTTATTGTAGGATATTAAAACATGTTAAAAATCGCTACACAATTAAAATTTTGATACAACACTACACATATGTCACCTCGGCCGATGTTTAACTACTGTCCAGTGAACGATTATTTTAGTTTCAAAACATGTTTTTGTTTTAATATTCTAAAATAAATAATATTTAGCTTTACTGTGTATTGAGCTCTCTTTTAAATTAAATGTTATGGATAGTGGAATTATACTGCATTTCTTCTTATTTTACCTGGGTATATATATATATATATATATATATATATATATATATATATATATATAATTATTTATTTAAAAATATGATCCCAACACGCTACATTCTCATGTTTCAAACCAAGAGCCGAAAACTTCAATATAATTATTTGAATTAAATTGAATTAAAGTAAGCTCTGTTCCATCTTCAAGCGAAATTTTGTTTGGAATAACTTATTTCTGAAATTTACGTGTTTTAATAGCATATTCATTATTGAAATCAAAATTTCCATGGTTAATGGCCAGCGCGATTGTTCATATAGAAAGGGGCGCAGGGTGTTAATAATTTGTATCAGTATAGAGTTACATTCATAGATGTCAAGTCAGGGTAAGGTGGGGGTGTCTAAATTTAAAACGGAAGATGATTTCGTCTAGTCTGGTTTACGTGTCTATGGGGATTTATTTATTTTTTTATTTTATTGTTTCTGAAAGGGTTTTGTGTATATAAAAAACTGCCGTAACATTTTTTTTGACGACTTCATAAAGTGTTATCTTTTTTTGTAGGGTATTTAAACTATTTATTAGGACTATGGATTTAAAAAAAATTATATACTAATTTTTCAATGCAAAGATTTGATGATGTCGGTAAAACCGTTAACTCATGTCTATTGTTTAATAGATTTTTATTATTTAGAAACTTAATAATGTGTTGTTTCTCATGTAGGCATAAAAGGCATGGGTCATCCCAAGT
Organism: Acanthosepion lycidas; assembly: GCA_963932145.1. NCBI lineage: Eukaryota > Metazoa > Mollusca > Cephalopoda > Sepiida > Sepiidae > Acanthosepion > Acanthosepion lycidas. Next base: position 82,688,984 of record OZ010587.1, read on the forward strand.
TTTACAAGTTCTAGTTTTGTTTATAATTTTCCATTTTACTTTTGGTGTTTTATTCATTTCCTTCAAATGCCAAAAATATTTAGTTAGAGATGTCTGATTTCTTTTAATTATATTGTTGAAAGAGCACTTATGCTGCCTCCATCTGGCTTTAAATTCATTCTTCGTAGACACAATGTATATCATATTAGTATTAGGACTCTCAGTGGATGAGATAGTACATTGATATACCACAGATTTGATGCAGGATTTATTTTCTAATGGGCAGTCTTCTGGGTTTCTATAATCACATAATTTTTGTCTAATTTAAGTGTAAGGTTTTTATTAATACTATTCAGGCATGGAGGTTTGTTCAGGCTTTTATTATTGTGTTTTTTATTATACTTTCTAGATTTTCAGTGCAGCTGTAACTTAATTTTAGGGTGTTCTTATTAAATATATTACTAAGCCTACTATTGGTAGGGAAGTGTTTTTCAATTAAAGCTAGGAATTTCTGTCCTAGTTTTTGGTTGAAAGGAGGGGTATACCAAATGATTTTTCTTTTCCTGTTTTTTTATCTTCTGGTTAGTAGAATTGTTTCTATAATTAATGTTTGCATTCTTGTATCCACTATTTTTTAGGGCAGCGTTATAAAAGCCGCTGTGTTGTTGGAATATTTCTTTGTTAGCGGAGTTAATCCTGATTCTATTTTCTATTGATGAGGGTATATGTTTAATTATGGATGGAGGGTGGTTTGACTTCGGGTGTATATAAAAGGGGTTAGTATTTGTTTTTTTATAAGGTTGGTATGTGTTGTTTGTTAAATCTAGAGTTACGTCCTATTTTTTAAAAAATAATAACAAAAATACTAAAGAACTTTGGATTATTTACCTAACCAGTTCTTTCCTATTTTCTATATATTTTCACACACACACACACACACACACACACACACTCATACATATGTATATATATATATATACAAATGATAGAAATTAGTCGTGGCTCTAGGGGGCACAATCCTATGGGTAAAGGAATTTGGGTGAGTTCCGCCACGGAATTTGTGAATGACCGGCGCAATATCGAGGCCTGTTAGTATAGTTGGTAGGACGTTTGCCTATCAATGTAGCTCTCCGGGTTTCAGTTCTCGGTAGTGGATGCGCACTGCTGATGAGTCGAGTGCTTTCTGCATTCTGTTGAGGTTTCTTCTAGACTCGATGAATTACTTAATATATATATATATATATATATATATATATATATATATATATATATATATAGCATAACTTAAAACTATAAATATAGTTTTAAGTTATGCTATATTTATGGGTCAACGCGCTCAGTATCAGGGATAGAACGTATGTAAAAATAAAAGTGGACATTGCGCACAACACCGAACAGCGACAGTTTCATTCTTAAACGCAATCTTCCGGCTTGAAAATTGCATTTCAGCATGAAAACGGCCTACAAGGAAGATTTAATTAATCTTTTATTGAGTTTTTCCAGCAATCTAACATTTTTTCGTTTTTTCTGCAGTTAAAGAAATTTGGAATTGTCCATAGTTATAATTGTTCCGAGCACTTACGGCAACTTCTCTCGCCATTATCAAGTATGTGTTTTGGATGGTGCAATTCTGTGTGTGGCTGTTACATAGTAGTTTTACAGTGTGAAGTTTTAACTGTGTGCTTCTTAATGGTAACTTGCAGTGCGTGGCCAGTTGACCGGGACAAGACTTCTATTTTTAGAACACTTTTAACACCCGATCTCCTCTGCTAAATAGTGTAAGATTGATAGTGTGCGAATAAAGTTTAATAAACAGAGCCTCCCTAATGACGAACTGTTTACGACTGAAAAGGATCCTTGTATTATCGACTAAAAATTTCCTTAAATGCTCTTGGAAGTTACACGCGCGCACACACACACTGATATATATATATATATATATATATATATATATATATATATATATATATATATATATATAGAGAGAGAGAGAGAGAGAGAGAGAGAGGAGACAGACAGACAAACAGACAGAGAAAGAGACACAGGCAGAAAGAAGATAACATAGGAGAGTATCCAAGATAGTAAGGGAAACAGAAATATAGAAAGAGAGACAAATAGATAGAAACAGAGAATAAGAGAAAGATCTATAGATAGATAGATAGATAGATAGATAGATAGATAGATGGATAGAATGAAGAATAATAACTCTCTCACGAGATAAAAAAATAACACTTAAATGTACATCTGATTACGTGTCGTCAGTAGTGTATTTTTCAATTGAGGATATCCTGAAATTGATAAAAAGGTGGCCAACAAAAAACTTTTCTATGATTTTCTGTTGTTTATTTATATTTTAATAAATAAAAAAATAAACAATTTAAAAAAACAAACAAAAAAACTATAAAATTATTTTTGCTAAAGAATTTGTTGTATTGACTTATCAATGTGAAGTCACGTCTGAAACATCAAGAGAATTGCAGGAACCACATTTCTGTAATAGAAGTAAAACCAAAACGTGTTTCAACGCGACTTTTATTTAAAAAGTTGACTTCCAACATTCAAAATGGTTTCAAAATATTTGCACGCAGTGCTTGTTTATTTATTTGAATGTCGATATTATGAAATTCTATCTGCTTTTTTACTCTTACAATCTGCCAGACACCAAAAGTGTAACAACAACAACAACAAGCAACAAAAAAAAAAAAAAAAAAAAAAACCCTTCGAATACAATTTTCCAATACTCACTTCACCCTGACTGGTTTCATGAAATACTAAAACAACATTATTAAATATCGATAATACAAATGTAGATTTTTAGGTAAATAGATCAGCCCTTCCCACCTCGAAGATAGCGAAATACAATTTTCTCAACACCATTATTTGTCGTTTTGCCATACTAAGTAATGTTTAATAAATATCTCGATCGTAGAAAGTAACGTAAATAAATACTGCCACTTTGCTTGTTGACGTGATCTTCTTCATTTAGGTCTTCTGTCCATTTAGGACGTGGGTGGTCATGACTCTCCACAACTTCCTATCGTTTTAACTTTAAGCAACGATTATCTCCTGTGCTATCTCCCTACTCCCTCTTCTGCCATAAATTTGCACAAGATAGTAAGATAGCTTGCTCTATGTTTCCCTCGGCCCTTCTTGCCTTCAGTATGTCCGGTGTGTGTCAAATTCTCCAAATACGCTTTCTTCATGTCCTACAAATTTAAACTCTTTTTTGATTCTAAATACGAGTGACTTTATAGTTAATACTTTTCTTAAAAATGGTTCATGGAGCGCCGATACCATCGGGTTGAATCTATATATAAAATTCCGTGTCTTCCGTTAATCCGCCCGCCCGTCACCCCCCCCCCCTAAAATAGCCAGACATTGACCGATCGAAACCAATTTTTGGGGAGAAGTGCAAACAGTTAAGTTCAATTGGTTTTACTAGTTTACGTAACTTAGAACAATAGATTTTTATTTTTTATTTTTGAAAAATTAAAAATTTTATTCATCATACAAAATACTCCCAATATCTTAAAATACAATTAAACGATTAAAATAACAAATGCTTTTTTAATCAAAATGCTATATTGTTCTTTTTTTGCATATTTTGTCTTTAAGTTTATATATATATATATATATATATATATATATATATATATATATATATATATATATATATGATATAATAGGCTCAAACATTAATATTCCATGGTTAGAATTTATTACACTTGAATCGTAATTCATCAGACCTACAAATTAAAAAAAAGAAGCTTTTTTTGAATTTGTAGCTCTGATGAATTGAATCGTGATTACGATTCCAATGTAATAAATTATAACCATGGAATATTAGTGTTTGAGCTTTTTATATTATATTCTTGCTCTGTCCTGTACATAGAGCTCTACCTGGATTTTATCCTCATGGATATATATATATATATATATATATATATATATATATATATATATATATATATATATATATATAGACCACATCTACTTATCTATCCAAATGTATATATATAATGCTGGTAAAATATAATGCACAGTAGTAGCAGTTTAAATATAAACACAGCCGGGAGAGTAGAGTTTGTACATTTCAGCAAAAGATATTAGCGATATCTTCAACAATTCTAAATACTGTGATGATTTAAGCACACTGCCGCATGTTGAAAAAATTCTAGTACATATAAAGTGGAGAAAGATTTGTCTAGTCATAAATAATTCACGTTTTTGTTTATTATTCAAGATATTATAATTTGGTTTCCTAAAAACGAAAATTATGACGCAATTTAAAAGAAAAAAAAAACTTTCCGGCCCTGAATCGGAGCAGACATGAAATAATGAAAAAATTAAATCAATTATTATTATTTTAGAATATAAAAAAATTCTTTTACTGTTCATTTTTACTTGCTGATTAAATTGTCAAGTCCATTTTTTTTGTTAGTAAAGAACATTTCTTTTCTTCCATAACATTTGAGCCGATCACTGCAGACGAGAAATAACGATTCTTACTCATATTTCTTTTTTGAAATGTCTACCTTTCAAATTTGATTAAAGATGATACTGAATGACTTTTAATGAAAGAAAGATTTCGGGAAACCAAACACATGCTATTTTTCTTTTAATTCTCATCACACACTGATTAGGATTAATACCTTCATTTTGGTCGTTATAGTCATAACGTTTCAGCCGATTTCAAGTGATCATCGTCTCAAGGACGATATGAACTCGGAAGCGTTAATTGATTGACAAGGTCTTCTAATCTGTCCAGTGGAATAAAAATAACCTTCAACGTGGATTCAATAATTCACTCGTATCGAAATTCCAGGAACTTTACCAACTATTACAGACATCTACAAAGGTCGAAGGATATATGAACGAAATCGGTGTGACTATCAGGTCCGAGCAAATCCGAATATTATGCTAATGAAGGGGATATTCTTGAAGATTACGCTGTACGTATGTAAAAAAATCCCATTCTAATTTAATGATAGTTTCTTTCGTCCCACTTACAACTTGAAGAAGACCAAAAAAAAAAAAAAAAATTCTGTTTTAAGATGTTATTCAAACCAGCCAATTGCTCAATGCAACATGGGGAAGTAACAGTTTGTTCAGGTTCCAGCAATTTACAATAAATAAATACTAAAAATAAATTGTAATAAAGAATTTAAATCCCATCAAAAAGTTGTAGTAATAATTTAAATCGTAGCAAAAATCTGTTACGAAGAATTTAAATACCGCCATTATTTGTAATATTAGTTTAAATCCTATCAAAGATTTCCAATAAAGAATTTAAATCTTATAAAAAATGTGTAGTAATAAATTAAATCCTATCAAGAATCATGAAGGAATAATTTAATTCCCACCAAAATGTGTAATAGTTTCAATTTTACCAAAAATTTTAAGAACTTTAAATCCTGCAAAAAAGAATTGTAGTAAGAATTTAAATACCACCAAAAAATTTGTAACAAAAATTTAAATCCTATTAAAAATTTGTAAGAAACAATTTAAATCCTCCCAAAAATTCGTAAAAAATAATTTAAGTCCTACCAAAAATCTGCAACAAAGAATTTAAATTCGACCCAAAATTTCTAGGATTTTAAATCCTACCCAAATTTTGTAATAAATAATTTAAACATACGGAAAATTTATAATAAAGAATTTAAAACCTACAAAATATTTGCATTAAAAAATTTAAATGCTACCCAAAATTTATTGATTAGTTGGTTGTTTTGTTTTATGGCATATCAAAACCTCAGTGGGTCACTTAATGCCAACAAAATTTTTAAAATAGATTCATAGTGATAGTTTGGTAAAAAAAAGTTGTGTATGTATACATATATATTTGAACCATTTTTTAATTACTCATATTTTTGGGTACAATCCAACTTCTTTTAGGAAATTTAAAATCTTGGATGGTTTCATAAAAAGTTTTTTTTTTTTTTAAATTACTCACTTGGTAATATTTTCTTCGCACGAGATCAAAATCTACACATTCTAAAAGTATATTAATTTTCCAAGCGTAGCTCAGATGTGGCACAAGGCCGAAAATATGGGGCACCCCGTGAGGATCGAACTCACTAATCAGTCGTAATATTTCGAGCAAGACAAGCTTGCTAACCATTACACCACCTTTTTTGATTTTCTCTAAAGAATAAGTCTTACTTAGTCATTTGTAAACGTTGCATCAGCCGGCACCATGGCGAAACGCCAAAAACTTGATTACTCTGTGAGACAAGCTATTGTGAAGCTACACAAGGAAAAGCACACCATTAGAGAGATTTCAGAGAAAGTGAAACGTTTCAAGAGTGTTGTAGGCAGGGTTGTTAAATCCTACAATGATACTGGCAAAATAGTTAGTGCTTTTAAAACCGGCAGACCCCGCAAAACTTCGGCAAGAGAAGATCGAATAATGCAGCGTATGTCATTAAAGGACCGTTTTAAGTCTTGCACAGAAATTAAAAGGGTTATGAATAGTACCTCATGTGTTAATGTGTCAAGACGACTGCAAGAAATAAGGCTGTTTAATGGAACCCCAGGGAAGAAACCACTTGTTAGTTCGTAGAATAAGAAAAAGGGATTAGAGTTTGCAAACAGGTATGTAATTTGGAAATATGAAAATTGGGCAAAAGTATTTTTCAGTGATGAAAGCAAGTTTAATTTATTTGGAAATGATGGAAAAAACAATGTAAAGAGACGTATTGGTGAAAGATTAAGTGCAAAGTGTACTAAGAAAACTGTCAAGTTTGGGGGCGGAAGCGTCATGGTATTTGGAATGTTTTCTAGCCAAGGTACAACGCCTCTTGTCCGGTTACAAACTCGTGTAAACGCGCAGATCTACAAAAACATTGTTCAAGATCATGTTGTGCCAATCATACAGAATTCAGGTTTCTACCTTTATGCAAGATAATGCCCCATGTCACAAGGCAAAGGTGGTAATGAGTTACCTTAGCGAGCAAGATTTGGAAATTATGGATTGGCCACCGCAAAGTCCTGACTTAAATCCAATAGAAAATCTTTGGAAGACCTTAGGAGTGAAAGTTATGGAAAGAAATCCCACTAACACGGAGGATTTGTGGGTGAAGCTTCAAGAAGAATGGTCCAAAATTAGTATCGAGGATTGTCAAGAACTGATTCGTTGTTGTAGTCGAAGATGTGCAGCTGTCATTGAGAGCAAGGGCTCATTTACTAAATATTGATTGTACATGTATTTTTATTGTTTTTTTGCCGTTTACATTGTTTTTCTCAATTTTGTACCTTACTTTTGGACCTTCCAAATTTGAAAATAAATAAATAATTGTTATAATTCTTTTTCTATCCTTTGCAAATGATTCAAATTTTAGTATATTATTATGGATGATAACGACTACCAGTTGTCAAAGTTTCAGCTTTTCAAAGTTGTTATTTCTAACAAATATTAGGTTTCAAAATTTTGTCCCTTAGTTTTGGACGCTACTGTATATATATATATATATATATATATATATATATATATATATATATATAGCTTTTTGGCGAAACTCACTGTGGATGAGTTCCCGAATGTTTTTCACATTTTCTAGGGTTTTCTTCTGAATGCGCCACATCTTGAACTGTCACTCGATCATCTTTGAAATACGTACATCACAACAACTGTATTTAACTCCAAGAATATTCGCCAAAGGTTTGACAAGATAATTCAAAGACCACAATAGTAGATTTACTGAACCACACGCAAAATCTAATGCAGGCATGTTGTGCGAATTTGCCAACGTAAAAATCCCAGAGCTGTTCCAACATGATGTTACGAGATAGCATGTAGATATTATGAAAGAATATTGGTAGACTGACTCACTTGGTTGGGTGACAGTGCGCTAAATGGTACAATCATAGTGCACAAAGTCTGGGAGCAAATCTATTACCACATCCGAAGAAGTTGATGTAGGTTTCCAGCTTGGGTGTCGAATCGAATTTATCAGATAGAATTATTTGTATCTTAATGATAAATTTAACATTTTTTGGGAATAAATTAATGATAGTTAACAATTTCAGCTGAGGAATTTAAAAAAAAATTATCTAAAGAATTTTTCGTTGCAAAAAAAAGAAAAGAGTGTTGAACATTTCTATAATATCAATTCTCCTCTATGTCAATAAATGCTGGACAATTCCCTCGCAAATGCAGAAGATTGAGTCGTTTTCTACGGCTTATCAATCCTTTGCAAGGTATTTAAAACCAGAAAATATTTTTTAAATTTTATTAATTTGTTTTTTTTTGTGTGTGGGTGGGTGGATAATAATGTTTGTAGTGATAAAAGTCTCATTAATTAACCCATAGCAGGGGAAGAAGATGTGGATTCATACCTTTCCCAAGGGTATTTGCTCGCAAGTGAATATAACGAACACAAACGGAATCGAAACTCGGATCTCCGATTAACAATTCCTCGCCATTATCCATTATATCAACCGCAAATTCAAGCTTACATCTCCTGGTATTCTCAAGTGGTCACCCATTTAGGTATTGATGTGGTTTAACTTCGGTGTTTTCACGGGAACTGGTGTTCCGACGTGATGCGGCCATAAACCAAAGAAGCAGAAGAAACTTGAAACAACAAAGATGTGGTTCTACAGACGGACGCTGAGGTTAACAGGAACGGAACATGTGAGCAACTCAGCAAAATGTCTGCGACACATAATGAGAAAAGAGTGTTTACGGAATTAGACACTCAAAAGGACAACGGAGCAATGGGAAATAACGAATAATATACCCCCCAAGAAGGTTGGCAGGACAATGACTGCGAGTGATAGTAAGGGGACAAACGTTGCCTAGAGTCATGAAGGATAGAAAGCTGTGGAAAGTCATGATCATTTAAATCCTAAAGATACACTGTACTTCGAAATAGAATGTTAGGACAGGTAAAGATAAAGTGTAGACGGGGAAGAATGTCTTACTTCAATCTTCCCAATGAAAAAAAAAAAAAAAAAATTCTGCCAATTCTGAAAACCAGCATTCACGATCGGATTTATTAAAAAAAAACGGCTTGATTCCCAGAGGACATATTGAAGGCAAGATAGATGGTAAAAAACGAGTAACTGACCTAAGAAAGCTTGTGTCAATCAATGGTAGAACATAATGTGTGAGGAATGATGACTAGACAAATCTAAGAGTTATAATGGTATGGAGAGCTATGATCATCCACGTTTTGTCAGGACACGGCACCAAGAAGACTGTGTCTGGGTTAATATTAGCCAACTAAATATCTTAACTTCACGTATAAGGCTTAGCGGGCATTTATAAAGCTCTTTCTTTGAAAAAAATATATGGTGTCTTATATCCGAACGAATCCGATCAACAACCGATCTAACGATAAAACAGAATTAACTATTTTTTTTCTTTTCGAAGAAACAAGAACTGTCCTTTACTGGGGAAAAGAAATAAAATTAATATCCGAATATCGATAAAATATCAAGAGAAACATTTAATTACACTTTAATTTTTCAAACAGTGTTTCGTCGAACTTTTGACAATTACAGACGACACTTTATTTTTTATATGTAGGAGAAGAAAGATAAAAAAGAAACACTTTCCATAACTGAAGCGGCAAAATTCTGCAAATATTCGTTAATTAACGGTAATTTATTTTTGAAACAACAGACGAAGAATTTTTTTTTATTCTTTGACAGCGTGTTACTAATAATTTACATAAGGAGCAGACAAAAGTACTTGAAGCTGTATCAAGCTGAACACTCAAAAGATCTTTTGTGAAAACATTCAATGTTTTTATGATATTTAAGAGTCTTTTACTAATGCGAGTTGATTTTGATAAGTTGTAGAAAATCTCTTTTTTTGTGTGTCAACAGCATGAAGACATATATAAATCTATTCTTTATACTAAGAGTTTTCTTTCCATGTCGACAATATAGTTAAATTCTCAGATCAATTCTGTGGACAAGACAAGATTATATTGTTGACATAGAAAGAAAGAAAATAAACTCTTACTATAAAGGAGATTTACATTAACCAGAAAGAGGCTTATGCAGAAGCGTCTCTTTTTTAAATTTGGATTTTGTAATATAAATCTATAAAAAAAACGAAAGAATTAGTGTAGGTTAATAATGAAATATAACTTTCAAGAATACTTTATGAGTTGGCACCTTGAGCATTAAGTTAGGTTGAGTTTTTACTTTATCAAAAAATCAGCATTGCACTCAATGTGCAATGTGGAGTTTGATATGATAAGTAGAACCACCAAATATTAGATTCATAGCTTGTGCCAATTTTTGAGCATTTAGTTTCAAAATCGTCTGAAAAAATTTCCAGAAATTTCTTATTTCCACAGGTTTTGCTTACTGACTTCAAGATTTTACTATGTCAAGAATAAATCCAAATAAATTTGATATTTTTTTGTATTAGATACATTGAATGGAAAATATATTCAAACCAGAATTCTAATTATGAATCACTGTAAGCAAAATATGATTTTTTTTACTGTATTCGATAAGCAAAACCTGTGTAAAAATTGTAAAAGATTACAAAAAAGGCTACTCAGTGAATAAGATTTGTTATATCATTTGATAGATCGTAATTAATAAAAACAAAAAAACTGGCAAAAGTGTATATAACCCCATAATACTGATGGGTACAAATTATAAGAAAAAATGGTTTAAATTTCCATTGTTTATTGAAAGACCCTCTAAAACTACACTGTATAACATATTACATCATAACAGCTAAACGGTTCAGTATAACCTCCCTTTAAAGCAAATGCAGATTCTTACTTGATGGCACAGTGATTTAGTAATAATACGATTATGTCATGCATTTTGTCTATGTACAATTTGTAAAGTTTTAGTACATTATTAGTCTTATAAGTCAGTGCTATAAGGCTTTTACTGATCACCGGAATGAAATTGCAACACTACGATTTTGAACCTAAAGTTATTCTTCAAAATGGTTTCCTCAAAAGAATTTTCCGGTAAAAATTTGGTAAGTTTTCCGGTAAGGATTTTGAAAAAAAAAGTATTTTATGTCATTATTTATCATTTCAAACAACAACTTTTAAACTGAATGAAAATACCACGGGGTTCCAAAATCGACCTGAACTACGGAACGTATATTTTCTCCTCTGCTGCCAACGTTGTATTTGATAGTCGTATACCAAAAGACCATGTATGATGATCTGACGACGAGACATCGTCCGGTAGGCGGCTGTGCTTTATGTTTTAGTGATGTCTGCAAGCGGGACCTGGAACTAACAGCTGGGAACATTTAGTAGACGATCTCAGAGACTGCAGGCATGTTCTTCAAGGAAAAGTCACGAGGGGCAATAAAAAAAAGAAAACAATTGTTAGAGGCCAGAAGACAACGCAGGAAGCAGAGAGAGAAAAATATCAGACCTTCATTCCACATTCCAGCTCCGTCTGTCTCACCTGCAGAAGAGACTGCCATGCAAAGATCGAAATGTCAAGGCATTCCAAACGCTGCTCAAAAAGAGACTGAAGTTTGACGAAAGACGGCGTGACCATTATCTCACTAGATAACTGGATGCCTACTACTACCACCACCACTACTACTACTACTACTACTGAACAATAATTATGCACATGCGTTCATTAATACTAATATAATTCTCTCCAGGTAATTCTGTTCGATGAGGATGTACGAGTGGTATAATAAGAAATCGGAGAGCAGAGTTCGAATTCCAGCCGAGATCATTACATTCACTTACGCGCAAATACTCTTGAAAAAAGTATAACTCCATTTATTCCATCCCCTCAGCTATGTATTAAATATTCAGACATGCATTTGTAAATCGTTATCCGCCCCAAAAATTATTAATGAAAGATTCACTCACAAGAAAAGAATCATTCTTGCACGCAAAATATGTTTAGGCTTTAAATAACCGTATTGATAAACCGTAAAAAAAACAAATCAGTGAATAAATCAATCAGATGTAACGTGAAGATTTTGAAGAACATTGAATGGTGGTCAGATTTGTTAGATGAAGCATTGTCCTAAATAATTGTTGTGTATTATATTCATCTTATGATTATTCGAGTAGACATATTCAGTTTAATTAGTTTTAAGTCGTCTGTATTTTGTAGATAAGTTACTAATTGTATCAATGCTATGAAAATGACAGCATATATGAAATTAATATTTTCTTAAGGCTTTACTATGATTAGGTCTCAATATGCCAGTATATAATATATTTGGTTTGCAATTATTTCTTCCGTATTTCTCTTGTTTATTTGCACCAAGTATTAATAAAATGTAACAATCTTACGTTGTCCGAATTTCTTAAATGAAGTATTGTCAATTATTAATTTTTGACTAGTATTTCTTTCATCTTATTTCTCTTGATTATTTACACCAAGTAGTAATAAGATGTAATAGTCTAACGTTGTATGAATTTTTTTTACACCAAGTCTTGAGCTGTCTGAATTTCTTGAATTTTTGTTGCCTTTTCAAAACGAAGAGAAATAAGACTTAATGGACTTATGGTTTCTAATTTTACATGATTTTTCCTTTCCTCGCATTTTTATTGATTTTTAAAATAAAAAAACAAACTGTGAAAATAATCACAGAAATGAGTTCTTCTAACTGTTCGATTTATTCATAAGAGGACATTTTTCCATAACACCTAAAAAAGGTTGAGATGCTGCAGAGCTGATTGAAGATTTCTATTTGGATAAGAGTCTTCAATTTCCCTCCTGACAATGTGTTTATTTCATTTTCGCATTCGCCAAAATTATTCTGCTTTCAAGTAAAAATATGACAAATACTTAGCAGAAATATAACACCCTCCCCCACACCACGCGCATGTAGACACATAGATACAAAATTCTTAAAAACTTCTGGCGTACAAAACTGCATCAGTAAATTATCAGCCTGCTAAAGTTATTAATTGAACTTTGACAGGCAAGTTTAATTTTCGATCTTGACGTTTTACGGAGGAGAGTTAAGTGCATCCAAAAGGAAGAAGACTATGTTGAAAAATAAATAGTTTTTTCATCATTATGATATATATATATATATATATATATATATATATATATATATATATATATGTAAGCAAATATATGGATATAGATCCGACAGTATGAAGAAAAATATACGGAAAAAACAAACAAAAATCCTTAAATGCAATTATGATAACAGTTATCTGTTTGGATAAGTTTTGTTCTTATGTCCATCGTCTTTGTCATGTTAAATTGATAATGTTAATTATATTTTATGAATATGTCCTGAAGATGGTCTATTAGACCGAAACGTCCGACGTTGACATTATATTAACATTAAAACAGCATAATTGCATATAAGGATTTTTGTTTGTTTTTTCCGTATATTTTTCTTCATATATATATATATATATATATATATATATATATATATATATATATATATATATATATATACAGGGTAGGCTAAAAGTAGGAAAGCAGGCTTACAGTTGTTTCACTATTTCACAGGGTCAGAACCACAGTTAAATTGACCGAACTGTTCTTTCAGCAAGATGATGCACCTCTCCATTATACTTTGGCAGTAAAGGACTACCTTAACGAAAACTTTCCACAACATTGATTCGGGGAGTAGGGACAGTATCGAATGACCAACACGTTCACCTGACCTAACACCAATGAATTTCGTTTTTTTTATGGTGTGTAGCAAAGATCAAGTTTATGAGAGAAATCCCCAACACAGTGAACGAATTAAAAGAGCACATCTCAAATGTATTTACTGAAATCGATACAGATCAGGAATTGTGCCGTGTGTCATAGGTTCGAGGAAATTTACAATGTTGAAGGACAATTTAAGCACTTAAGATATTAAACTGTGCTAAACAATATAAGTAAAGTGTTAAACAAATATACATAAACAGTTTTGAACAAATAATTATAAATGTAATACAACAGAAAAAGTAAAGTGCATACCTACTAAGAGTAAACCTACTTTCAGCCCACCCTGTATTACAGCTTTAAATGCGTAAGGCAATGGAACAATCTTTCATAATAGTGTTATAACTGATTTTACATTACATTTACAATTCGGGTTTATATATTCATGTTTTACTGGAAAAATATTATATTGTAAAAAAAGGAAGACAGATTGACCAAGAATTTGTTGTTATTTTTCTTTTTTTAGCATAGATGTTCAGATTTGTTGCGTATAAATACTCGCCAATAAAAAAAAAGCAAAAAAAAAAAAAAATGTCTTTCGTTCAGTCCAGTCGCGCAACAAGATGAACACTGAACAAATACTATTAGGATTTTCACTTTTCATTTGTCTGGTCAAAAAGATAAATAAAAGAAACCAAAAAGAAAAAAAAGAAAAAAATGCGCGGACCAAATGTAAAGCAAGTCTTTATCGATCTAGGAGACATCCAATCGCAATTCTAATGGTTGTTATAATGGTCTTGGTGAGCTACTAAAAGTCTTGTAATAATCAGTCTGTCAGGAACGAGACAAATCTAAGACAATTCCATCAGCCACCATAATTGAGGTAGATTACACTTGTTAAAATCTCACATTCTCATGCACGAACGATGAAAGTATAAAAAAAACAAAAAAAAAACACGAATGAACGCATTTATACCTGTTGCATGTATATATATATATATATATATATATATATATATATAGAAAGCCGGCTTTCCCTGACGATCCGTTTAGGTGAAACCTAGGTAGGTTTGTCTGGCTCACTAGGTGTATCTAGGCCTGCTCTACGGTTGTATTGAGCTCTTTTGTTAGTTAGTTGTTTACTCGTATCGGGGTTTTTTCTTTGGGCTTCAAACCTGCATCTGTGCGATTTTTTTCGACAGACTTTCATGTTTGTAGCTCTTTCTTTTTTTAAAATCTTTTTTTCCCTCGACATTGATTTGATTATTGGCAAATCAAAAATTCGAGGGTTTTTCGAAACGAGTATAGTTATCTATATTTGTATATATATATATATATATATATATATATATATATATATATATATATATATATATATATATATGTGTGTGTGTGTGTGTGTGTAGGTAGGTAGGTCGTAATCGGTTGGTATAATCCAGGCGAGTCCTAACAACATAGAATTTGAAATATGTTAATACTGACTCACAAAAGAGCGTTCCATGTTTATTTTTAATAAACAGCAAATTTTCTTTACACTTGGAATTAAGATACCTTTGGTAAATTACCCTTTTTAACTTACGAATTTTAATTTTAAAATTTGCAGGATTTTTCAATCTGTTTCTGGTATCAGTTTGTAGTGTACTGTTTATTTGGAAAAAGAAAGAGAGAGGGTGCGTTATTGGAGAACTATTGAGATGTAAGCGTGGTGGGGGTGCGGAAGAAGGCATCGTTACTGGAATCATATTATGGAGTTAGGAGAGCCTGGATAGAGGGAGGTTGGGGGAGTACCGATGGACTGACCTATATCCCAATGGTCACACGGTCAAAATTTAATTCGAAGGGAACTCAGAGAACTTTACAAAAAACAGGAAAATACAATCAAGAGGTCACTTTGTTAAAATGAATGAGTGTTAATTCGGAATTATTAGGAATAAACTTGTCCATATATCAGAGTTCAAAGTTAAGGAGTGTTTTTAAGGAGTTGGAATCAATTTGGATATATATGTATGTGTTCTCAGGCATTTTTTCACGTTAATAATAACTACACGTATAGCTGACTGCATTAACATGCACTTAGATATCTACATTTAAGCGCATGCATACATACGCTACCTGGAGGTGACCCTTTAAACTCTACCTACTAAATTATTGGATTAAATTATGTACCCTATGTTAAGTATTAGGAAGTCTTCTGATGGTAGTAAAAATTTGATTACCCAAGATTTGATATGCTGAATCGTATATAATGGCTGATCTATATACATATATATGAGTGTATCTCTTCACGCATATCTACCCTAATACTTATATACCTAAACCCCCTTATACATACATGCATGTATATCCCAGCACTCATATATATCAGCATATGCTACCAATTTAAGATCCTCTTTAATCATTCTTATTTTGTTGTTATACGTTATTTAATTAGCCCAGAGATTATCTAATCGTTTATTATATCATAACCAATTTGGTGGAGATTTGATGCCCACATGTAGTGGATTTTCAGAATATCTCACTAGATAAACCCAAGTATGGAAAACGGAAATCAAAATTATTATAGTTCAGCCGAAGCATAGAGACGGGGAAAATTTAGTGGGGAAATTATTGGTGGTCATCACGGCTTGGTGGAGGAGGGATGTGTATATGGACAGTAGAAATTGGGAAACTGGTAATAGTATAAAAGACGGAGAAGAAGTTAAATGTGCAGTGTGAATGTTCATGGATTAATTCATTTTCATGTTAAGTGATAATAGTTCGATTGAGTTCGGTCCGGATATATATATATATATATATATATATATATGTATATATATATATATATATATATACACACGCACACACACACGCACACACACACACACACACACATATATATATATATATATATATATATATATATATATATATATATATGGCTCTCCGTTCAAAATTTCATCAGAAAGATTCGTTGGACAACAACAGTAATCAACACAGTCAGTCAGTAATATGCAGTACGTGATACACGTTAAGGCGATCATGCATCTTTCAATACATGACAGACGAGGCAGGTTTTTTCCGCAGTAGGCTGCCGTTTCTTTCATTGATAGAAAGCGCGGTAGCAGAAATTGTTAGTGTTTGTAATTGTAACTACACCCCGTATACATACATGCATGTATATCCCAACATTCATATATATCAGCATATGCATCCAAATTTAAGATCCTCTTTGATCATTCGTTGTTTTATGTTATTTAATTAACCCAGAGATTAGCTAATCCTTTATTATTATGTCGTAACCCATTTGAAGGAGAATTTGGTGACCACATGTACTGGATTTTCAGGTTATCTCAGTAGAAAAATCCAAGGATGAGCAACGGAAATCGAAATTATTATAGTACAACCGAAGCAAAGAGACGGGGTAACATTAGTGGGGAAATTATTGATGGTCGTCAAGAATTATCGGTGATAATTGCATGGTCTACATGTAAAAAAAAAAGGCTAAAAATAATGGAAGCCTTATTAATGTAATAAAAAAACATTCAATAATATCAACTATGAACATAGACACAATATCTTGTCTGTGTTTTGAAAATGAAAACATTATATAAATACTTACATACAACAATCTACTTCTTGTTAACAATTAATATATTTCAACCTTGAAAATGGCTAAATGTATAGCCGAAAGTGCTCGGAAAGAAAGAACAATTGGACAGTTTTTATATATCTTCCGAAAAGAAAAACAAAATGAAGATGATATGAGAAATTGTATAAAAAAACTAAATCAAGGGACCTTTTCTGTCATATTCTATGAAATGTGTTATATATATATATATATATATATATATATATATATATATATATATATATATATATTGAACAATAAAAAATATTAAAAAATTAAAATCTTCAGACCAACTGGGTTGTATATTAATATTTTTCGTTTTTATTATTATTTCATTTAGATTCCTCGACTAGTTTCGGCCAACATGGCTATCATCAGGAGAAGAAATATTTCTGCTTGCTGGTAGCAGTGAACTACAGAAATGAATGTCTTGATGGAGAAAATGAACTTTCGTCTGTAGTTTTCATTTGTTTTTTTTTTATTTTTTTAACATGAATTTTGGTCAGACCATGTGTTGGTCAAACAGTCGCTTTTAAGTTGTTATTTAAGATACGAGCTGGATGGATTCATGCTGCTCTGAATTCCCTTGGCCATTTTGACAGTTTTATTGGTTTCCGGAAATACACACACACACACACACACACATATATATATATATATATATATATATATATATATATATATATATATATATATATCCTTACTCTGTCCTGGACATTGAGTTCTACCTGGATTCTATCCTCTTGGAATTTTTTATTCAAAAAATATATATGTATGTGTATGCATCTATGTATATATATTTATATATTTTGCATAAGTATGTGTGTATTTACTACTAATATTATCTATCTATCTATCTATCTATCTATATACATATATATATATATATATATATATATATATATGGCAGTAAAGAAAGATTGTCCATATATGTTTATTATAATATGTAGATATAATATCGTGAGATAAAAACAAAAGACAAAAAAATAATATATTGATAAGTGTTATAGTGGAACACACCTATTCTATAGTTAATAGACTCACCCACCTATAATAAGTAGGAGTAGTAAGAGTAACGAGAGTCGCTCAGTCAGTCGATGCCGGACACTAAAGTATCAGCGACCACAACTAGATTTCTCTGCGTCATTACCTATTATATCAAGTTCCTAACGTTTTATACGTCGAACCTATTTTAGGACCGATTTAGTACAAATACAAGCCTCCACTGTGAAACCACTCCATAACACACTTGGCGACTAGGTTTCGAACTCATACGGAGGAAAAAAAATCGTTCGCCATATAACAGATCTGGCGACTAGGGATTCGTACTCATACGAAAAAAAAAAAATTCACCCGCCATAACACACTTGGCCACCAGTATTCGTTCGCAACAGTATAATTTGGCGAAAGGATTCGGATTCAAGAAAAAAAATTCGCTCGCCACAACATTTGGTGACGAAATTCGTACTCATACGGAGGAAAAAGAAAAAACTTGCTCGTCACAATAATTTCGGTGACAAAATCCATGATTCACACTTAAAAAAAAAACAAAAAGAAAACAAACTTGGCAAAGTTTTTCGAAAGTGACGAAAAAAATCAGTCGTATTCTCAACTGAGAAAATAATTTTTTTTTCGATAAGACAGTTTACTCAAATAGGTCACTAATTGCAAATTCGTAGGACCCCACTCTACAATATTTAAGCATTGTGTAAACTTTTGCGAAGATGGAAGAATGCAAAAATATATTCCAGGAATGTTTTAAGTTCCAGTCAGAACAACAGATGACAATATTAGAGTAACAGAGAACATTCCAGATGCAGCTACAGGAGGAAACTTTTAATAGACAAATGTAGTTTCAACGCGAATTGGAACAGATGCATAACGAGTTTCAAAACAAAATTCTGGAAATAACTGAGAAGAGGAAAGAGAAAAATCTACAAAATGATTCTTTCCCAGAGAATACAATATGGAATTCAATTTAAATATTCACGTACAATCCGGATGAAGAGATAACTCTTGAGGAGTATCATGAAAAATATACGGACGTGTATAACGAGGACTGACACTCGTGGTCTGAAGGAAAGAAGGTTATGCTTCTTTTAAGCAAGTTAGGAACTGCAGAGCATAACAAATTAGTAAACTACATTTTACCGAAAAAACTAGCGAGATGACATTTACCGAGGCGGTAAATATATTAAGTGAGTTATTTAGTAAAAAGAAATCTTTGTTTCACAAGAGGTAGAAATGTTTGAATCTGATGAAAGATGACGAACAAGACTATATAACGTACGCAGCCAATGTGAATAAGCATTGTGAAGAATTCAAGCTAGCAGTGTTAAGCGCTGACAATTTTAAGTGCTTAGTGTTTGTTCAAGGGCTGGTATTGGAAAGAGACGCAGAGTTGAGAAAATTAGTGCTGTCAAAATTAGAAAACGAACCAAGGATTTCGATACAGAAGTTGGCAGAAGACTGCACAAGATATGTTAGCGTAAAGAAAGATTCGAAAAAGATAGAACAGTCTGGCGTTTCGCATGTAAGGAAAATTCGCTACAAAAAAGAAAGTCAGTCTACCAAAAAGAATTCTAAAATTGCGGATTATCAAACAAAAAGTGAAATATCAGAGAAAAATAAACAAAAACTCCCGAAGCCATGTTTTGCTTGCGGTGAACTTCACTGGTACAGATATTGCAATTTTAGGAATAAAAACTGTTTCAACTGTCAAATTGTGGGTCATAAAAGCTCGCACTGCAGGTCAAAAAATAAAGACAATAAAATAAGAAAATTAAAGTCTGACGAGGTGAACGATGGAATAACCAGAAAATTTGTTACCGTTGAAATAAGTAATAAAAAAATAAAAATGCAACTCGACACTGGTTCCGACCTATCTATCATAAATTTGCATACGTGGAAGAAGTTGGGGAAACCAACTTTAATGAAGACAAATAAAATCGCGAGGTCAGTGACGGGAGAAAAAATACAATTTATTGGAGAATTTGTTACAAACGTCACGTTAAATAAAAAAATGCGAAAAGCTAAACTATTTGTCATAGAAAATACCACGAACTTACTTGGTACGAATTGGATAACAGAATTTCAATTATGGAATCTACCGATAAATTCTTTCTGTTACAAGGTTGAAAATTTAAACTCAGAAGCCCAAAAAATAGTAAAGAAACATTTTCTACTGTTTTTCTCCAGATTTGGGAACGTGTACCAGGATGGAGGCAAAATTCCAGCGAAAAGAAAACGCTCAGGCGGTATTCAAACAGAAAAGGAATGTGTTGTTTGCTTCAATTGAACAGATAGATACATAACTGGACAGATTAGAGAAAACCGGTGTATTTAAAAAGTTGAATGGGTAACACCGACGATATATGTGAAAAACAAGCTCCAGAAAGTAAAAATGAAGCCGACACCGAGAAAAACTGGGGAGCGAGTTACCCGCAGCCAAGGACATGCAGTATTATTAAATGAGTTAAGTCAACTGAAGTCACCACAGAAAACGTTAAGAAGCACAAGATCAACAAAAGGGAAGCTAGAGGCTGAACAAATAGAACCACAAGAAGAACCTACAGAAACTGTGACTCCATCCTTAAGAACCTCAAAGTGGAAGGTTGTTTCTAGTAACACTATGGTATAAAAAAATATAGTATAAAAAGGTATAAAATATAGTATAAAAAGGTATTAAAAAAATTTAGAAAAGCGGATTGGCAATATGATGTGCTTGGTGAGAGGCGAAAAATTCACGTGCAGAAGGCACATTAACCAGATCATACGACGTTTTTCAGACGTGATTGACAGCGGTCCTGCGAAAGAATCGCTGATGGAGGTGATTTTCGATACGTTTGATCTAACAACGCCTGCAACGATTTTACCTGAGGTACGCCGATCCAGGAGAAAAAGAAAGGCAACTGATCATTTAAAAGTGGATCAAAAACGTAGGAGATACACTACGATGTTGCTAAAGTTTTTTTTTTCTTTTTTTTTTTCTTTTTGCTTCATATTTCCTGTAAAAAATGAAAAATAAATAAAGAAAACTGTTTACTCTTACGGAGTAAAGTTTTAAGGTGGGGATGTTATAGTGAAACAAACATCCAATTCTATAGTTAATAGATTCTCCCACCTATAATAAGTAGGAATAGTAAGAGTAACGAGGGAGTCGCTCAGTGGGTCAGTAAGTCGATGCCGGACGACTGTTAGTCGGGTACTAAAGTATCAGCGACCGCAACTAGATTACTCTGCGTCATTACCTATTATATCAAGTTCCTAACGTTTTATACATCGAACCTATTTTAGGACCGACTTAGTACAAATACAAGCCTCCACTGTGAAACCACTCCATAACAATAATAAAACTAATATCTATTGTATATTGGTAGGCCTTTTGACCAAATAGAAGCGTGGTGAGAAAAGAAGCAACTGTGGTTTGATACTGCAAATGAGCGGAACTGTTCTGGGAGAGAGAGAGAGAGCTAACAATCAAGCGTGATTAGCCACTGATCAAGGCTAGTATACACAACCATTGACGTCAACCGTTTCGACTTCTCAGTTTCATTCACAAGGCTAGGGTCAACACCTGGAGTAGTTTCCAGGCACTTCTCATCAGTGTCACACGATAAGATCATCTGCACGGTATAATCCAGAAGTCAACTCATTGATAACTCGACCGTGACAAGATTCAAACCCAGGTCTTATGGCGAGAATGCTAACGTTCTACTCACTCGGCTACGCAGCCATATAATCTATAATCATTATCTAGCTATTAATTTTTAATTATGATATTTTATTTAACTACTTGTTTATTACGGCGATGCTATTTATTCAATTATTATAATTTTATAGATATTTAATATTTACATTTTATTCATATACCTTTAAAAATATGTATATAAAAGTATTAATTCGTGTATTTACCAAATTACAAAATTCATATAAAAATTCACACTTGAAATATTTGAACTTTAGCGTTGCGACTTACACTCTCCAACATTACACAGCCGTTAATAAATGGATGATTCTTAAAAACATCTTTCGGTCTGCAACACATTTATTTCGTCTTCCAGTTTTGATTCTCAAGGAAAAAAATACAGCCTGATGATGAAGACAGAGGTCTTTGAAAGTACTAGCTGAATTAAAAAATACACTATATCTATTTTATACATAAGGATCTCATCATTCAGTGGATTATTAGTAGTAGAATGCTTATAATTATGTCTACTAGCGAAGGGATTTCGCCAATAATTGCATTAATATTGCTAATTGATTCAAGATATGATTAATTCTTTGTAATATAAAGTATTAAGATGTATACATTTTATAGAAGGCTATTGGATGATAAATTTTGGCGTTAGAGAATCACAAATAACTTTAGCAAATAACAAAAAAAATATGAGTTTCAACAGCAGAAACAACTAAAATGGATCTAACTAGAAGAGACAAATAATGATATAATCAAGCTGTTGACTTCCCACACTACTTTAAACGATAAAGTACAGTATATCTGTATTTCTGCGTGTGTGTGTCCGAGTAACTTATCTGTTCCCACTGTCCGATTTCAATGATTCATAGCTCATTGAAAAGCCCTAGAAAAGTTAGGGGCAAGGAACGATTTTCGTTGAGCTTAGATTCAGGTTTGCCAGAAGTTAAAAATATATATTAATATATTATACTAGCCTTTATCGTTGCTTTCATAGTTCAAGAGCAGTAACATTTATTTTCCTTTTGTATTCAAAATTGAAGTGCGCAATTTATTAAAAACTAGGTTAAAAGGCGACCTATGGAGAACTCTTGGTTTGACCATCATCACAATAGCTAGGGTGGAGTAGATGTAATAGGCATCAATAAACTACAAAAGAACTCAAAATTGATCGCTGCATTTAAGTATTGAATTAATGTTTAAGCTTTCCTTTTAAACGTTCAATGATAATTCTTCTGCTGCCACTTATTTTAAAGACGATTTGATGTACGTAGATCCTTATTTTGCGTATAAACAATTATTTTTATTTCATGGGTGACAGAATAGGGGGACAATTTATAAGTTAGAATTAATACAGTGTAAAGATGGGAAAACAGAAATTAGAATTAGTTATGCATTCAACATTTGAAGAGTTAGTGAAACATAATAGCTAATTAACTAAAACCTATATTATGGAATCTATAGGAATAAATCCGAAATTGAGCGCAATTATCCAATGAATTCTGGGGTTAAAAAGCCCCAACTCTACTTCATAGTAATTTATACGGTGTTTACTCGTTCCCCCGCGAGGACGAGATGTGACACAAGGTCTTTTTAAAGTGGGGACCCGAGCGCGTGCATCCGGGCAGGGTAAAAAAATCCCCACAGCCCCCGCAATTGTCCGTTGCGCTGGCCTCAGTGCGAGCACCGATCTCTCCCTCTTGTGCAATGGGAGGGCGCGGCCTCGGGCAGCTGTTCCCCAGGGCTGGGCACCTCTTCAGCACAATTTTCTCAGTTGCCCCTCTGTCCTTTGACAGAGAAACCCCTGAACGCACTCTGCCCAAAGACAAAGACGCAACTGAGAGATGATAAATATACGTACAAACTACTTGATAGTAATTTATTCGCAAAAAGTTCAATATCTGTATTATATATTATCTACTTCTAGGTGATATAACTCTCCAGGTTTAACTAATTTGCATATTTAAAAAAGTATATTTCATTAATTAGCAGTCCTTCATTGGTGATCTTTTATTCAAGGATTGTTTTGATTTTCATGTAAAAAAAATTTCTGTCTAAGAATATTGTCTTATATAGCACAGAAAAGTTTTTGAAATTTTTATTTTACTTGGCATTTGACAGGTAGGCATCTGTTTGTAAACCTCTCCTTAACTATAACAAGCCAATTTATGAATGAAATTTTCATTTAAAATTTTTATTTCGAATATTTCAAGTAGTGAATATTTCTTACTTTGCGAAGCTATAGCGACTGGGGAAAGACGGCTAGTATTTTTTAAACACTATAACAATTAACAAAGAAAATTATTAACACATAAAATGTAGCTGTTACTGAAAAATAATTTTGATACACAAAGCGAAATCAATGATATAGTCATTTGACAGGTCTTCTGTGTAAGAAAACATTAATGAATCTTCCATTCGTTGGTAGGATAAAAAGAATTTTGAAGATCTTACCCAAGAACAATCAATATAGATCTGAGATGGTAAATGAACAAAGAAGTCAGACTAAGGCCAGAGATACTGAGAGATTGTCTTTGTGTTTTATTCTTGAGCATGGAGCCTCTATACCTCATTGGGAATTAAAAAAGCTTAAATTGCATTTGACGAACGCAAGCAACAAAGAAATCTCAAGAAAAATGGGGAAAAAATGATACTTAGAATTAAAAAGAGACATTTGAATTTGTTTGGACATATAAAAATGAAGGACAGCTTGGAGAATTTCACACTCATAGGACAAAAAGAAAAAAAATGACATTGGAAAGTAGCAGGAGACCTAACTTTCTAGTTTGTGTGAATGGATGGCAGAAAGAGGAGAGGTGGAAGAGCTGGCAAAAAGAAAGACGTTTCTAAGAAATAACATGAGTAGGTTTTCGGGAGCCATAATCCCCTACGTCTCGAAGAAGTCTAAGGAAACATGAGGATAATTGGTAAGACAATATCGGCCTTTTAGGATTGCTGTCTCTTTGACTAACCCTTCTGCTAGACACCCAAGCGAGTTCCTCTTCCCAGAGTTTGAATATTTAAGCACAACTGATATACGAACTTATAGCTGAAGACTGAAATGGAATCAAATAACTGTCGGATTTTAATAAAACTTTCAGGGCTTATTCACAAATGAATGCATTTATTTAAGAAATGTTTCTTTTAATTTTAGGAAATCTGGGTAAATTTTTTTTTTTTTTACATCTGCTTCATCCTACCCACTCACATTTTTTTGTAAAACAGGACCACCAGTTACTGAAAATATGTTCTGAATCTTAAAAGAAAATGCAATAAAACTAAGATATTATTTAATTAGAAAAAAACTTTTAAATGCTTTCTTCCCTGATAACTACAATTTTTAAAAATTTAAATACAACGTCAATCACCATCTTCTAACTTCTCCAATTCCGTTCATCTTTTGTCCTTTTCTCAGTCCTCTCTATACTCATTCTTTCTCGCACTTTTACTCCTTGTAATCCCTTCCGTACTAGTGGCATTCCCACCTTGCTTGAAGTGAAATGATTAAAAAAATAAGATATATTATAGACACTGTTGTTTTAATGAAATCTTTTTCTATGAATAATGAATTTTTACAAGAATTATTTTCATTAAATTTTTAAATTTTAATTTTAAAATCTTTTAAAATTCTGTATTAAGTTTTATTGGTTAGGTGATATTGTTATTAAGTAAAACCTATACTTAATAATCATAAAAGCAAAAGCTTACAGCAATTCAGCGATTCACCATTATTTTAAAAAGCATATAAAATTTTGTCTGCGTGTATAAACGTGCCGATTTTTGTAAATACGGATGTTCATACACGACATTATTTAAATATTGAATTAGAGCAGTAAGCATAGAAAATTTAAAGTATAAAAGTAAGTGAACATTTTCATAATTTTTCAAGATTACTGGGTAGTTAAAAACTATATAAAAAGATGTTCACGTTATATTCCTCAAGTAATTTTTAAAGATCTGTACCCCGTAGAAAAAGATTAGTTTTATTTCCGATTGTCAATAAAGCTGTAAGACTGTCAATAAAACTTTCAAAACCCTAAGTAAACACTTATCTCCGTGTAAAAAAAAATGTATTTCTGCAATATTTTGAGCGAAAGTTAAGTAGCTTATTGATATAAGTAATTTTCGAACTTCTAGCTGAAGCCTGTTAGGAGGAACATCACTCAGTTTAAGAGAAATGAAGTATCAAAGTAAAGGAATCTTTTCCTAATTTTTCAAGATTACTGGATAGTTAAAAACTATATAGAAAGATGCTCATGTTATATTCCTCAAGTAATTCTTACAGATGTGTCCCCCGTAGAAAAGGATTAGTTAAATTTTCGATTGTCAAGCCTGTTAGGCTGTCAATAAACATATCAAAACTTTAAATAAATACTTACCTCCGTGTAAAAAAATGTATTTCTGCAATATTTTGAACGAAAAGTAAGTAGTTTACTGATATAAGTGATTTTCAAACTTCTAGCTGAAGCCTGTTAGGAGGAACACCACGCAGCTTAAGAGAAATGAAAAACTCATTTTGGTTATGAACAATCTAAAATGTTTCTTGGATTTTGTCAATTGACTCGTAAAGCAGAATCTCCCCCAGGAATTCGTCGGAATAGCTTTTAGCTTATTTCTTCGACTGTGCCATTCTATGGAGCAAGAATGTCTGACTCACAAATGTCATCACCACCTATCCTAACATTTTCTTTCTGTCCAAGTTACCCACAAGTACCAATTTGCCAAGAATTTAATTGGCCGGCTGCAGTACACAGTTCATACAAGCCACAATCTAATTCTACTTCAAATGAACTTCTGTGACTTTCGAGATCGAATTTGATCTTATCTATTTGTGAGGTGAAAATATATTTATATTTCTTACGAAAATCAATATCTTAGCCTATTTTACTCGAAATGGCTTTATCTGGGTAGAAACTAGACGCCGTACTCTTTGATAACCTCCGTGACCTCTAATAGCTGCAGAGGTCAGCCTCAGGGAGCTTATGTCCCAAATGGATATCCTTTGTGTGTTTATGCCAAAATGTACTTCGATATTATTATAGCATTATATTATTATAGTTTTAAAAACAGATTACGTAGAGGTTACTTAATTATCATGCTATTTATTTACTGCAGATTTCAAAGCAGATTATACACTTTTAATATACCATTTTAGTACCATATTTTTCTGTTTTTTTATTATAATATTTCAACCAGATATTAACATAATATATATACATACATACATGCATATATATATATATATATATATATATATATATATATATATATATATATATATATATATATATATAATGGACTCTCCGTCGGTTTCGACATATGAGGATCTGACAGCTTAGTTGATTCAGTTATGAAAGTTTGTGCAATAATCTTAAGTTGCATTTAAGACCCGCTAGTGATTTACAAAGGAGGGCACATGTGGAGCAAGTGTGAGGATTGTGAGATGAGATCACTGTTAGATTGGCTGACCTTTTAGATCTTTCTCTCGCTTCTTGAAGATGATTCAGACAAGCAGATTGAAAATTGCTGAGTCCACTAACACACACACACACACAGACACACACACACATATATATATATATGTGTGTGTGTGTGTCTGTGTATTACAGTTCAAATGTTTGAGACCACCCCTGATAATTTTTGAAATTGGCTCCCCAAATAGTTGTTTTGTACTTTAAATAAGAGTAAATTCTTATGGTTAAAAAATGAAACATGATTTTTTATTAAAAATTTTATTATGACAAAAATAAAAAAAAAAATCATTTTATGATTACATTTTGCTCACTTCAAAATATCCTCCTTGATTACTGCAGTGCAAATTTCTGACATTTACTGCAAAAGTTTTTCAAAGTATATGTTTGATAAATAATTCTATTCTTTTTTCAATGATTCTAAGAGCTCTTTTTCATTTTGTTTTTCACTCTTCTACCAAGCTCATGCTAATTCTGGGGGTAGTTCCAAACTCTGAACTGTAGTATATATATATATATATATATATATATATATATATATATATATATATATATATATATATATATATTGTTTAAAATCTGCTATATTTAACTATGTACACGTGTATTATATTAGAATATTTATTTAGAATATTGACATTTCTTCAAGCATTGGATAGGATTGATCTATTTTTGTATCCCCTGTAAACAGTGGGATGGCCACCAAAGTTTAAGGTTATGGAATAAAAAAGTTTAGGTACCGCTGCCAAAATTCTAAGGAAATCATTTTCAGTAGAATAAATTCTACGCACACTTTTCTTTTAACGCTTGGAAATAATTTGTTCGTTATCTAAATTGGCACCTAACAGGCAATTACAAAGTCTCTTTGAATTGATTATTTTGATAATATTCTATCACTTGGGTATGATCGCAATTAATCCAGTGGAAAAAGTGTTTGGCCTACAGCAAACAAAACAAAACAAAAAAACAAGGACAGACCTTGCTTATTTTGAGGGAATCAATGTAATAACCATCGATTTTCATTCACTTAAAGGATTTTTTAAAAAATTTATTGAAGTAAAACGAATTATAAAAGATTTCGTGGTCATTCTGATGATGCAGAGAAACAGTCACACTTTCAACTTGATGAAAAATGGAAAAACTGATTAGAGTTGAGGTAGATGTCTTGAAAAAAAATCAGCTTAAAATGCTGTTTCAAAAAACGGGGGAAGAAAGGAGATTAAAGAAAATGGCTTTATAAAACTGACAAAGATTGTGTATCTATTTTCACATTGTAGCCGAGTTTTCGAACGGGATAATGCCTGAAGGTGTTCGAAAAATACACATGAACACATTGAGATAGATAGATAGATAGATAGATAGATAGATAGATAGATAGATAGATATGAACAGTCCGAGATAGATATGAAAAGACTGAGATAGATAGATAATGAATTAACTGAAATAGACAGACAGACAGACAGACAGACAGATAGATAGATAGATAGATAGATACGTACATACATACATATGAAAAGACTAAAATAGATAGATAGACAGATAGATATGAAAAGACCGAGATAGATAGATAGATAGATAGATAGATATGAAAAGACTGAAATAGACAGATAGATAGATAGATATGAAAAGACTGAAATAGATAGATAGATAGATAGATAGATATGAAAAGACTGAAATAGACAGATAGATAGATAGATAGATAGATAGATATGAAAAGACTGAAATAGACAGATAGATAGATAGATAGATAGATAGATAGATATGAAAAGACTGAAATAGATAGATAGATAGATAGATAGATAGATATGAAAAGACCGAGATAGAAAGATAGATAGATAGATAGATAGATAGATATGAAAAGACTGAAATAGATATGAATAGAGTTGAATAGATAATAGATAGAGAGATTGATCTGAACAAACTGATGTATAAAGATGGGTACATAGATAGATAGATATGAACAGATGGAAGTTGATAGAAATGAATAGACTTAAAGAAATTGATTATCTATCTATCTGTCTACTCTTATCTATTTTAGTCTATTCTTATTTAACTATTTTTGTCTACTTCTATCTATCTATCTATCTATCTATCTATCTATCTATCTATCTATCTATCTATCTATCTATCTGAACAGACGGAGCTAGATAGCTATGCAGTGGAATTTAAAAACAATATAGCATATATGAGACTGGATAAATAAAAATAGTGTTTGTAAAATTCACTGAAAAACAATACAAACGTTTGTTTTGACACAATATCAGCTGTGAGAAAAGAAAATGCATGACTGCCAGCTCCAAACTGTGTGCTACATATTGAGATGTCAAAATCAATAAGTTACAGAAATTCTACGATGTGCTTTGTGTAGTAACAGATGACAGACAATATCAACATATAGTATTTAGAAATAGCGAAAGATCTCTTCCAGAAATCAAGCAAAGTACAAATGATAGGAAAATTAAAAAAGAAAGAGTTGAACTGCTATGTAATATGTAATCACTTATATGTCAGTGGATGCTGGACAATCTCCTCATAGATGATGAAGAGACTTTATGCGACATAGATGTGGTTCTACTGAAGGATTCTGAGAATCTCATAGATACAATATATGAGTAAGGAGGACGTTTGAAGCAAATACAGAGTTCGAAAACTTACGACCGGATAAAAACACTTGCAATTTCTGAGTAAAGAAGGCCTAGAGAACTGGACACTCACAGGTCATGTTGACATGGTAAATGCAAGGGAAGCAGTGTGGGCAACAGGTTAGTCTGTCCAACGAACGTGTTGATCCCCTAGTGAGGATCCTATTCAGTAGTAATGGTCAACCAGACTAGGCTCTCTAGCTATTACTCCCACGCCAAGGTGCCGTTTAAATTCTATATGCCTGGCTCTGTTTTGGTACAATACCACAATTGTAAGTCATCTAGAGAGGATCGAACTTAGTACTGTTGTAGTAATAGTGAAACAGACTAGCTCGTTAACCACTACTCCTTGTCCTTATTACTGATGGTGGTTGAACCCACTGCACATGACTATACTTTTCAGGTATCTCTTCAGTAGGCCCGCCCTTATTTGGTACAGACGTCGACTGGTGGTCACAGAAATATAAAAGATATATGTATATATCAGCATTCCCCAAACGGTGAAAGAAAGATTAAGAACGTGGCTTTAAAAAAACTGACAAAGATTTTCACATTGTAGCAGAGATTTCGAACGGGATAATGCTTGAAGGTGTCCGAAAGATAGATATGAACAGACCCAAATAAATAAACACATAGATAGATAGATAGATAGATAGATAGTAATAGGTGGATAAATAAAGAAATCGGCTAGAATAGATAGATAGATAGATAGATAGATAGATACGAATACACCCAAATAGATAGATAGATACGAATACACTCAGATAGATAGATAGATAGATAGATGCGAATACAGATAGGTAGATATGAATAGACTGAAATAGATATGAACAGACTGAGAAAAATAGATAATAGATTAATAGATAGCTATGAAGAAACTGAGATATAAAAATAGGTACATAGATAGATATGAACAAACTGAAATAAATAGATTATCTATCTATCTATCTATCTATCTATCTAAGTCAGTTTCTATTTATTTGGATCTTGGCACGGCGGAGGGGAATGCCATGTAGTCTGGGAAGCGTAAGGCCTCCATATACAATGACTAGTCTAGGAGATGGAAAACTCTAAATTCAAACCACCTGCTAACTTGTAGGGCATACCCCTTTACCATCTGACCTCAACATCTCCAGTTCAAAAGCAACCGACCATCCATTCTAATATCCTGTCTTGAATGTCGGCATGAACCCCAATTGTGAGATAGAAAGTAATGGTGACCATATGTGATAACTGAATAAATAATGATGTGTGAATGGATGGCCAAAAAAGTGCAAAGAGCGTAAATAGTATGACATACAAACTTACGTTTCCACGATTGAGAATACATATCCCCACCAGCTATGGGTAAATAGCAGGGTAGACAGGACCTTTGTTAGCAACTAGTCTCGGAGAAGGAAAATTCTGAATTCAAAATTAGGTCCTACTTTAAATTCTGAGAGGATGGACAGGTT
The DNA here is from genome assembly GCA_963932145.1 of Acanthosepion lycidas. NCBI lineage: Eukaryota > Metazoa > Mollusca > Cephalopoda > Sepiida > Sepiidae > Acanthosepion > Acanthosepion lycidas. Next base: position 82,720,426 of record OZ010587.1, read on the forward strand.
ACCATCAACATCCCTGGGGCGAAAGAAACGGGCGTGCAACTGCACTATTGTGCCTTGAATGTCATCATTAACCTTAATTGTGAGATTTAGCGGAGTAGAGACTACAGCAGCGCAAAAGGCGCTAACTTGAAATCTACAAATCAACTATTTACCCTTGCATGGAGTATTGCTGCCATATATGGTCTGGAGCTCCTTCTGTTTGCCTCGGGGTTCTTGATAAGATCCAGAGTCGGGTATGCAATGTAATTGGCCCTGATCTGGCATCTCGTCTACAGTCGCTCTCTCACAAGCACGCCGTAGCATCACTCTGTCTTTTTTACAAATACTTTCATGGAAATTGCTCCGATGAGCTGGTTCCCAGACTTCATGAATTCAAGCGTCCTATGAGGCTGGCATCCCGCTCACAACCTTTCACTGTCGAAACTGTTGAATGTAGCCGTCTCTTCTACTCCAATAGCTTCATATCTCGCACCTCTCGCCTGTGGAACTCCCTTCCCTATTCCTGTTTCCCTGATAGCTATAATCTCCAACTATTCAAATGTAATGTCAATTGACATCTCCAGTTGCCTTGATCTATCCACTATCCTTCTCCTCATCCTTTTCTCTATCACTCCTACCTGCTCTCGCTCCAAATCTTCTGTGACCCCTTGCGTGTTAGTGGCTTCCCACCTTGCACGGCTGATTTCAACAATAGGCATCTGTCGAACTCTCTGCATTAGCAGAGTGGAACCGGGACCAGGCTTTGCCGAAGGGCAAGGTTTCGTCCGGGGTGGTTGACAGGGCCTGAACCAGTCTAGGCAGGTTCAAAAAGGCTATATTTTTGGCCGAGCCTACGGGCTCGGAGATACCCACATTAAACCGGCCTTGTGCCACATTCTATCCTCGTGGGTGGATCGATAAATATTGGCTTCCCGCCTTGCTTGGGGAAAAAAAGAAAAAGAAAAAAAAAAAAAAGAAAAAGAAAAAAAAAGAAAAAGCTTAATGAATGAATGACTAATCGGTTATATAGCGATATATAAAGCGCATTTGCAGTTAAAAGAAAAGTAAGAAAATGGACTTACCAACAGTAAGGTTTGTTGACTTGAGTCTTTTATTAGCATTTACGCGGCAGTGGTAAAACCATTCATTTGAATTATTGTATTTATATTCAACGGACAGGTCTTTAACATTTATCCTTCCATCCGGCATTCTGTAAGCGTATGGACAAAACAAATAATAGTCCTTGTATTCATTAGCATCATAACAATTACCAGCTGCAAACATATCGGGATCTCCTTCAACCATATTCCGAACAGCAGAATATAAGAGAAACTCGGAGTTCAGCACTTCTGGTTCTGCACTCTTCCAAATTCTTGTGAGAAAATTGGCCCGATTTACGGCAACGAGCGCTTGATTAAGAAACCGGTTCAGACCATACTGTCTAACGACTCCGGCGCCTAAATTATACGAAGTACCTTTCGTGCAATTTTTCTTGTTCTTTTTGTACTCCTCGACCAGACCTAAAAACTTCGCGACCACGTCCTCATCCTCTCCATTAATAATGCGGGGATCGTCGTCAATGCTTCGGCTCTCGCCATCAGCAGCACCGTCCTCGTCGAAATAATCGTATGTGCTGTTAAAATACAGTAGTGACTCCAGGTCGAAACCCGCACGTGTTGTATTCACGACTGGCAGATAACTTTCGGACGTTTCACCGGCGACGAAATTCGAAGCTCCGAGGCAGATAGCCAACAGTGTACAGGCGTACAGGGAAGGCACATTGCGAATGCCTCGTGTAGCGTACTTAAACATGCTTAGAACGGCAGAGGCCTTTTGTAGAATTCTGTCAGAGATGATTTATCGAGGGAGGAGGTGAGTAGTGTGCTAACTGGCGTCGTCATGATGAGGAGGAATCAATGATGATGATGACGACGATGATGATTGTTGTGTCGGTGGGTGCATCGGCACGGTTTGCCTTTCAAAACCAGTCTACAAGTAAAAGAAAGATATGTTAAGATAAAAAATTTCATGAAGAAGTATCCAAAGATGCAAAAAAAAAACGAAAAAAAAAAAAACAAAAAAAAAAAACAATCCCCACCCCTCCCCCCAAAAAAAACATCTTTATAATTTAGAGACAAAACTGATTTCAAGTTTCAGGTTCCAGGGCAACTCATTTGAAGATTGTGAAAACAAAAATATAATATCTGCCTTTAGCTGTAAAAAAGAAAGCAAAAGTATTTAAAAATAATATAAGCACTAAAAAAATCACTATCGACATTAAGTACGAAAACGGTCCTAATGTACTGGCCTTGTTCGGGAAATAATGATTGATTGATTCGTTTTCTTCGACTTATCAACTCTTGTAGAGTATTCAAAGCCATAACATATTTTCATTTCTAAGTTTTTTTTATCTAGATAATAATATTTTAGTGATACAAGTCTTATTAATTAACCCACAGCTGTGATAGGGGAAGAGGTTGATTCATACTTTTCTCAAAGTTTATCTACACTTTAAGTGGATATGAAGAACCCAACTGGAATTGGAACTTGGCTTTCCAATTAACAATTCCGAACGATTGCCAATTACACCATCCGCACATCCAAGCTTTCAATACCTGATATTCTCGACCGGTTACCCATGTAGGTAGTGACCAGGATCGACGTTGCTTAAAAATATGTCTACGTCTGAGAAAATTGCACAACATTTACAATAGCAAAAGCAAAAATCCTTGGAAAAAGATTAATAGATTAGAGGGAAACGTGCACAGTATAAACAAATATCTGTCTATCTCTCTCGCTCTCTCTGTGTTTCTCTTTGTCTGTCTGTCTGTCTGTCTGTCTGTCTGTCTGTCTCTCTCTCTCTCTCTCTATATATATATATATATATACGCACGAGGTCTGATCAAAAAGTGTCTGTACTGATGCTATGGCAACGGAGTTAAAGTATTCAGAGTGGTGTTGCTTGCCGCAGATTGATCTTGAACTGTTATGCATACAAAGAAGTTATAAAGTTCTCACTGATATCTGCTGTTGATAGCAATGCTTGAGAGAAAAAGTGTGTAAAGTGTGGTTGTCTCACTACACCACAGAGATTCCATCAGGGACCATGGCTTGTGCAGCCGTTTTTGGCCAAGTACTACATTCCATAGCAGCAACAGCAATCATATTCCCAGATCTCGCCCCTTGAGACTTTTTCCTGTTTCCAAAAAATGGAAATCCTGCTTGAACGGAATAAGATTTCAAGTCATCGAGGAAACCCAAGAAAATTCGACGAGGCAGCTGCTCGCTATTCCAAAATAAAATGACTTTCAAGAATGCTTCTATCAATGGAAACGATGCTGGATAAGGTATGTATCATCGAAGAAAACCAAGAAAATTCGACGAGGCAGCTGCTCGCTATTCCAAAATAAAATGACTTTCAAGAATGCTTCTATCAATGGAAACGATGCTGGATAAGGTATGTATCATCGAGGAAACCCAAGAAAATTCGACGAGGCAGCTGCTCGCTATTCCAAAATAAAATGACTTTCAAGAATGCTTCTATCAATGGAAACGATGCTGGATAAGGTATGTATCATCGAGGAAAACCAAGAAAATTCGACGAGGCAGCTGCTCGCTATTCCAAAATAAAATGACTTTCAAGAATGCTTCTATCAATGGAAACGATGCTGGATAAGGTATGTATCATCGAGGAAATCCAAGAAAATTCGACGAGGCAGCTGCTCGCTATTCCAAAATAAAATGACTTTCAAGAATGCTTCTATCAATGGAAACGATGCTGGATAAGGTATGTATCATCGAGGAAATCCAAGAAAATTCGACGAGGCAGCTGCTCGCTATTCCAAAATAAAATGACTTTCAAGAATGCTTCTATCAATGGAAACGATGCTGGATAAGGTATGTATCATCGAGGAAACCCAAGAAAATTCGACGAGGCAGCTGCTCGCTATTCCAAAATAAAATGACTTTCAAGAATGCTTCTATCAATGGAAACGATGCTGGATAAGGTATGTATCATCGAGGAAACCCAAGAAAATTCGACGAGGCAGCTGCTCGCTATTCCAAAATAAAATGACTTTCAAGAATGCTTCTATCAATGGAAACGATGCTGGATAAGGTATGTATCATCGAGGAAACCCAAGAAAATTCGACGAGGCAGCTGCTCGCTATTCCAAAATAAAATGACTTTCAAGAATGCTTCTATCAATGGAAACGATGCTGGATAAGGTATGTATCATCGAGGAAAACCAAGAAAATTCGACGAGGCAGCTGCTCGCTATTCCAAAATAAAATGACTTTCAAGAATGCTTCTATCAATGGAAACGATGCTGGATAAGGTATGTGTCTTCAAAAGACTGAAGGAGATTAAACGTTGAATTGATATTGTTGTACCATCCTGATATTTATTTTTGTTGTGGAGTTATTTCGCAGTGGAGGCTTGTATTTGTACTAAGTCGTTCCTAAAATAGGTTCGACGTACAAAACGTTAGGAACTTGATATAATAGGTATTACACAGAGTAATCGTGTTGTGATCGCTGACTACTTTCGTATTCGACAAACTGTCGACTACTGTCGTCCAATATCGAGTAGTATTTAGTCACGCCCCCTACGAGGGTATCATGTGGTACAAGGCCGGTTTAACGTGGGATCTCAGAGCCCGAGGGCTCGACCAAAAATATACCCGTATAAACGGGTTCAGGGTCGGTTTACCTCCCCGAACGAGACTCCGCCCTTCGGCGTAGCCTCGTTCGGGTTCCTCCCCGCCCGAAGGCAGAGAGTTCAACCGTTCAGCCGGTCGTCCGACATTGACTGACCCTCGTTTCTCTTACTACTACTACTTATATTAGGTGGGAGAGTCTATTCAGTATAGAAGATGTTTATTTCACCATAACAATTTTATCAGCCCTTGTATGCAATAACAATACACGAGTGATCATAACTATGAAGGATCATAAATGTAATTTTTTAAGTAACCCTGAACGTCGACTAATAAATCCGATCAAAACGCAATTAGGTAAAATTAGTAAAGTTATTTTACAGGAGATATGTGAATCTTTAAGGACTTTCCTTAATATAAACCAATGTCGTTCTACTCATGATTGTATTAGGTGAATTAAGAATTATAATAAAGAGATTAGATGTTCATTTATTAAATATGATATTAAAGAATACTATCACTCAATTACAGAAAAAAAACTTAATGAAGCCCTTCTATTAACCAAAGAGTTCATACATATTTCTAATGATAAAATAGATCTGATTAGACACTGCCGCAAGACCTTATTGATCCATAATAATGAATTATGTATAAAAAAAAGACGATATAAATAATTTTGACAATACCTTGGGGGCTTACGATGGGGCAAGGGGGGGGTAAATTAGTAGGATGCCTTTTACTTAATAATCTAAACAATCACGTGCATTTTAATAACCATGGACTATATCGAGATGATGGACTAATCATAGTTGATAGAAGTAATCCCAGAAAATGCGATATAATCCGGAAAAAGCTGCACTAACTTTTTAAAATTTCGGATTCAACCTCGAATTTGAAACAAACCTTAGAGTCACTAATTACTTGGACATCCTTATAAAGAAACGGCCAATATTACCGGTGCCATTTTTGGTTCGGTAGTAGAATGAATGGGTGTTTTAGAAACTGGACTGTCACTGAAGACACGAATATATTTTAATCCTTGATTATTTTCAGGTGGAGTGATTGTAATGAATAGACAATGCCAAATATCAACTTTAGAAGCTTTAAGTTAAGATGGACTTTTAGGGATTAGACACTTTTATACAGAAAGGTTCATATTGAAATGGTCAGGTCGGGAGAGTTGATTATTATCACAGTGATAAGTAATGAAAATTTAAAATATCCTGAACATACAGGGTGATTGAAATGTAACTCCCCATTTTCTGTATGATGAACTTTCCCGTCTTACTATAATTTTTATAAGACAGGAGAGTCCATTATACATAAAATAGGGAGTTACCTTTCAATCACCTTGTAGATTATGGGAATAAGCAAATGTTGTGAATGGACAATTATGTGCAAATCTACAAGATGAAGAATTGGCAAAATAATGATGTTAAGCAATCACATCAATAAGACTTCAACCGAAACATACTTTTTTAAATTTTAAAGGGTCGTTTTTTTTTTGTTTTTTTTTTAAGAATCTTTGATCCAAGTTGAATTCAAGTGTTTATTTTAGTTCTTAATATTTGATCTATGTTGATTTGGTAAAACTACTGTTACTTTCCAGACCAGATCTCTAAATTGAGTATTGCTTTCATATTTGAACTGGACTGCCGCAATACCCACTTTCTTGCCTTGACAGAATTCCATAGCTTTTCCGCGGCGTTTTTGGACAATGGGATATAATTTCACCTTGCCGTCTCTTTCGCACTGACGAAATCTCGTTGACCTATACCTTCTCTATAGCTATTTCCATGGCAAATGTTCAGATGAGCAGCATCCATTAGTTTCATCAGTTCAGGCCTTTACAGCTAGGACACGCCATGCCGGGTAGACGGGATCAAATCAACCTCATTCTCTTTCCATTGGTAAGAAGGTAATTCCTTCCCGAGAACTGTTACTTTGTCAAACAGATTCATGAGAAAATGCTTCAATGATTATATATCCTCTATATCCTCATAGTCTGTATTGATTTCCTCCACTTACGTCTATAACCTCACTCAGTACCTTACTATTTTGTGTAGCTCATAGGCCTTGGATAGTGATTTTCTAATCGTAGCTTAGATGTGGCACAAGGCTGACACTATGGGGCACCCAGCGGGGATCGAACTCACTATTCAGTTGTAATTGATCTAGTGAGACAAGATTATTAACGATTACACAACGTCTAAGTTCCCAAGGCTTGGTATTTCCTGAACATGTAGTAATAAATGTGGAACACTCAGGGAGGTTCATAGCTCACTATTAAGTCGTAATTGATCTAGCGTGAGAAGCTTGTTAACTAATACATCACAAGGTGCCCAATTTTTTGTTGATATGAATTGGTATGATTATGTAGAATCAATGCTAGGTTCTCTGCTAAGAAAGTTGATACACTGTCATGTTAGATAATTTTTCTTACCCGAATCTGCCATGCACATTTCTAAGTCGGTCATACGTCAATGTCGGTCTGGTGTTTCTTATATGTATCTTGATTCGGGACAAAATCCAATGGAGAATCAGAAATGTTAGCAAATCTGACCTGGCGTCTCGATTTCGATCAAGCTCCTACCGTCGTAACATAGCTTCCCTGTGTCTTTCCTAGAAATATTTTCATGGCAATTGTATTCTTTGGTACTTCATGAATTTAATTGTAGTACTAGATTGTCAACTATGTCTCATCCTTTTACTGCTGAAATTGCTAAATTGTAATCACAAGTTCTATTCTAATAGTTGCTTCTTCCATTACACTTCTCACATTCGGACTCTCTTCCGGTCTTCTGCTTACATGTCCGCCACAGTTTATAAAAATTGAAACACATCAGTGGTAATCTTCTGTCTCTTTGAATCATCTTGTTTTTATTGTCATTTCAAATATTGTCTCCCATATCTTTCATCCCCGGCATCCACTTGGGTCTTAGTGGCTTTGCTTGAGGCGAGATTAATTTAAAAATTCTTTGCATCAACATACTTTATAAACTATTTTATATGTTTTAATATCTGTAATTTGCCTCTTCTTTGGAAAGATAATGAAATAGTTTTCTTCTGTGTCCTCCCTTGTTTGTTTTTTCCTGGACTGATTGCCCTACTGTTATACCGGAACATACCTATTCTATTGTTAATAGACTCTCCCACATATAATAAGTAGTAGTAGTAGTAGTAGTAGCAGTCGCCAGGGCTGAGTGGAGTTGGTGAGACAGTCGATGTCGGACATTAAAGTATCAACCATCACAACTAGATTGCTGCGTCATTAACTATTATTTCAAGCTCCTAACGTTTTTGTACGTCGAGCCTAATTTAGGACCAACTTAGTGAAATACAAGCCTCCACTGTGAAAACTACTCTACAACACCTACCACAAGTAAACATCACAATCTGGAGATTAGATAAATTTATGCCCTTTTTTCAGATGGTTCGAGTGCAAATGGAACGCAGCTGCCTCGTTCGGAATTTAAATTACGACTGCTGATTCTATTTTATTCACTGTTAACCCTTACGCTGCCTGTACATTCTTATTGTTCTTATAGTTAGGCTCTACAGTATAGTATAGGAACACAGCTTCACTACATTGTTTGCTGCTTCTGCGATTTCCGTGGTAAGAGGGTTTTTACCGGGTAGAGTTGAAAGCCCCACGTTCAACAGGTGTTGACTTCGAAGATGTTTTACTCCATTTCTACTATCAACCCTTTGCTGAGGAGAGAAGGGATAGATTTATAACTTTTCCAGTAGATAAGATTTCTAGTTTGAGTATAGAATACCCAGCACTAATTGTAGCTTCGCACAACACTGCAAATTGCTACAAAACGAAAACGTTCACCTAAAAAATCGGGTCCTGTTCTCACACAACCGCATCAGATGAAGAATTTCATGTGAAAATCATGCATGGCGACAAACTCGTTCAGAAATATCTAAACTGTCAGCTTTATAGAACCGCTTTCTCAGATCGATGTTTAAAAATATCTTCAGTTGAATTAAGCCTGTTTGCCTTAGTAATGATCATCTGTCTTCGAACCTTGAAGAATCAATAGACTAATAAAGAACTGTAGCAAATACAGAAGCAACATGAAATGGATAGCACAAGTAATTCGAAGAGAAAGCAATGACATAATCAAGATGAAGAAAGAAGCCCTCGTCAATAGATTTAGGAGACTTGAGAAACCTATTTTCCTGAAATATGCGAGGGTCGCTCCGAAAATGGAACTTCCAATTTTATTCTGCTGATCCACGACCTCAGAATTTGGTATTTACAATATGACAGTAGAATATATACATTTCCGTCAATCTCTGTTCTATTTCCTTTTTACAGAAAGTAATCTGGCAAAAAAGTGTCTGACATAAAAGTAGTCTGGAAAAAAATGTCTGACATAAAAGTTAGTACGAAACCGACACCCCAGTGAATTTCTGTATGCGAAAAAAATCTCTACAATTGAAATTAATCGACACTTGTTTACAGAGACCACAAAATGGATGTATGCACAGTTAGGTGATGGGTAATGCGTTTCCACGGTAGTGAGAATGTGTAGGAAAACACACGCTACAACCACGCATCATTGTTTATTCATATTTTTATACGTTATAATAATTATTATTTTATTTCCTTTGATTTCTGGTGTGTACACATTTCTTTCTGGGTCCCGCCCAGAGACCTAAGGTCAGAAATGGCATCATGATATTTTCCACTGACCAATTAAAAAAAAGAAAAAGAAAACACACACACATATTTTATATAGATAAAGCCCTTTGTAAGGTGTGGACTGTATTAGTGAGACCAAATTTTTGTATTTCTTTAAAGCATGGGGTTCCAGGGATTCCTTTATTAGTAATTTTATATTATTCTTACTTATCTGCGTCCTGGGTAAGACGTTAAACTACATTCGCGTCCTGGGTAAGACGTTAAACTACATCCGCGTCCTGGGTAAGACGATAAACTACATCCAACAGCAAGGTCTCTGATCAAGAGGTTTTGAGGAGCGTGAAACCACCTCTTAATTGCTGGTGTTTCCAGGTCCACCTTAAACCGGGGTGGTAGCACCTGTTAGGGTCCCAACTATGGGCAAATAGTTAACTATTACCAGCAATACTTTTTGAAAAAAATTATTACCAGCAATACAATTTTGAAGGAAATATATTACTACCAATAAAAGTTTTTGTCAGCATTAAATAACCCATTGAAGTTGATATGCCGTAATAAACCAAACCAATCTAAACCAAAGAATACATACTCTATTCATACGAATATAACCTAAAAATGTTCTTGGCATTAAATAACCCATTGAGGTTGATATGCCGTAAAAAATAAACCAAACCAATCTAAACCAAAGAATACATATTCTATTCATACGAATCTATCCTAAAAATGTTGTTGGCATGAAATAACCCATTGAGGTTGATATGCCGTAAAAAATAAACCAAACCAAT
>OZ010587.1:82735501-82813001 GCA_963932145.1 Acanthosepion lycidas
CTTGATGCACTGTGCCATGTGTCCTGTGACAAGACCCAAAGAGTGTGAGTTCAATACCCGGTTAAAGCAGTGGAGAACTTTCAGAGGGGAATTAACAGGAGATAACTGATAACTGACATCCATTAAACATGGCACGTAGAACTAGAACAGTCTACCACAGTGAGCGAAATAAAGGGTTCAGTTTGACATTCTAACCACCTGAAGAAGGCCGGAGCGTACAACGGCAGAAACGTTGTAATAAATATGGTGACAAAGATGAGGACAATAGTCCGAATAATGTAAATAGTGTACATAATACCTCATCTCAGAAATATAGACAGATACTGAAGGATCGGATAAATATGGCAACAAAGATGAGGACAATAGTCCGAATAATGTAAATAGTGTACATAATACCTCATCTCAGAAATATAGTCAGATACCACACTCGGAATAGACTCGCGGCATATCACAATTTTATGGAACTTTACAATACCCAGACAGAACAATCAAAGCTAACTGCCCAGGCAGTGATCAAAAACCGGAAAAAGAGAAGGTTCTTTCTTACTGACGTTGCAGTTCCTGTAGACTCTAGTGTATCTTTGAATATATTAAAAAATCTCTCAAAATACAAAGATCTTGAAGTAAAAATCCCAAATATGTAGCAGATGAAAATTGAATAATTTCAGTTGTGGTTGAGGCCCTCGCTTTTATTGGAAAAAGTTCAGATAGACTTATTGAATAGATCGTTGGTAGTTCATGCCTTAAAGTAGTACAAAATATTGTTATCACAAGTACAGCCGATACCTTATGAAGGGGTTTATCTATGTATAATGTGTGTGTTCTTAGGTGGCTTTATTTTAATTTATCTTTTTGTTACAAGTATATTCTGACTTTGGATTCCTGCTTCAAAAAGAAATGACTATACAAAAGAAATCAAAAGAAATAATAATAATAATAATAATAATAATAATAATAATAATATAAAATATCGGATGCGATGGGTAAATTGTTGCCATTTTGTATTTTTAATTACGCGCATGCGCTTTGTTATTGTTTTTGTCTACTGCCCAGTATAGTAGGGTCAGTTGGGCACCGTCTGTGCAAAGAATGACGCAATTTAATCCGCCAGAAATTTGGAAACTGCATGCTGTACTACTTGGCATTCACACCGGAAGCTCCAATACGAACATTTCAGAGTATTTGGGCACCATTTAGAGGACAGTGCAGAGAACTTTTAAAGAGTTGGATGAATCTAATGGTGATTACGAAGGTATTGCAAACGGAAAATCAGTCTGATATTTCTGATAAGAAAAAAAAACAACTCCCGAATTTGTTGGTGAGGGTCTCAGACTCAACACGGAGGCCTACATTAAGTGCCTTGAGGAGGTAGCGCTGCTCTGGGTCAAGATGGTGGCTGCTGGAAGACCCTATGTCTGGCAACGGGATTCTGCACCATGCGACACAAGGAAAAGATCACACTCATGGCTGTCAGACAATTTCTGCGACCACATCACCCCTAGACCACCTAACTTCCTAAACTGTAACCCACTTGATTATTATGTGTGGGGCACAGTTGAACGAGAGACTAACGACACTTCTTATAACACCAAAGATGAACCGAAGGCAAGGATTATTAACTTTTTAGGGTGCAGTAGCTGTTTTAGGTATTTTTTGGTGATTCACTTGCATCTAACCACTGGCCTGCCTTTAGTGTTTTCAAAGACTATCCATTTCTCATCGCATGTAATTATTCGATGCAAAAATGGTTCTTTTTTTCAGCTGGGAAATCAACAAAGAGCACACCTTAAAGAGACGGTTTTTTGAGTTTCATTCATTTTCATGCAGCACAAGGCTATCAAGTTTCCTTACTTTTGCAATTGCTTTCAAGTACCAAGAAACAGTTGTGAAAGATGTTTCAAGTTCTGACTGTAGTTCTCGGATTTTGATCAACCAAAGCATTCAAATGATCATGCTCTTTAAGATTTTTTTTTATCGTATGTTTTCAATTTGATGTCCGTTAGGATCCAGGCATGGCTGATAACGCGATTCAATGTAATTACAACCAACGATCAACATTTCGATAGCTTTCTTAGAATTCTGTGAAAACTTTCCATCGACGTTTCTTGCTTCACGGCTTGTTGATATTTTCAAAGTTTCTTGTGCACACCGTGTACAATATCACCAGCTTCAAGCTTATCTCGTGAGAGTATAAGCCGCGTGGTTGGGTCTGAATGAAACTCTCTTCGATACCAACTTCAACTGCGTTTTCCTACTTCCAGTAGCATTTCCGGATGAACTTTCTTTGTTCAAAGCTAAGCCTGGTTTGGTTTGGTTTGTTTTGTTTTACGGCATATCAATGGGTCATTCAATGCCGACAACATATTTTTTTCTGGTAATATTTTTATTTTGTCAAAAATCTATTTCTAGTAATATTTTTATTTCTCAAAAATGTATAGCTGGTAATATTATTTTAAAAAAATGTATTGCAGGTAATATTTTTTTTTTCGAAAACATATTGCTGATACTGGTTTTTCTTCTTCAAAAATTTACTTCTGGTAATAAATTTTAGAAAGTATTTCTGGTATTAAAACCTAGTTTTACACTTTCATCATGCTCAGTTTCGGGGTTAACTATTTGTCCATAGCTGGAACCCTAACAGGTGCTACCACACCGGGTCCGGGTAGACCTGGGAACGCCAGCAATTAAGAAGTGGTTCCACGCTTCTTAAAGCCTCCTAATCAAAGTCCTCGCTGTTGGACTTAGTTTATCGTCTTACCCTGGACGCGGATGTAGTTTATCATCATACCCAGGACGGAAAGCTAAGCCTGGATGGCGTTATTAATACTGACATGTAAATCCGAAAAGAAAGCAAGTTGACTTGACCTATACATTGTAAAAGAGTGTATTTTTATACACCTTTATTGAGTATTATTTCTTATTACTACAAGCGTTGTTTTCAGTAGGTACAAGTTTATGAATTCCTGTCTTAAACAGTGAAATTATTAACAACCGAACTAGATTCATTCAGTTTGATGTGTTTGTTTAACGGCATATCGACATCATTATGGGTTGTGTAATGCCGAAAATTAATTTTCTTGGTAGCTTTGAAATAATAAAAATATGATATATGTTATTCTCCTTTCGCAATTGAAAACATGGTAGATGATACTCAGATTTTGTGCATATACCTGTTTGTATGGACATAATTACTAGAGGCGGTGATATGCATGTATTTATGTTGTAGTTTTGTTGAAGTTATATTTTGGAATACTCTTTGATTTCTTTAAGAAATTGTAGGATATTAGATGGAATAATTACCTTGAAAGTTCTTTCATGTTGTCTGTTTGGTTGTTAGATTTTGTTTAATGACTTATCAACCTCTATGTGTTATTTAATGCCAGAATCTAAATATTTTTAACACAACTGTATGCATTCAACTACAGATAAATTGTATTGTTGGTCACTTTTTATAGACAAATGTTATCCTGTTATTTTTACAATAAAAATGTATTTCTATAATTTGATAGTGTTTTGTTTTTGTTTGAGTGGTGGGGGTCACTATTTGACCATATCTGGGACTCTAGCAGGTGCTACCACCCTGGATCAGGGTGAAACTGGAAACAATCTCCCGATCAGAGGCCTTGCTGCCGGGTGTAGATTATCGTCATGCCCAGGACAGCCTAGATTGTGAAGCCCTACTAAAGAAAGATTGCTTCCGACAGGAATCAAACTCTTATACCCTGTTTCACCAGAGAATTCGTTCCTATAGCCAAAACATGTCTTCAGTAATTCGGCCACGGGGGTCGCGTTGATAGAACAGGGTTTGAATTGTATATTTAAGGAATGCGCCTTCATCGTTGGAACCTCTACGAGTCTATATACACAGAAGATAGCAACTGACATTGCATTTAAATTTTTGAAGATCAATATTGACTGAAAATCAAGAAGATAGAAGAGAGATCTTGTTTTGCCTAAGTAAATGGTTAAAGAACTAGCAAAACAAGTGTTGCAGATATATCATATATTAAATAGTAAGTACAACAGAAGAGTATTACATGACTAGTGAGTGTGTGTCGGTTGACCCAGCGTTCGATCTATTCGACTGTTATATTTAACAGTCCCCCCACCTCCACCACGAGGGATGTATGTGACACCAGACCGAGTTTACCGTGGGTTCTCCGAGCCCGTATGCTTGGCCAAAAATATTCCTTTAGAACCCGCATAAACGAGTTCAGGCATGTCTACCTCCTCGGACGAAACTTTGCCCTTCGGCATTGTCTCGTCCGGGTTTCTGTCTGCCAAAGAAAGAGAGCTCGACAGTTGAACAGGATATGGCACCGTTCCCCCAAGGAATTCTCGCCTACTAATCTTATAGTAGGCGGGAGAGTCCAACATAGACTCTTTAGAGAGAGGACACCACAACAGTTCCACAAACGACAAGTGGGGAGAAGAGAATGTTAGTATAGAACTTACGATTACATCTAACCATTTCAACTGCAAAATGAGGAAACCCTGCCGCCAATCTAGTACTGCGCATAAATTCAATAAGTCTAGGTACCAAAGCGAAGAGATCATCCGAACAATTACCATAAAAGTATTTATAGAAAAGACAAAGGGAAGCGCCATTATGGCGGTGGGAAAGTGACTGAAGCCGAGATACGTGGTGAATACAAATAACATTGCAGAATCTTTGTAAATTAATTAATGAATGACCTTGCTTAGCATCACGTTACAGAAGACGATTTTATGTCATCTATATCTATAATCCTCAAAAAGTGTGTGTGAGTATGTATGTATGTGTGTGTGTATGTATGTGTGTGTATGTATGTATGTATGTATGTATGTGTGTGTGTGTGTGTGTGTGATTGTATGTTGTTTTGTGTTTCCACAGTTTTCATCCGATTTCGATGAAATTATTTTTGTTTGATAGATAATTCTTCAGTCCCGGTTTTGAGTCCAGATTTTTGGCGACAATGGTTCTCCACTACTTCCTGTCCATTATAACTGTCAGCAAAGTTTTACTATTTACTCTCTGTTCTTGGACATATATCTTTCATAAAAACTTTAATAAAAATAAATAGTTTAAATTATTACAATAATATTATCTATATTTACAATTCTCAAAATATGCGTGTGTATGTATGTGCGTGTATATATGTATGCGCGCGTGTGTGTGAGTGTCTGTGTGATCGGATGTCGTTTATGTGTTTCCACAGTTTTCATCCGAATTCTTCTGTGCGTGAGGCTGAAAATGATCATCAAAGGACTCAACGGCTGAGGAAAAACGCCTCTCCAACTGCGGCTGCGTGTGAGGCTGAAACAAGATTTAGAACACAATAAACGGCCATTTTCAGGGCCACAGCCCATTTAAATTGTTACATCCCACCCTTTTGGGGACGTGCCTCACTTGCAGCCAATTGTTGGTACTAATATTGATTTTCGGGTGGGCTGACTTTAAACTTAAATTGCTCGAATTGAACGGCAGATATTTCCAGTAATGAAAGACCCGGTCGAAGACATACCTGTCAGAAGACAATACTGCCAGTATTTGTATCATTTCCCTAGAGACGAAGCTAAATTAAAAACAGTAATTCGACTATATTATATATTCAATAATGTTTAGCAAGCATAGTAAACAAATGTTATTTCCCCGAGGAATTATCTTTTAAATTTAAAAATCATTTACGGGCACGAATAATTAACTAGTCATTTTATCACACCACAATACACTGATTTGTTTTTTTATTTTTTTAAGCGTTTTTCTTTCATCACAGACTAAATGACGCCTGTGGCCACAGAAGAATCTGTGATTAATAATGGAGATGTGGAATATTATCTTAGCAGCATATTTGTTTTGGACAATTTCAAAATTTAGAAACTTTTCAACGAGGCAGACGGTTTTACAGTGTAAGCATAAAGCTAAACTGGACACTTGCTTTTTTTATCAAAACCTGTAACCACATCAACCGTATCTGGCTCGAGATACATGTGCCTAGTATGGCCTTATCAATCTGGGTATTCAACTTTGTATATTCGTGTCCCAGACACACACCGTGGGCAGGCTGCTTCCTCACACGATAAGAATACCGGAGGAGTAGGAATATCAAAGTTATAAGATTGAACAGAGTATTCATTGGAAAATACGTCAGCATTACAGCGGACCACATGCTGACGAATGGCTTGAACATCACCCTGAAACATACTTTAACAGTCATACTTTACTATTTTGACTGATAGACGATATAAAAGCTAAGATAAAACTAAGATAAAAGAACAGACATAGTGATTAAATATGACAAACAAAAAATGTCCTTCTCATAAATATAGTAAAAATTTCCTTCTTATCAATATGATAAAATGCACCTTTTAAATATGAAAAGATATGTAAATATAAGGATCTTGAAATTTGTTGTAACCTAGGACGCGTTACTGAAAGAGGAATAACCAAAGTGTAGGTTGGAAATAGAATGGTAATCTTTATAACATCAACAAAATACAATACTCGCCAGCGGCATGGAGTACGTAAACCACTGCTTGTGGTGTACTAAATAGATAGGATATTACCTCCACTTACAATACCGTCCTGGGTATGCCGATAATCTACATCCGCGTCCTGTTTAAGACGATAAACTACGTCCAAAAGCAAAGCCTCTGATCAGGAGGTTTTTGACTAGCGTGGGACCGCCACTTAATTGCTGGTGTTCCCAGGTCCACCCTGATCCGAGGTGGTAGCACCTGTTAGGGTCTCAGCTATGGGCAAATAGTTAACACCAAAACTTTTAATACCAGAAATACTTGGTAATAAAAAATTATTACCAGCAATAAATTTTGAAGGAAAAATTATTATCAGCAATAAATTTTGAAGGAAAAATTATTATCAGCAATACTTTAAAAAAAATACCAGCAATTCAAACAGCTATACATTCTTTGGAAAAAAATATGACCAGCTATAGATTTCTTCAAGAAAAATATTCCCAGAAATAGATTTTTTAAGAAAAAAGCAATACAAATTTTGACGGCATTAAATAACCCATTGAGGTTGATATGCCATAAAACAAAAACCAAACCAAACCAAACCAAACCAAACCAAACCATTTACAGTAGTGTCCAACGTATTTATGAGAATTGGGACATATCGTGAATTAGGTAAACCACTGCAAGTGGTGGACTACTTAGCATATTACCCCCACTTACAATAATGTCCAACGTATTTATAAGGATTGGGACATATCCATTGGTGTTCATAGGTACGGTATATAACAAAATTGAAACATAAAAAATATATCCACGGAAAAATCCTGGTATACGCATAAAAATTGAATACATGTATACTTTCAAAAATGTACGGACAATTATGTATGCATATTAATTACATCACATAACTTTCCCAAGGGTATTAGCACGTAAATGGATGTAATGGACTCGACTGGAATTCGAACTCGGTTCTCCGATTCCTCAATCCTAGCCATTAATCCACTGTGGTAGCGCCTTCAAATAAAATATTCCCATTGAATATGAAAAAAATATAATTATAAGGATCTTGAAATTGAAATAGAAAAAATATATCAACTGAAGTCTGATACCCATACAAAATGGAAATCCTGCATACGAGGAAAAAAGGTATGGACAGTTACTTTTGTATAGTTGAGGTGAATGATACACAGAGAAGAATGAGTGCTTACTATATTTATTCAGCACCAATATCCGGCGCTAACGAATACATTCAAAAACACAGAACAATAAGTTACAAAACAATTAACAAGACAACTTACAAGGAATAGAAGAGGGTCAAATGATGTATAGCCAAACGAAGTAATATCAGTCCGAATATTAATCAGTTTAGTATCAACTTATTAATCAGCTTATTAATCAACTTTAGTCCTTAATCGTAGATTATGTAAGGCTATGAGCCAGGCCATCTGGTAGAGTGCTGAAGGGTTGCTAGATACTCTACAACAATTTCATGTACAAGTTGCTTGATAGTCTCTGTGTACAGGTGATTCAAAATATGGAACTACGCGGAACTTCTTATCTACACAGAAGAGTATTACATAATGTAAAGAAAATATAAACAGTGTATAAGTCAAGTATCACTTAACATCAGGTTTTTCTATCTTTCTTTATCGTAGTTCTCGGGATAATGTTTCAGGAAGATATTGTACGAAACAGAAATCAAATAATAATAATAATAATAATAATAATAATAATAATAATAATAAATAGATAAATAAATAAATAGATAAATAAAAATAAATAGTTAAAAAATTATAAAAGGTTACTACATTTGAAGAAAAGACAGGGAACTGTGGAGAGCCATGATTGATAATGTCCTGAAGGGACAGGGTACGTTGAAGAAAAAGAAGTGGAAAATAACTGTCTAAATCTTAGACAGATACACCACTAAAACCGTTAACATAGCAACAGAGTTCTTTTACGAGTAAACTGTCAGGAGAAAATATCGATAAACAGGCTTCATTTTGACTGGGAGAAAGACAAAAAATGCCGTTCATGTCAAGGTCAATATTAATCATGTTCAAGGCTTTGAAACTGAGTCGGAACTTTTTACATTGTAAAGATAAGTAGATGAATTATAACCGGGAAAAAAATAACGACGAATCAAAGCAGAAAGAGAAATCGTGTCCTCATCAGTAGAGGATTATTGCAAGGGTTTGATGGAACCGTTATGTTCTCCTCAGTTTGACTCTAACGATTTAATTAATTAAACCCGAATTACTTCCCTTTAGTTGAACTCTCCCTATACTGAGATGTGTAACGCTGACTCCATTTGGAGTACGTGATGTTCAGATGGGTAAAACTTTACACACTAATGTCTTTCTTATTGTTTATTACAATCTATTCAGGTTAACTACGGAAAAAGTACTAAAAACCTGAACACTTACATCTCAATACACCTATCGCACCTTGGTCTAATCGCAAGCCGCTAGTGGCCCGCTGGTGGCCTCTTGTGGTTCGCCAGTGGTAACATTACCGAGACGAACACACCGGTGGTCCGACAGCGAGCTACCAGCGGTAAACGCTAGTGATATGCCACCCAGTAGCAGATTAGGGGTTTGCGTGTAGTTAAAATGTGCGGTTGTTGAAGGTAATTGGCAGAACTGCACAGCAAACATAATCAACAAAAGAAAGAAAAGGACAGGGAAAAAATAATACGGAATAAACAATATATGTAAGGCAAAGCTATAGCAATAAGGCGAAAATTTCAAAAACAAAGTGCTAACACACAAATGGGATAAAAACAGGCGATCGCAAGGTTTTGACTTCAAGATAAGAAAAAAAAAAACAGAACTTATTGCTTATAATCTGGATGAAACTGAGAAGTGGCCTATCTTATTCGGTAGAAAGAAATCCCAGCACACACCTGAATGTTTTGTCGATAAATTTGGGTAGGGGGATGTTTTTCGAAGTTATTCTTAAAAGCTTTGGAATCAACGTGCTCAGTTTAACATCCACGTCTTATGTGACAAAAACAGGCCTTAATTTCGCCCAATACCGCCCACATATCTCAGGAATACCATCCAAAAATATCAGGATCATAAATCTATGAGAAAACGTCAAAGCAGCCGTTTCTGAGCCATCCGACTGACTATATAAAGCTAACGCTATTTTCAAACACTGATACAGATCCGTCAAGGCTGGCATTAGAGACAGACCTCTCAGTATGCGAACATAACTAGTCCATCAGTAACGACACCGAAGCGCTTTTATCAACAGCGATGCCTTCAGCCAACAGTGGCAGTGTAAAGTTTTACCCATCTTAGCATCACGTACTCCAAAATGAGTCAGCGTCACACACTCAGTATAGGGAGAGTTCAACTAAAGGGAAGTAATTCAGGTTTGAATAATTAAATCGTTAGAGTCACAGGTTCCGTGTAATATTTCTGACACGTATCTATGTTACTCGATTACTACATATGCGTATTAATTTTCTCTATCTCGACTACTAACTTGTGTTATACCTAGAACAAACTCCCAGTCTTCCACGACTGATATATGACACCCGGAACGAGCAAATAATTGAATCTTGTAAATCAAGTGCAAATATGAAAAGTGAGGAACACTTCGTATTTCCTCATTTTCCCGAGCTAAATAGAAACGGCGCAAATCCAGTTTAAAGTGAGGAGTTCAAGTGGGTACACATGGGACCGCAATTGCCTAATACCCGCAACCCAGCACAGTTGTCGATATTCCATTGGCCGTCTCTCTTTGGTACAATGAGGGAGGTACTGCCGCAGGATTGAAATCCCCGTGACCAGGCATCCCATGTTTATTGGTTGTGCTCTGTCCGAAGACAGAAACACATGAGAGATAAAATGTAAAAATGTGTTTTCTTGCCGCCCCACACTGACAGGAAGTGACACAGGGTTAGTTTAATGTGGGGAACCCGAGCGCTTGCACCCGGGCCAGCTCCCAAAATTACCGACAGGTGAGGAACACTTGGTATTTATTCAACGAGCAAAGCTAACTTGATATAGAACAAAGCCGGTTTAAAGTAGGAAAGTCTGTCGTTTTGGGCTGGCATTGACACTAATCCACGCTCTTTAGTGCAATGTTGGAGATAGTGCCACGGGAAGCTGGGGAGGTCCGTCGTTTTCACTGGCATTGATACCAATCCCCGCTCTTTAGAGCAATGATAGAGGTACTGCTGCGGGCAGCTGGGGAGGTCCGTCGGTTACGCTGGCATTGATATCAATCGCTGCTCTTTAGTGCAACGATGGAGTTAATGCTGCGGGCAGCTGGGGAGGTCCTTCGGTTACACTGGCATTGATGCCAATCCCCGTTTTTTAAGATGGAGGTACTCCCGTGGGCAGCTCTTCCCCGAGACCGGTTACCTCTCAATAATATTTTTAGTTACACTCAGACCGCAGACAAAGACACAGGTGAGTGATGAAATGTAGTTTATCCGCCAGAGTGCAGATATTACTACACTTTGATCCAATGGCCGAATAAATGCGGTCTTGTGCAAGATAAGAAAGTTAACAAGACTAGCATAATAAAATGACTGATATAGCTTAAATAGTAGACAGTTCGATTAAAAGAAAACCTGTTAATAGTAGAATTCATTCACTTGTAGCAAAAACTGCAGTTTAAAATTAGATTTTCTTTTTTAAATTTAACCTAATCTGACCACTCTCCTAAGAATTACCTTTCTATACAAACGCCGGTACTATATCTCCAGGTCAGAATTTCTCAAATCGTCTCAGGCTGCAAAAGCCTGCAAAGAATTTATAGACTGTTGTAGGAAAATATTGGAAGGTTTTCCGCTAAAGATAGAAGATATTTCGATTGATTTTTTTCTATGAATTTTTGTTCAATTTATTTTTTTCGAATATAACTCCGCAATTTTATATTGAACAATCTTGCATGAATGAATAATTATTTCACGTCTTATTTTTAACGTTTCACTGGTTGTAAAATCTTTTTTCAAGTCTGTCATGCGTTAATGAGATCCCAGCTCTAATCAAAATTCCGTTTTACGACTCACCACATGCTCCTCCTTTTTTTCTTCACATACTCCTCTTCCACCTGTTTCCCTTCTTCTTCATCTGTCAACCCCCCTCGCCTCATACTCCTCTTCCTATACCTCCTCCTCCAACTTTCTTACTTTTTCTTCAATCGTCCTGCTCATTCTACTTCTTCGTCTGTCCTCTAATCCTTCAATATTTTCTTCTCTTTCACTCCTTCTTCTTTTCTTTCTTCATCACTTGTCTTCTTTCTTCTTAATTTCTACTCTCCTCCTCCTCCTCTATATCCTCCCTCCTTGATTCCTTCTTCTTCTTCTAGATTAGTTGTTCTTCTTCTTCACTTGTCCTCTTTCTTTCGCTTCCAACGACTGTGGTTACGGCCGTATCATGTTGAAACTGCGGTTGCCGTACTATCATCGAAGTTAAGCGGTCTCGAGTTTGTTCAGTACGTGGATGGGTGACCGTTTTGAAAAACCAGATACTGTAACAGATAACGGCTCGAAATTGTTAATCGGAGAACCGAGTTCTAATTCTGGTTGGGTTTGTTAGATTCACGTACGCGGAAATATCGTTGGGAAAGGTATGAATCCACCATTCCTCCACCAGCTATGGGTTAATTAGTAAAACTTGTATCATTAAACCATTGTTATCTAAAAAATAATCTCATAATCTAGAAATCTTGTCTGGCAAAAAACAAAATAACTCCCGTTACATCTTTTCTTCTTCCTCTTCTTCAATTGTCCGGTTCCTTTTTCTTCTTCTTCTTCACGTGTCGTTGTTGTTCTTCTTCCTTTTCTTCTTCTTCTTCTTCCTTTTCTTCTTCTTCTTCTTGTCCTTGTTCTTGTTTCGTCTTCTGTTCATCATCCATCCTCCTCTCACCATCTTCGGCATTCTTGTTCCACCCTCATGAATTTTCATCTCCTTTGAATGGATTTACTTAACTTTTTTTTCGAAAGTCTCTCGTGATTCCATCAACTGATATTAATCTGAAGAATTACGTTGATCCTTTATTACTGGACGGAACCTGATACTTGAAAAGATCTTAATTAAAGCACGGGAAGATAGTGTCAGACATGCGTTATTTTTTGTGTTTTTTTCCCCGGGGGCCATTATTAATGAGATCTCTCAGTAGCGTGGATTGGTATATGTTTATGCATAGCTCTACATTTTCTTTCGTACGTTTACCTGTGTGTCAACTATAAGTACATACATACTTACATACATACATACATACATACATACATATACGAAAACAGACATGCATAAACATATCTATCTATCTATCTATCTATCTATCTATCTATCTCCAGGTATATATATATATATATATATATATATATATATATATATATATATATATATATATATATATATGTATGTGTGTGTGTTTGTGTGTGTGTGTGAATATGCATGTGTGTTTATTTATCAGTATATTTGTATAGAAGTGCGTATGTACGTATATGTCTGTATATATATTTACATATATTTATATATATATATGTATATATGTCTACATATATGTATATACAAACTGATA
Organism: Acanthosepion lycidas; assembly: GCA_963932145.1. NCBI lineage: Eukaryota > Metazoa > Mollusca > Cephalopoda > Sepiida > Sepiidae > Acanthosepion > Acanthosepion lycidas. The sequence continues at coordinate 82,748,504 of OZ010587.1, forward strand.
TGTGTGTGTATATATATATATATATACACATCTGTTTGTATATACATATATGTAGACATATATACATATATATATATAAATATATGTAGATATATATACAGACATATATATATATGTGTGTGTGTGTACATATATACATATGTTTATATAAATATGTTCAATGTTTACAAATATATGTATTTATGGATATATATATGAACATATACAGGTATGTTTATTATATGTATATGTAGATATATATATATATATATATATATATATAAATCTTTATATAAATATGTACATATACTTTTTCTATACATATATGCATATATATGTATGCATATATATCTGTTCATATGTATATATATACATACATATATGCATATATATGTATACATACATACGCATATATTTCTGCTTATATATATATATATATATATATATATATATATATATATATATATATATATATACATATATATATATATATTAAAGAGAGAGAGACGAGTATGTATGTGTGGGTGAGAGAGAGAGAGAGAGAGAGAGAGAGAGAGAGAGAGAGAGAGAGAGAGAGAGAGAGAGAGAGAGAAAGTCCATGCTTCCTTTGCATTTGAAATGTGTTTGATGAAATTCTGTGTTTGAATACGTAAGTAGTCTATGTTTAGCTGATCTTCCGTATATTTCTTGCTGTAATATTTGAGGCGTAAAATTCATAGTTATCCGCTTTAGGTGTTATACATGTTGTTGCGAGTCTTTTTTTTTTTTTCTTTTTCTTCTTTTAAGTAACTCACGGTGAGATTTTTTTTTATTCGACATTATAACGAGTTCCCTCCTGGGTATGTTTCTGAATGACTAAGCTGTATTTAGGATGAACTGTTACACATCGAGAAAATCTTGTTAACTTCTGATGCATTTCCTTTCTTGCGTTACTTGTGAACGAAGATGTCGAATTTGTCAAAGACGCTTGTGTACGCAAAATAGAGTACATTTCTTTCGGAATTATGTCCGCAACAGAAATTTTGCGCGCTTTTCTTCAGATAGTGTCACGTTCTATAACACAACTGATGTAACCTAGTGAAGATTACTGAATAGAATAATCACACGAAGGTTGGTAATGAACGATAATACTTAGGAAAAGAACAACACATATAAGATTCGCCAGCGGCGCGTAGAAGTAGTCAACTGCTAAAAGTGAGTCAAGTGAATTCTATAATGAATCTTCAACTGAAGACGGTATCTATCAACTGTCCCACGCAGTCAGATGTGACACAAGGCCGAAATTAATATGGGGTTACCGAGCTCGTAGGCTCAGCCAAAAATTCCCCGTAGACCTCGCATAAAACGGGGTTGGGTAGGTGTTTCCCGAGACGATCCTCTGTCTTTTGACATAGCTCCGTTTGGGGATGCTCTCCGCCCGGAGGCAGAGAGCTTAAGCAGTCCAGCTGAAGATGAATCTCCAACTGCAGACAGTATCTGCCAACTTCCCCACGCAGTTAGATGTGGCACAAGGCCGAAATTAACATGGGGTTCCCGAGCCCGTAGGCTCAGCCAAAAATTCCACGTAGACCTCGCATAAAACGGGATCGGGTAGGTGTTTCCCGAGACAAGCCTCTGTCTTTCGGCATAGGCCCGTTTGGGGATGCTATCCGCCCGGAGACAGAGAGCTTAAGCAGCCCAGCTGAAGATGAATCTCCAACTTCAGACAGTATCTGCCAACTTCCTCACGCAGTTAGATGTGGCAGAAGGCCGAATTTAATGTGGGGTTCCTGAGCCCGTAGGCTCAGCCAAAAATTCCCACTAGACACTGTATAAAACGGGGTCGCGTAGGTGTTTCCCGAGACGAGACACTGCCCTTCGACATCGTGCCGTCAGGGGATGCTCTCTGCCCGCAGGCAGAGAGCTTAACCAGCCAAACTGACTATGAATCTTCAACTGCTGACCAACACATACAGTATTCATTACTGTATTTATGGGAGTGAGGGTAGTTATTTACTTGACTCCCACAAGGTCAAGATGTGACACAAGGTCGTTTAATGTGGGAGACCCGAGTGTTTCCACTCTAAGGGCCACTGGTCCAAAATTGGTCATAGCGAGAGTGAGGGTATGTCCATTATCATCTGTAGGTATGCTACAACAATAACCATTATAATCATGGCCCTTGACAACTTTCTATCATTCGTAGCTCTAAGTAATATTTGACCCATTAGTATCTTCTGATGCGTTTTTTTTTCTTTTTTTTTGGAATGGAAGGGAATTAGTCTTCGTAGAGATTCTTAGTATATATTTGTCGATTGTGAAAATATTTCATTTTCTACGGCACAAAAACTGCTTTAATTTGGGAGAGCTTAACCTTTTATAACTTTGTGGGATGTTTGATGAGAAGTATTTCCATTGTATTTTGCTTTTCATTCCTTTCAAACTCAACATTCGTTTCAGGTTGTTTATGTATGCTTTCAGTAGCAGTTGTACTTGACTGTTTCACAGAGGAAATTGGCTACTTTGCATCTAGCTGTAAAATTCTGTCACGGAAATGAATAACAAAATGCAGCCAATAGTTTTGGGCCTCGTTTTGGATTTAAATCTCTTGAGAACGATGGTGCTCAGACAATTGGAATCGTTTTATTTCCATAAAAAAAAACTCCATGACAATCTACTAAAACGTTTATTTTGTAAGTTTTTTTTTTACTATTTATCCTAAATGTAGATATTTTTCTATTATTTAATACTTAAACAACAGTAGCAGCAGCAATAACAACAGCGATAATAATAATAATAATAGTAATAATAATAATAATAATAATAATAATAATAATAACTGCTCTTATATGTTTTACAATTATTCTCTGTTATTTATTATGGCGGCTTTTAAGCTAGCTCATGTGGAGGGCTAATTAGGTCTCTGGACCAAAACTAAAGGAATCTTTAGTTTAGCTTAGAAAACAGCAAAGATAATTTTGAAGAAATAACTTTGAATTTCTCATTTCATTCCATGAAAAAATCAAAACCTCACTTTAACTCTAAATCGGGCTCTTCCGACGAAAAGACCCATTTGGGTCGAAAGTCCGATTTAGGCTGCAAGTCAAAATTCATCACCGCAAGATCTAACTTTACTATATCGATGGATTTTAAATAAGAAATCCATGGTTGGCATTGTTCAGGAATTAAGGTTGTTTTAACAGAAAAAAAAGCTGTTCTTTGCAGAACATAATATTAATTGAAATACTCATATGTTTATGTGAACTCAAAAAGAAAAATGAATTCAGTTCATTCCTTTTCTGCTCATTTGCGTTGCGTGTAAAGCGTTGATTAATGAAATATAATACCGAGCTTATTTAAAAAAAATTTCCTTATTTTTTTTTCTTTGTTATTTGGTCGTAACTCTTTGCGCGGGGTGGGGGAGAACAACTAGCCTCTTGGGCTTTGTAGAAAGGTAATTCTCCTGAGTAATAGACTTTTACATTCGATCACTTTGAAAATCAAACTCCACCATCTTTTAAGCACTATCTTCACACAAACAAAATATCCCTCGTGTCTGTGCCCAGATCTTATAAAAGGCAAAACTATTCGATAGATTGAGCCGGACTTTGGCACACACCAGATTATGACCCCCACGGGCGAGATAAAACTACTGACGTCGTGCCAAATTGCTGCTGAAAAGTAAACAATACTATATGAAATGAATATTTGAAGAATAAACTCATATTATCGTGTACAAGATGGAATAACGCGAATTTTTACTTTTACAATTACCGTATATACCCACATATCATGCCACTTTTGAAGAATTAATTTTGACGCTAATTTTAAGGGGGGGCGCACTATACACGAGGTATAAAATTAGCTTATGTACTGCTGGTCCTGGTTGCGTCGTTGACCAAACTATATATCCATTTACTGTAGCCAAAAAGTACAACCGTTTTTGAAATAAACATGATTTTAATAAAACTAATGTTTTACTTAACTGTATCTAATAATAATGAATGTAATATTCATTTATGAGTATCGCATTATACACAATGACGAATATGTATCTTTTCCATTGTCTACGTTTGTAAGATATTTCGCTGTTCCTCGTTCGTTTGTTTATGGATGTACCTGTTTATGCATCGAGTATAGCGTTACTAAAGGTAGTTTTATTATTCTCTTTTACTTTTTAGCTTATTTAACTAGAAGATGGGATAAAGAGATAGAGGAAAAGAGGTTAGACTATTGTAATTTGGTCTCCCAAAAAAGGAATTCACATGATAGACGAGATACATAATAAAATCATTTTTATAAGGGAAAATCTGTGAGTCGCATGATACGCGAGATCGTGCGTTACACGAGTATATTAAGTACTATGCCAGTCTTTAATTTTGAAACGAGTCGATCGTTTAATTATATTGGAATCATGCCAAATTAATTCGAAAGGTAAAATTGCCGAGTAAGACCTCGCCATCCACGGAAGAGCCAATCAGATGGATCTTATCATCCGAGGTTTGGCAAACCTGTTGTTAATTATCCATGTTATCAGTTATACACGTTTTATCCAATCCTGTTATTAAATTAAAACTATTTTGAAAAATATGCTTCAAAGGAGTAAAATGTAAACAAAAACGGCATAGCGGTTTAAATAATAATAATAATAATAATAATAATAATAATAATAATAAGCATACCCAAATGAAAGAGAAGATAAGAAAGGAGTACTAAAGGCGTGTGCGTCTGGTACTGAATACCGAGATGAATTCACAAAAAGGAATAACAGCCATAAACACCTTGGCTGTCCCTGTGGTGCAATACAGTTTTAACATTCTTAACTGGAACATAGCTGACATTAAGGGAATGGACGCCAAAACGAGAAAGCTTCTCACTTGTCACCGCATGCATCATCCCAAGGCTGATGTTGGTCGTCTGTATGTGACCAGATCCGAAGGAGGTAGAGGATTACTTCAACTAGAACTGTCCTACAAAACTACAACAATTGGCCTTCAAAGATACCTGGAAACTAGAGAAGACTGGATGATGATATGTGTCAAAGAACATGAAAGTAGTAAGCGACTTTATTCCGTAATAAAGTCAGACAACAAGTTCATAATCGAGTTTAGATGGGTGTAGAAATGCAATTAAAGCGTAATGCACCGACTGAAGCTGCAAAATACTTAAAAAAGAAAGCAAAAGCAAATGTAACTGACCAGACACAGAAACGATGGCTAGATAAACCGCTTCATAGCCAATACTGTGCCCGTACCAAACAATCTGATTTAGCAAACCCCATACACATCAGTGGCTACGTAGAGCAGGGTTAAAAGCTGAAACCAAAGGTTTTATCTTTGCTACGCAGGACCAATGCTTATTAACTAGGAATTATCAAGTACCTAAACAAAAAAAATTGTTCCCAAAATGCAGATTCTGTGATAAATATCCAGTAACAATTGATCATCTTGTATCAAGTTGCGCGTTATTGGCGCACACTGAATATGAAACCTGGCATGACAGTCGGCTAATATGTTCACTGATAAATCTACAACTCCTACGGAAAGGAAACTGAGAAAGACTGGTATGAACACCACCCAGACCCGGTTACAGAAATAGGACTTGTAACAATCTTATTGGACTACACAGTACAAACGGACAGAACAATGAAAGCTAATCGCCTAGACTTTGTTATTAGAGACCGAAAACAAATAAATTGTCTCCTTATTGATTTGGTAGTATCCGCAGACTGGTACATGAGAATATCAACAATCCATGTTGTAGTTGGAGTCCTCGGGTTGATTGGAAAAGATCCCAATAGACTCATTGAAGGGATTCCTGGTAGCCCATGCCTTAAAGAAATTCAAAAACTTGTTCTCACGAATACAGCCCACACCTTACGAAGGACTTTATCTATGTAAAATATGTGTGGATTTTTTTTTTAATTACTCAGTGGAAAATTTCATGATGCCATTTCTGACCTTAGGTATCTGGGCGGGACCCAGAAAGAAATGAGTGAACACCAGAAAAGAAATATAATAATACTAATGATAATGAACGGGTGATACACCTGGCTTGTATAGTTTGTGATATTAATTGACTGAATTTTTTTGATTCATTCGTTGATTCGTTTTCTATGGCTTATCAAACCCTTGCTGGTTATTTAAATCCAGAAAATATTTTTAGATTTTAAGAGTTCTTGTGGTTAATAATTGTTTAAAGATACAAGTCTAAATAATTAACCCATAGCTGGGGAGAAGATGTGGATTCATACTTTTCCCAAGGGTATTTGCGCGTAAGTGAATGCAACGAATTCAACGGGAATTGGCTCGACCTGGCTTGACGTTGCTTAACTTCAATGATCGTACGGGGGCCGGGGTTTCAACGTGATTTGACCGCAAGCCTGTATGAATAGTGAGATGGATTTTCACGATTGATTTCCGACAGGAATAGAAACACGTCTCTTTATATTCATGAACATATCAGTTTTCCTTACGATCGTCACGCTAACCAATTATAATGACTTTAATCTATTTCCAATCAGTTAACTGCAAATAAATGTATAGTTGATAAGGCCTAAAATGATCTGCATGCTTATGAATTAATTATAATTCAAAGCTTTTCCCGAACAGAAATGATATAGGGAAAAAGATTGTCGAAGATATGTGTTTATAAGCAGTAATTTGGACTTTGCTAACCAGAAAAATTATCTGTTGCTGAAAGGTTAACAGGACGGTTATCGTAAAGGATACAGGTAGGATTCCTCTCGGAGAACGCATATTTGCTACGAAATTTCTTTTTCTTATTTTTCAAATGAAACATGACCCAGTGTATATGTTAGTACTTCACATGTCCATTTCACGAAGTCGTTTCTTGTAGATTGACCACACATTCTCTATTGGATTTAAATCAGGAGAGTTTGATTTGTTCACTGTTAAGGCTTGTCTGTGTGTTCGGGCAGCGGTACAATTTTCGTGCGCTTCCTTGGAGTAACGGCAATCAATGAGGAAGCCGTAGGACAACTAATCGATAGTCGAGACAATAGTGTCTGGGCGTGATGAAAATCTGATGCAATCACGGATGCCGCAATATTTTTCGAGGCCAAAGAAATTTCATCACACAGCCTGAAAATAGTTTCATATTACTGCACACCACTGCAAATGAACTAAGCTGAGTTAAAAATAGAAATCGATTACGCCTTGTCACTCCAGTGGGTCTTAAAATTGCCAATTGTCAATTTACCACATAACAATCTTGAGTGCTTAGACTTGGAGCGGGTAGAATGTAGATCAACGTGTTTCAGTGGACTCAGCAGTTTTCAATCTGCTTGTTTGAATCATCTTCAAGAAGCGAGAGTAAGATCGAAAAATTCAACCAACCTAACAGTGATCTCATTTCACAGTCCTCACACTTGCTCCATATGTGGCCTCCTTTGTAAATCACTAGTGGGTCTTAAATGCCACATGATTATCGCTCAAAATTTCATAACTGAATCAACTAAGCTGTCAGATCCTCATACGTCGAAACCGACGGGAGAGTCCATTATATATATATATATATATATATATATATATATATATATATATATAAATATATGTGTGTGTGTGTGTGTGTGTGAACATAATAAAATAGGCAGCATATATTTTATATTACAAGGAGTTAATCCTACCTTGAATCAATTAGCAATATTAATGCAATTATTGTCAAAATCCCTTTGCTAGTAGACATAATTATGAGCATTATACTACTAATAATCCACTGAATAATGAGATCCTTATGCATAAAATGGATATTGTGTATTTTTTAATTCAGCTAGTACTTTCAAAGACCTCTCTCTCCATCATCAGGCTGTATTTTTTTTCCTTGAGAATCAAAACTGGGAGACGAAATAAATGTGTTGCAGACCGAAAGATGTTTTTAAGAATGAGCTATTTATTAACGGCTGTGTAATGTTGGAGCGTGAAAGTTGCAACGCTAAAGTTCAAATATTTCAAGTGATATATATATATATATATATATATATATATATATATATATATATATGTGTGTGTGTGTGTGTGTGTGTGTGTGTGTGTGTGTAAATGGCATAATGAGGATTCACCTGAATCTACAAAAGACCTAACAAAAATAACCGGTTTCTTCATAACGACTGAGACTGTCGAAATATTTCAAAAAAGTTAAACAATCGTTATAACCGTTTATATCTGGTTGGAAGGAAAATTATTTCGGTTTCTGTATAAATTTTATTTGGAAACCGCTAGAACCTTACAACATGCATAATTTTGCTTAGAATGCGCAATTTCTTCTTTGAAAAAATAAACGCACATCACTTGTCGATTGAATTCAATAAAAATTGTTTAATTGAATTGTTGATGCTGAATGCTGAAATATACCTTATATATATATATATATATATATATATATTTTTCCTCAGGTCATGGTTTTCGATATAAATATTCTGTTCAGAAACGTTTGCAAACATTTTTAAGTAAGCATATATAATTTTTTCTTTCGTTTCAAACGCGGGTACATTATTGCATAGACAGAATTTCTGCAAGTTAAATGATATTAATATTTTCAAAGACAGACATAGGAACTCTATTAGATTTTATGAACGAGAGATAATTTAAATATGCGACATTTAATAATTGCATGTATATATAATTTAATAAAGGACTGAGTTATTTGATAGCAGAAGTTTCTTCCCATGAGAACGCACTGCTGTTCATCTCTACCTGGAACTTGTTGTTATTTATATACGTATTGAAAAACTTGTGGTTAAATTATTCCACAAAATACGTACACGTTAAAATGTGTGTGACCCAAATAGAAAGATAAACTTATAAGTGACCAGCAAACAAGGGGAAGAGGAAAACAATAAAATAAAGTTACTTTAAGGAGGTGAAGGAAAAGGAGAGAAAAACAAAACAAAAAGAACAAGAAACAAATATATAATATCAACACTATATAATAATTAACATTGTGTATCTATTTATTTATATATTTCGTGTCTCGCCTTGTGTAATTAGGAAAACATTATTAATTTGATTAATTCTTTTAATAGTGGATTTAATTTAAATAATGAGGCATAAAATAACGTAGCAATGATACTCTCTTTAAATTTTTATGCCTGCTGTATTAGATATTGAACAGTGTACATTATCAGGTCATCCCATAAGTTCTGTCCGAATTTTAACTTTTTGTTAATATGAACGAAATTTAAAGAGTATTTTATAATGTTTAAGGGAGCTGAACATTATTTTTATGTTTAGATGCATTTAAACTGATAAAATTTTATTTCAGAGAACAATAAAATTAAATTTTGTGTGATTAAAACCCTGCTAACATGGAAGTACCCAAGAATCATTTGAGGCACATAATGCTTTATGAGTTCAAGAAAGGAAACTCAGCAGCCGAAGCGGCTAGAAACATTCACTCAGTTTATGGAGAGGAACGTGTGAATGAAAGAACTTGCAGAAGATGGTTTGCAAAATTCAGAGGTGTAGATTTCACCCTTGAAGATGAAGATCGAACCGGACGTCCAGTTGAGTTTGATGAAAACCTTCTTGAAGCAGCCCTTGAAGAAAATCCTGCTTTATCAGTTGAGGAATTGGCAGTGGTTCTCAGTTCAAACCATACAACTGTTCATCGTCATCTTCAACAACTTGGAAAAGTTCCTAAACTTGGAAAATGGGTGCCTTATGAATTGTCTGAAAACAACCTCAAATCCCGAGTTGACATCTGCTCTTCTCTCCATTCTCGCCAACTTGTTTCACCTTTTTTGGATAGACTTGTGACTGGCGACGAAAAATAGATATTTTATCGAAATGTTAAGCCTCATAGACAGTGGCTTGGTAAAAGGGAAAAACCCCAGCCACAGCGGAGAAGGGAACTTCATGGGCAAAAGGTTCTTCTTTCATCTGGTGGGATCGCCAAGGAATAATCCACTTTGAATTCTTACCACCTAATGCAACAATTAATGCTCAAATATACTGTCAGCAATTACAGCGTTTGAACCAAACTATGAGGAAAAAAAACCTGCTCTAGTGAATCGAAAAGGGGTGATGTTTTATCAGGACAATGCGCGACGCCACACAGCAAGAATCACGTCACAAAAGATCGAAGAACTTGGTTGGGAGAAAATTCCTCATCCACCTTATTCTCCCGATCTTGCTCCTTCAGACTACCATTTGTTTCGTAGCTTACAGAATCATTTGGAAGAAACAGCTTTTGTAACACAGGAAGAGGTTAAAACTGATATTTGTGAGTTGTTCGAATCAAAGCCAAAAGAATTTTACAGTAATGGAATTAGTAAGCTTGTTAATAGATGGAAGGAAGTCATAGATAATCAGGGAAAATACATTGTTGATTGAATCTGTAATTAAATGTAACATTTGGTCACTTGTTTTCTTTATTCAAAATTCGGACAGAACTTATGGGATGACCTGATATAATAAAAAAAAAATGGGTAACTGGTTTCGATCCTCACTCTACAGAGACCCCCTCCAGGCAAAGCGTGTATAAATATACAATTTTATAAACGCGTGAGAATTATTTAGTGATTTACTAAGCGTAGCTTAGATGCGGCACAAGGGCGTAAGTATCGATCACCAAGTGAGGATCGAACTCACTATTCAGCGAGATAAACTTTATGACGTGGAAGTTCCCCAGGAGGTACGTAGGTAGCTAGGTAGACATATCTGTATATGCGTGTGTGTTTACACACACACACACATATATATATATATATATATATATATATATGTGTGTGTGTGTGTGTGTGTGTGTGTGTGTGTGTTTGTGTGTGTGTGTGTGTGAGAGAGAGAGAGTTTGTAAACAGTGACTATTACTACTAATAATGCAAGACTCTTCGGTAAAGCGAATCGAGTTATTTCAGTCACTGTGTGTTTAAAAATAAATACGCATAAAATTCAACTGAATCCAACGGCTTCGGGGTAGAATCTCTGACTGACGTCCATTCAGCCGAGTTTCGATCCTAGCCAGAGGCAACCGGACGTCTAGCCACACTTCATACCACGAAGCATTCTGTCTGTAGGTGACTAAATATATATATTTAGTGCTGGTTTAAATTTGTTTATGAAGTTTTTTTCTTGTATTTGTAGGTAAGAATAATTGATTGATATATTAGCATAATTTTAAATTCACCCTGGTTACATTTATAGATGTGTTGTGATATGAACAGTTTTCTGTTGTCTGATAATTTGATGTTGCTTTTGTGGAGGGAATCTCTGTTGTTTAATTGTTGGCTGATGACTATACATGACCTTGCATTTTGTGTATAAATTACATATTTGGAATGGCAGCTTACATTTTTATTTATTATGAATGACGTTTTGGGGTTTTCAGAACTGTAAGAGTTTCCTCCTCTAATGATGTCACGAACCCCACATCTTTTTTGTTGCATTATGTCACTCCTTAATATATATATATATATATATATATATATATATATATATATATATATATACATAACGAGGAACAGAAATGCCATCTTACGGAAAATGTACTATGATTCATTATTTAAGCACACGCACAAATACACATACACGCATGTTATTCTTTTGGATCTGATGAGCTTTGAATGGTGAAATGCACAATCAAATCCATTTTCATGAGACGTTTTCCATTTATCAAATTTAAAAAACTTTGTCGGGGTTTCTATATCCTATTTTAAACATACACACACACATACACACACACATCTCTATCTATAAAAGGCAGGATGTGTCTGTGTGTGTGTGTGTAACGAATGCACGGCCGCAATTTTCGACGGATTTGCACCAGAATTTATATGCACATGCTCCAAGTTAGTGAAATGGCCAAGACCGACTTTGCATTTCCAAACTCACATCAATAGTGGAAATAATCGATTTTTTCATGCTTCTACGGCACTTTTCATGTAGTTTGCGGCCATTTTCTACTGGCCAGAGTGTGAGCCAATAGCTGGCTGTCACGAATAAGCAGGAAGATTCTATTGGCCAACGTGAGAGCCAACAGCTGACTGACACGAATGTTAACTAGCATTCTAGCATGCAAAAAAAATCGATAGCTGCATTCGTCACAAGTGGGAAAAATTTAAATCTGCATGGCACTTTGCTCCATTTGGCTCATTCGCTTGCTTAAACTCAACGTTGATTCTGATTCCGCAGAACTGGGTTCGGTGTGAAAAAGTGTTTGTTGTTAACATTCTTTTTTCATTCGGTTTTTCCAGTTACGAGTCCTTTTTTAAAGCTGATCGTTTTGTGTTCATTTTGTTTAATTCTTTTTTCGTAACAGATTTAATGTTTAGTATAGAGCTTAGAAAAAATTCGCAGTGTGAAGGCAAGAAGTAAGGCATGTAGCAACATCAGCACGACAAAGGACACTACTTTAAAGACAAGGAAGGGCAAAAATATTTTAAGTCGAGTGATAGCGATTGCTGTATGAGTCGTACGATTTTTGAATCAAGCACGGGCAACGCCGTGCCATGCTGCTAGTATATATATATATATCCCATCAACCCATCAAAAACGTGTGAATTTCTTTTCATTTTTCACTTTTTGGAAGTAAAGTCTGTTGATCCAGAGCCCTGTTAAAGGGGTTGTGGTGAAATAACTTATTACATGGAACTTTAAAGTGGTTTGTTTTTATTCAAATATATATATATATATATATATATATATATATATATATATATATATATATATACAGTTATCCAACAACCGTCATTGTCTACACAATGAATATCAAAATAAAAGGAGAGACTTTACTACCCATAATGCATCCTTGGCCAATGTCAGAATCAGTGTGCATATGTGTCTCTCTTTTAACTTTTGGTACTTATTCAGAGTTCCTTGTTCCAACAGCCTTACGGTCACATCTGGTTGAAACACCGATTCCCATAGGATCATCTAACGTCAAACCTAGGCAATACCAGTGACCGCTTGGAATATTAGCTGCTGTAAACTTGGATGTGCGTGTGGTGCAATAGATAATGTCTCGGAATTGTTAATCGGAGAACCTAGTTCCAATTCCAGTTGGGTTCATTATATTCACTTACGCGCAAATACCTTCGGGAAAGGTATAAATCAACCTCTCCTTCCACCCAGCTATGGGTTAATTAGTAAGACTTGTATCACTAAACCATTATTAACTCCAAAATTAAAAAAAAAAACTATACATGTCCTTTTATACACTTCTACGCTATAATGATAGTTAATTCTAAAAGTATATTTACAATAATTGTAACTAAATTAATTCTGCCAGGGTTTTTTGTTAATGTTTTATACTATTATTATTATTATTATTATTAGGTTGGTGCAAAAATAATGACGTAATAATGTCGTTTTTTGACGTATTTCTTAACGTCAAAAAACGACATTAATACGTCATTATTTTTGCACCAACCTAATATTATTATTATTATTATTATTATTTGTGTATGTTACGCTTTCTACTTTGTATTCTGTAGAACATGTTTCCAACTATGGTCCTATAAGAGAATTGTCATTTAATTGATAGCATTTTTCTTAGTATAGGGATATTCCTAGTACGGCCATCTTCTGGGCAACTTCTAATGTTGATATTACCTAGGACATTGTTAATAAAATTATCCATTCCTTTTTCTCACGAGTCCCAGAGGTCCGATTACTATTTATACAGTATCAGTCTTCATCCCCCTCATCCTGTTCATCTCGATCACCAGGTGCTTGTATTTGGATAATTTCTCGATAATTATTATGGAGGTGTTTCTCTCAGATGCTATGACAATAAACATGCACTTCCTGAATTTCTTGTCTTTTATGATAATATCGAGTCTGTTGATTTTTATTTCCCTGTCAGTTTGAATCGGCATATCCCAAAGGATAGTTACATTGTTATTTTAGGTAACTGTGTCTGGTTGGTGCCCATAACGTCTCTCAGTGGTTTCGATTTTGTGCTTCTTGCATATCTTCCAGTGAAAATATGTTGCTACCTTATTATGTCTGTGTGTATATTACTTTTTTGCTAGTTGCGGCCATCCTGAGATATTATATGGTCGACAGTGTCAATCATATTTTTCCGCAGATCCTGCATTTCGGGTTATTTCCATCTTTGTGATAGGATCTGGTTACGAGGCTTTGGTTCTGAGCTGCAATAATTAGGCCTTCTGCTTCAGCTTTCAACCCGGTGCTCCTCAGCCATTGATGTGTTTTTCCATCTGCTTCTTTCGTACTTTTTAGGTATTTGCCATGCAACGCCTTGTCCTCCCAGATTTTCTTTTGTAATTTCATTAGTTTGCCTTCTGCTTTACTCGTTTGGCGGAGATGTTATTCACTTCGTGTTTTTGTTAGCAAGTGTTTCAGGTAAATTAAGTTGTTTCTTGAAGAGTTTTTGTTGTTGATAGAGTGGATTTGGTGTTTTACTATTTGTAGGAGAAAGTCATTAGTTTTTGACAGGTACGGTTCTTGTAGCTTTTAGAGTTAGTTTAAGTTGGATTAAGTAGGATTTCGACCTCCTAATGCACTTAGTGCGTACAACCTATCGACATCTTATTTCAGGTGGTGCATTCTCATTTGGGTAAGCATTTTTCTGGTCTTGGCATCCAATCTTTTAATCATTCAACTTCCATTTAATAATGTTGAAGCTGTACCTTACTACAGATATAGCTAAGTTATTGATATCCTTCATTTTATTGGTCCCATTTAGTTCGATTTCTAGTGTCAAACGCAATCTCATATAATATTTTCTTTTTTTCCTTCATAATTAAACGTTTCCATCTCCTTTATCAGTTACTAAGCATTTGTATCTACCATCTTGGTCTAGTTCTTTAATCTTTTTGTTGATATCAAGGTATAAATCTGTAGTTTTCGTTAGTTTACCGCTTTTGAAGGTTGCTTTGACACATTTGTCGATTCCAAAGTCCATCCTCATGTTTCGCTGAATGTTTTGACAATGGTGAGTAGGTTTTCCTTCTGTTTGTCATCCTTGGCAAACGTTTTAAGATCATACATTAGGTGATTCAGTTTGCCATTTTATATCTTGTATCCATAGCTACTTTTGTTCAGTAGGAAGCTGAAGACGGAAGAGCAGTGGTGACAATGAATCTCCTTGGAAGATCCCGTTTTTGTTGTTGATTTGTCTCGATGTTAATGACCCGTTTGTATGGTTTACGCTAACCCTAGTGTCGTCTTCTAGTTTTCCATACTCACCTTTATGAATTTGTCTGTTGTGAGGGCATACTCTGCATATTTTAGGATTTTCTTCTTCTTCTTCTTCTTCTTCTTCTTCTTCTTCTTCTTCTTCTTATTATTATTATTATTATTATTATTATTGTAATTGTTATTATTAGTATTATTATTACTAAATGAGAGAACCGCACGTTGAAAAACTGACGTTGGCTTAGAAAAAACCAATGTACCCATCATAGCATCCATTCTAAGAAGGATATAATATATATATATATATATATATATATATATATATATATATATATATATATATATATATATTATTTCCAAATGCGCACGATATGGTGACAAGTTTTGATAAAAGGAGAACATGAACTGGCAGGTGGGGACCAGTTATTCCGGTTCAGTCAGTAGCATTCATTTTCGCAGAATTATCCTTCAGAAACACATGGATCCATCTCTTTCTCCCCAAACTATGGAAAAAACAGTAGAGTAGACTGAACTCCCTGCGCTTGGGTGACACCAAATCTAGAGGAATGAATTTCAGATCACAAAGAAGCCAACGGGGATACCCTCCACTATATTTTAGGAGAAGGCATGGCAATTAGACCAATAAAAAAACAACAACAAACAGATAAAACGGAATCTACTGAGACCCATGATATTTTTCAGTGTATATACTGTTCAACTTCATATTTGTAATAACTTCGGTGTCAGGAGTTTACAATGAGATATTATCTTATCAAATATTATTATTATTATTATTTTTAGTAGTAGTAGTAGTAGTAGTAGTAGAAGTATACATGTGCTGTTATAGATGACGGAAGTTGGTAAAAAGTATTAATAGTAAGATGCAATGAAACAAAAGTTTTTAAAACAATATATTGAGATTTAAATAAAGCATTCATAACTAAAATAGAGGCAAATGAATCGTTTAATTAATCCGTTTCCTTTTATATCGTTTGGACGTTTAATGATATTTATGATTCATTAAAATTATATAAATCGATTTCTGCTCCATATCTTTTCATGTTAAAAATTTTTTATGTGTAATATAAAAGTGAAATGAAAATATCTCTCGGAAAGAAAAGATTACCAGCAGAACGATAAAGACATCGACGAAAAAGCCTATTTCGAGACCAAGTTGAAGCAAGAACAAGACTCAATAGAGAAATATATCTAAGTGCCTCACATGAAAGGTTTGAACAAATGTGACTGTAATCTAAAATACGTTGGAGTATATTATCTGATTAATTAAACGGTTCATTTTGCTCGGAAACTAAATTTGTAGGAATGCAGATAAATATTTTATTTGTAGAGATTATTAAAACAATATTTACTAATTCAAGTTGATTTTTCTCCCTTCATTCATGCTATAAATAGGTCAGCAAATATATAAATAAATGCACATTGATAATTATTATATTGTTTATCATTATTATTAATTATTTAATTAAGCAGAGTTAACCACGCTAACTTACACACATCAAAGAAAAAGCAACCTAACACCAATATATAGCACATAAATTATTTTAAACTTAATATAAAAATAACGAAAAAGAGAACGTCGGCAATCAATTGCTAAAACCTCCTGATGAGTGGACCGAATGATTGCAAAAAGTTTTGTCTACGAAACTCTGGAACCGGGATGGTGAATATAACATCAATCAGTAAAGTGATACATTTTATTTTATATTTGTATTAATCATATATATATATATATATATATATATATATATATATATATATATATATATATATATATATATATATGTGTGTGTGTGTGTGTGTGTCTGTCAACCTGCATCTTCTGTTAGAGGATACACATTTCTCCTGATGATCCCAAAAGGAAATGTAATTGCAAATGATTACAAATAAATGTAACGTTAATATATATATATATATATATATATATATATATATATATATATATATATATACACTGCGTGCCAAATTATTATCAAGATAACTTTTTTCTAATATTTCAAAAACCGTCCAATCAATTCACACAAAATTTTCAAACAATATTGACAAAACTGATCTGCACAACCACCGAAATTTTCGTACTGATCTGCGCAATGTAAACAAACTGGCACCATATTTGTTATCAGCACGGTGATTTGAACGTGCCAAATTATTAGAAATATTGTGTGAAAAGATTGTATGAATTGATTATACGGTTTTTGAAATATTAGAAAAAAAGTTATCTCGATAATAATTTGGCACGCAGTGTATATATAAAACTATATATATCAATATGGGTTGAAACGACAGTTGATTTTTTCTACTGCGCGTTATGCACCAGTGTGATTTATTTGGTCGGAAAAATAGCAAATTTTATACCTCATCCTATTGATTTTGAAAGTAACATTTACATATCAATACACTATTAAATTAGGAAATCTATTGCAACCGAAAACTTGCATTTTATCAACATATGTGTCATAAGAGTTAAACTGAAACTGATTTCAGGGAAACCCTTGATAAAACAGAAAAAAATTAGATACGTGCAATAATTTGCGGCGCTCTCTTAATAAAAATTCGTTTTTAGTTTTCAAAACAAAGAAGACGTTAGTAATTTTTGACCATATTTAATAAATAATTTTCTTTATATTTAAAATAGTGTTTTTCTGGAGAAAAAATTAAAAGGTAAAATATTTGACACATTAAAGGGACATAGAACGTTTGAAATGAAATCTTAAAACAAGAAATACAAATAATCTCCATAGAAATTTTTATATAAAAATAAGAATTAAGCGTAATACATACTGGGGACTGTAAGATCATTTGAATTTAAGAAGTAAAGTCATTGTGGCATAGTGTGCGGGTTAATCGTTAATCGTCCAGCTGTTGGGAAGAATAGCGTGAAATTGACTTTTGGTAGATCGATAAGTAAGCATAAACGACAAGATGGTTAAAAAGAAAAGGGGTAAAACTCACTTTACATGGCACCAAGAATAACACACTTTGTTCACATGGATCAGACGAGCCATTTTTTTTTGTTATTGGGCAGGAGGCGATATTATATCTTTTGCAAAGTCTTTTCCCTCTGCCATAGCAAGCATCCAGCCGTTTTCATTTTAAGCGATGCCCAACGGACTATAAAAAAATATGCGAACAGAAAAAAAAAAAAAAATAAATAAATAAATATAAATAAAATAAAATAAAGAAATAAAAATAACAGCCTCAGCTTCTTTTGGTCTTCGATATTGATGAATTCCCGAGTAAGAATTTCGGTTTAGGAGCAACTGTGCTCCAAGATATTTCTTTTTTTTTTTTTTTTACTTGACTTTGGACAAAATTATTCACGTCTCAGTCGCTGCTTTTTGTTTGTGTACCGAAGTATGGTTACATCCGGTTGTTACCATTTTTCTCTCTTACTTGCAATTACATATGGCCGACTGCAGTTCAAATATACCCGCCCCTTATCTCTATCTATCTATCTATCTATCTATCTATCTATCTATCTATCTATCTATCTATCTATCTATCTATCTATTAGGTTGGTGCAAAAATAATGTCGTTTTCTCACATATGTTACTATGTGAGAAAACGACATTATTTTTGCACCAACCTAATATCTATCTATCTATCTATCTATCTATTGAATAAAACATAAAATGAAGATCGATTAAAGCTAAAGGTTTTCCTGATGTTGGATTAAACACCTTAGCTTCGGTGTAAACACAGGAGAACATTATTGAAAGGCTTAACAAACATTTTCTGTTTGTTTGATACAATAGAGTTGAACTTGATTAAAAGAAATTGTGCTCTCTGAATATACTTCGATCAATATATATATATATATATATATTAGGTTGGTGCAAAAACGTTAAAAAATACGTCAAAAAACGTCATTATTTTTGCACCAACCTTATATATATATATATATATATATATATATATATATATATATATATATATATATATATATATATATATATATATCATACATACATTCTCACTAAATTTTATTTTTTATTCCTGGAGTTGTTTTTTCTGCTTTCTTTTTGAATTTGTAAGTCTGATGAATTGGATCGTATTTACGATTCCAATGGAATAAATTATAACCATGGAATATTAGTGTTTAAGCCCTTTTATCATATCCTTACTCTGTCCTGGAGATTGAGTTCTACCTGGATTCTATCCTCTTGGAATTATTTTTTATACAAATATATATGTATGTGTATGTATGTATGTATATATATTTATATATTTTAGATATATGATTGCATATGTATGTGTATAGTTACCACTAATATTATCTATCTATCTATCTATCTATCTATCTATCTATCTATCTCTCTCTCTCTCTCTCTCTCTCTCTCTCTATATATATATATATATATATATATATATATATATATATATATATATATATATATATATATATATTTGAGCTGAAGTGGATAGAACGACGTGGATCATTTGAGTGGGTATGACAATCATCAGACCTAACACCACCAGAATTTTCTTGTGGGGTGGACTGACTGAAAGTTCCTGTTTACAGGATCAAAACAAGCAATTTCTGATAGATTTTCTGAAATGAATGTAGAAATGTGTCAAATGGTGTGTAGACGTGTTCGTGATAGGGTTCAGAGTTGGATTAAACACGAAGGAGAGCAATTCGAACATGTTAAATAGTTTGCTAATCATGGCAATCACATTAGGTTGATGTGACAATATTTATGAATTTTCTTAAATGAGTGTAATTTACTTTTGTTTAATAAAAGTTAATAAGTAAAAAAAAGAGTTATACTTTTGATGCATCCTATATATATACCAAGTATATGATTGGTGTATATGGAATGAATTCCAATAACCAACAATTACTATTTTAATTATGTATGTATGTACGTGTGTGTTGGTTTCCCTTCTCCCATTCCCCCCCCCTTTTTTTTTCATGACAGACGGTGGAGATGTTCTCTGTCTTGTCCCCTTTTTTGTGTGTGTATATGTCTTGGTGCTTATGTATTAGAATCTGACTGCGTTTGTTTTACGCGTGAGTTTGGGACCCCGTTTACACATCATGAGGATTAAAATGTATACATTGTAAAAAGACCGGATATTAAATATAGCTAAAGTAACTTCAATGAAAAAATAAATTGAATAACATATATATTTCTTCTTTTCTCCTCAGTAATTTTATAGTTGTAAACTTGATAGCGAATAAATGTTAAATTTTGATTTTGTAATTAGCAGTTTTAAATTTTAATATTAAATTTTATCATATAATTTAGTAATTATTCGTTGGAATAAATTATTTTTTAATACTAAACATCTGAATAGATATTATAACATGACTTCGTTATCGAGCTTTTTGAATTTTCCTGTACTTGTGTTCTGATTGGTCCACCTAGCCTTTGTAACAACGTTTTCCCCTTACGTAGAATATTAATTAATTTGAAACTTTTAAAACCATTTATTTTACATTCAACGTCATCACTTGATAAGACACCGAAGGTGTTGAAACAAAATGGCTATTTTTGTAGTGATTTTATAACATATTTATGTTATAAATTTTGTTTTTTTCTTTAAAAATAAATAATTATATATATATATATATATATATATATATATATATATATATATATATACAGGGTGTTTCAAAATCATCATATGATGTGTCAATAACGAAAAAAATCATAAACTTCTAGTATGAACACATGTGTTGTATATGCATTCAAGTTTCATTTCATGTTTTATAAGTGCTCAATATGGCCACCACCGGCAGCCCGGACAACATCAAGCCGATATGAGAATTCCTCCCAAACGCGTCTCAGTATGTTACGGTCCACCGTGTTGATTGCAGCTGTTATTCGATCTTTCAAGTCACCTAGACTTGCTGGAAGTGCTGGAACATAAACTTGGTCTTTAACATACCCTGACAAGAAAAAGTCACACACAGTGAGGTGCGGGGATCTGGCAGGCTAAGCACAGAGAGCAAGGTCTTTAGCACCTCTCCTCCCAATCCATCGCCGAGGCACGTTTTTATTCAGATGAGCTCTAACCCCAAGATGCAAATTGGGTGGTGCTCCATCTTGCTGAAAAATGAAGTCATTCGAATCTGCCTGCACCGTGAAAATGGCGGTTGTTTTCGCGAACTCAAGCACGCAAAACGCCTCTGCTGAGAAGTCGCCATTTTGATTGATCTTCCCACAATTCAGCTGCACCGGAAGTTATACTAACGACAGCGGTGAAACTGACACCCAATCAAACTTTGATAACTACTCTATCAAATAACCACTGATTCAGTCCACTACAATGCTATAGACCTGAAAAAACAGCGCAATGATTTTGGCGTATTCTTTTTGAAACACCCTGTATATATATATATATATATATATATATATATATATATATATATATATAAATTTATATATGTATATACATATATATATATATATATATATATATATATATATATATATATATATATATATATATGTGTGTGTGTGGGTGGGTGTGTGTGTGTGTGTAAAAGACCCAAACACTAATAGTCCATGGTTATAATTTATCAGGCCTACAAATTCATAAAGCATTTTTTTGAATTTGTTGGTCTGATGAATTGCATCGTGATTACAGTTCAAATGAAATTAATTATAACCATGGAATATTAGTGTTTGAGCCTTATATATTATATTATATTATATTATATTCTTACTCTGTCCTGGACATTGAGATCTACCTCTAGGGAATTTATATATATATATATATATATATTGACCACTAATATTATCAGTATATATATATATATATATATATATATATATATATATATATATATATATATATATATATATATATATATATATTGTGTATATTTAGGCAGCTATCTTTGATTGATGCATGTTTCATTAAATAATATAGACAAGTTTTGTCTATTTATTTTAAGTAAGTTCCTTTCATATTGTCTGATACGATTAATAACATAACCATTGAAAGAGGAAAGCAAATTACTATATTGATAAATGTTTTAATCCTATCAAAGGTTTCGGCTTACATGAGCCATTATCAGAGATGACGTTAAGGTCAATATGAAAGGAACTTGTCTATATTATTTAATGAAACATGCATCAATATATATATATATATATATATATATATATATATATATATATATATATATATATATATACAGCGTCGATATAAAAATCAATATTGTAAAATAAATAAAAGTTTCACGCCTTAGGCGATTATTAGACCATGTCAGAATCATTAGAGTTTTATGATCAAGTATGCGTGATAACACACACACACGCACACACAAACACACAAATACACACGCACGCACACATACACACAGATTTCCAATAATATTTTCCTATTTCTTAATACTTTGCTTATTTTCTGAAAGGAATCATTCAATAATCCTATGTGTCTTCCTGTTTCCGTCTCACACATTCAAGATAAGTTTACTAATTATCATTTTGCAAAGCATTATTATTCAGTGGACGTTTTCCATGAACATTCACCGGTTATTATCTATGCATTTCTACACATTAAATTACTGTGGAGAATTTAATTTAGTCCTTGGTATGACGATAAACCACAACCGGCAGGAAGACCTCTCATCGGGAGATTGGTGATTTTAAAGAGCGTGGAACCACCTCTTAATTGTTGTTGTTCCCAGGTCCATCCTGACCCGGTGTGGTAGCACCTGCTAGGGTCCCAGCTATGGACAAATAGTGCCCCCCCCCAAACAAAACCAAAATATTTTGAAAGTATAAAAATAGATTTTTATAATAATAATACCAGCAATACGTTTTTATGTAGTAAAATGTACCAAAAAGACCTATTTACAGCAAAATTTACCAACAATATATCTGTATTGGGTATGGCGATAAACTTCATCCGTGTCCTGAGTAAGATGATAAACTAAATCCATCAGCAAGGATGGAGCGTGGATCCACCTCTTAATTGCTGGTGTTCTCAGGTCCACCCTGACTCGGGGTGGTAGCACCTGTTAGGGCCCCAGGTATGGGCATACAGTTAAGCCCCAAACTTGGGTCAAAACACTATAAAAGTGTAAATTAGGTTTTAATACAAGAAATACTTAGTTAAAAAAAATTATTACTATCAAAAGCAATACACTTTTGGAAAAAAGATATTACCATCAATACATTTTTGAATTGAAGGAAAAAATATTACCAGCAATACAATTTTGAAGAAAAAATATTATCAACAATACATTTTTGAAAGAAAATTATTACCAGCAATATATTTTTGAAGGGAAAATATTACCAGCAATACATTTTTGAAAGAAAAATATTACCAGCAATAAAGTTTTGAAGTAAAAAAATATTACCAGCAATACATTTTTGCAGAAACAATAATACCGGCAATACATTTTTGAAGAAAAATTATTACCAGCAATACAATTTTGAAGACAAAATATTACCAGCAATACATGTTTTGAAGGAAAAAATATTACCAGCAATACAATTTTGAATAAAAAATATTACCAGCAATACATTTTTGAATAAAAAATATTACCAGCAATACATGTTTTGAAGGAAAAATATTACCAGCAATACAATTTTGAATAAAAAATATTACCAGCAATACATTTTTGAATAAAAAATATTACCAGCAATACATGTTTTGAGGGGAAAAATATTACCAGCAATACATTTTTGAATAAAAAATATTACCAGCAATACATTTTTGAAGGAAAAATATTACCAGCAATACATTTTTGAAGAAAAAATATTACCAGCAAAACATTTTTTTAGGAAAAATATTACCAGCAATACATTTTTGAATAAAAGATATTACCAGCAATACAATTTTGAAGAAAAAATATTACCAGCAATACATTTTTCAAGGAAGAATATTACCAGCAATACATTTTTGAAGAAAAAATATTACCAGCAATACATGTTTTGAAGGAAAAAATATTACCAGCAATACAATTTTGAATAAAAAATATTACCAGCAATACATTTTTGAATAAAAAATATTACCAGCAATACAATTTTGAAGAAAAAATATTACCAGAAATACATTTTTCAAGGAAGAATATTACCAGCAATACATTTTTGAAGAAAAAATATTACCAGCAATACATGTTTTGAAGGAAAAAATATTACCAGCAATACAATTTCGAATAAAAAATATTACCAGCAATACATTTTTGAATAAAAAATATTACCAGCAATACATGTTTTGAAGGAAAAATATTACCAGCAATACAATTTTGAATAAAAAATATTACCAGCAATACATTTTTGAATAAAAAATATTACCAGCAATACATGTTTTGAGGGGAAAAATATTACCAGCAATACATTTTTGAAGGAAAAATATTACCAGCAATACAATTTTGAAGAAAAAATATTACCAGCAAAACATTTTTTTAGGAAAAATATTACCAGCAATACATTTTTGAATAAAAAATATTACCAGCAATACAATTTTGAATAAAAAATATTACCAGCAATACATTTTTGAATAAAAAATATTACCAGCAATACATGTTTTGAGGGGAAAAATATTACCAGCAATACAATTTTGAAGAAAAAATATTACCAGCAATACATTTTTGAAGAAAAAATATTACCAGCAATACATGTTTTGAAGGAAAAAATATTACCAGTAATACAATTTTGAATAAAAAATATTACCAGCAATACATTTTTGAATAAAAAATATTACCAGCAATACAATTTTGAAGAAAAAATATTACCAGCAATACATTTTTCAAGGAAGAATATTACCAGCAATACATTTTGAAGGAAAAATATTACCAGCAATCATTTTTGAAGGAAAAAATATTACCAGCAATACAATTTTGAAGAAAAAATATTACCAGCAAAACATTTTTTTAGGAAAAATATTACCAGCAATACATTTTTGAATAAAAAATATTACCAGCAATACAATTTTGAATAAAAAATATTACCAGCAATACATTTTTGAATAAAAAATATTACCAGCAATAGATGTTTTGAGGGGAAAAATATTACCAGCAATACATTTTTGAATAAAAAATATTACCAGCAATACATTTTTGAAGGAAAAATATTACCAGCAATACATGTTTTGAGGGGAAAAATATTACCAGCAATACAATTTTGAAGGAAAAATATTACCAGCAATACATTTTTGAAGGAAAAATATTACCAGCAATACATTTTGAAGGAAAAATATTACCAGCAATCATTTTTGAAGGAAAAATATTACCAGCAATACAATTTTGAAGGAAAAATATTACGAACAATAAAAATTGTCGCCATTAAATAACCTGTTGTGGTTGATATGCCATAAAACAAACCAAACCAAATCAACAATACATTTTATCTCTAATTGAAGGCGTTCCAAATATTTAAATTTCGGCATTAAATGATCCATATGGATTAATATGTCCCTACAGAAAAGAAAGAAGAATATAATTATTCAGTACACGCCACCAAAACATATTTACTACTTTATTTATCGGAGTAATAACATCTTTACATAATAAAATAATTTCAAAGATCCCTGGTGTCCACAACAGCTCACCACGTAATGGCTATTGTAAAATTAGCAGTTTCCTTATAAGGAAAAATTCGGCATTCATTGACCAAGCAGCTTATGTTACTGTCGGTTGAAGTATATTAAACCTTTCTCTTAAAACAGATTCTCAATCCACTGTTATTGCTCTTTCTACTGTTGGTGTGAGTTTCCTTTCTAACCTTTTGCTTAAAGTAGTGTGGAAAGTCATCATCTTGATTATGTCATTAATTTCTCTTCGAGTTAAATGTGCTATCCATTTCACTAGTTGCCGCTGTTGAAAGTCTTCAAGTGATGTGGTTTCTGTTATTTGGTAGAGTTCTTTGCGATTGTGTAGCGCCAGTCTATTTGATCCGATGATGGGAAGTCTTCTTTAAGATCGGACAGGGTTCATTCTCTTGAAACATTTTTTTTATAGAAAAAGAAAAATCTAAGAAAAGGATCTAAGAAAGTAGTTACACATAGATGATAGTTTAGATAGAAATAGATCGAATTTGTGCACATTCCCTTTCCCTTCTCGAGTTTTGAATTTTAACAGTTATCAATTTCCGAATCTGAAATCAATGCAGTTTATTCGACTATAAACATTGTTCAATCCACTTTCTGATGAATTACAAGTTTGTACGGAGACACGAAGTATGAGACATTTTCTTTCAGGTAGAATTATTCTATGTCCCAAATGAAGGCTAACGAAACGTACGTTTACCGGCTTTTATTCTCATCGCCCTCACCAAGGCATATCGCCGTAATCTCAGGCATAAAATGAATAAATCTTAATCTGATGCAAAGATTCTTCATTCTGTTCTCTAACGAACGGTTCGAGAATTGGTGAGCAGATGGTAAGAGGAAATTAATTTCCTTTCATGTTTAGCGGCGGTCGCTAATGCAAATTAAATACTGACATTTGGCTAATCATGTTATAAGCAGTCATGCGATTTAAATCGTTATAACTTATAAACTATTCATAAAATATTAAAATATATACTGCTATGAAAATTATTTATTTTAATTCTGTTGAGACAAAGTTTGAGAGTAAATATTAAACTTGAGCTGTGGTAAATAAACTAGTTTCGCAAATATTATTCCCTCCTGTTCAATTGTCATTCAGCGTCTCTCATATGCGTTTTTTTTTTTGGTGTGTGGGGGGGGGTTAAGTGTGGGCCGAAAGTAGGCTTACACTGATTAGGTATGCACTTTATATACTTAAAAAAAAAATGTTACACTTATTAGGTTGGTGCAAAAATAATGTCGGTTTTTGATGTTAAAAATACGTCAAAAACCGACATTATTTTTGCACCAACCTAATATATTTATTTGTTTAAAATTGTTTATATACATTCGTTTAATACTTTACATTTGACTTTTTAGCACAGATTAATCTCTTAAGTTAGCGTTTCTCAACCTGTATACCCGGGCGCATTAATACTCCCTGAAAGATAGCCAGGTGTGGCCCAAGTTAACTGAAG
Source organism: Acanthosepion lycidas (assembly GCA_963932145.1). NCBI lineage: Eukaryota > Metazoa > Mollusca > Cephalopoda > Sepiida > Sepiidae > Acanthosepion > Acanthosepion lycidas. The sequence continues at coordinate 82,775,571 of OZ010587.1, forward strand.
AGTAATTTATTAATTATTTTTATATTTTAACAAATCTTTATTTAAAAAAAAAAAAAAACTAGAGGCACCGAGCAATGTAATGTCTTAAAAATAAACGCTTATTTCAGGGGGCTTCTTTATTATATTCCTATTTTCAAATTTCAGGACTTACTTTTTCTTTATTAAAATTGAAAGTACTCCCCAGAGTTTTACATATTCTACAAGTGTGCCCTGAAGCGAAAAAGGTTGAGAAACACTGTCTTAAGTGAGCGTAATGTCCCCCTTAAACATTGTAAAATTACTCGAACCTCGCCAGAACACTATGACACACAGCACGACACAGTTCCTGATCTGCATCAATTTCAATAAATACTCCTGAGATGTACTCTTTTAATTCGTCCACTGTGTGGGGATTTCTCTCATAAAGCTTGCTCTTTACTACACCCCAAAAAACGAAATCCATTGCTGTTAGGTCAGGTAAACGTGGTGGCCATTCAATGCTGACCTTCTTCCTAACCAACGATTTGGAAAGTTTGGTTAAGGTAGTCCCTTACTGTTAAAGGATAATGGCGACGTGATCTATCTTGCTGAAAGAACCGTTCAGTGAAGTTAGCTCTGGTTCTGAGCTGTGAAAACGTGTAACAAACTGTAATACATCTGTAAGTCTACTTTTGGCCCACCTTGTACTGGACAAAAACTTCGTGATGCCATTCTCAATTTCACGAGGGATTATCATTTTTTACATTCGGACTAATGTCCTTATCTACCCTAGCGGATTAAAGTGTTTGTTTGGGAATTTGGTAATGGCATAGTAATTGTGAGTTCGACAAGTCGAGCAATACAGGCTTAATCTCAGTGGATTAGCAATTGAGCAATACTAAAAAAAAAAAAAAGAACGAGTGGGGATATTCATATGAACAGAAAAAGTAACAAGAAAAATCTACCCGGTGCATCAAACAGAGTTCCGTTGGAAATTCTCTGAAGAAGGCTGTAGGGCGATAACAACAACAAAGATGGTGATATTAGCCCGAATATAAATAATGTAAACAAGCTTAGAAGATATTAACAAATGTTGCTTAACCGTTTAGTAGATGTCAGCAGGTTTGTTTCACAAAAGTATTATCTATCTCCATGTAAAAGTCAAGAAAAATATTGGTTCCCGAACAATCGTGTAATTTAGAGCAACTAAAGAAACGAACAAGCAGCCAAGTTAGCTAGAGATAGGGTCTATATTAATCCGAGGATCAGCACTGGCAAGCTCTGCTCTATTTCAATCCGTTCAAATTACTACGCAGACGAGTATAGGTATAAAGTGTGCAGAATTAATTTCAACTTCACCCATCGCGACGCGAATGAGTTCGAAATTTTATTGTCGATAACTCCAAAAGTGTAGATTTTATCAAAATTTCTTTGTTATTTTTTAATTAAGCATATACATTTACACCTAAATGGAACTATTCAGGAAATTTTTATAAGAAACTGAGCGAGGGGCTTGAAATGCAAATTATCCTTTTGATGTTCTGAGTTGAAATTACTTCTGTCACCCGGTAAAAATATTCAGTCGACTTCAGGTCAGGATTCTCTACAACAGGTTGATTTTCTCATTTTCAAACAACTATATAGTCGGTATGGCGATATGTTTAAGATTGTAACATTAGCCAACTTGCTGCCAAAGAACTGCTAACGACCGCTATATGGCTTCTGCTAAACGAGTATAAACGGTATGCATAAGTAGGTATACAGTAATGCAATACAAAATGTGCTCACAAGATTATTATTGATAATAGAAACATTGGTATAATGAAAAATGAGAAAAAGTTTCCATCTCTTTATTTTTCCTTTAGAGTATGCTTTAGAGATAGGACATGTTTGGTTCCCTTTTGGGGGGATATTACTCCCTAGCGAACCTTCTATCAGATTGAACGCAGCACGGAAAGTACACAGCCTACAAGGCCTTGGACTTCCTTGACAATGCAAAGACATATCTGATAATTCTACTAAACCAACGAAGAACTCTTCTAAAATATAAGTTTTAAAATTGTACACACACGTACATACGAATAACCAAATCCCTATATGCATACGTTATTCGTCCCATCTTATTATTTCTTATCAGTTTCCTCTGGCAATTAAAAAAGTTGTTAAATAAACGTTATTGTTTGTCTCAAATCTGGACGCGGACCGCGTAGTTAAAAAGTTCCAGAACTTGTATGGGTAACCTTTTTCGAACATCGTCCTGGGTATGGCGATAAACTACATCCGCGTCCTGGGGATGGCGATAAACTACGTCCAACAGTAAGGCCTCTGATCAGAAGGTTTTGAGGAGCGTGGGACCACCTCTTAGTTGCTGGTGTTCTCAGGTCCACCATGACCCAGGGTAGTAGCACCTGTTAGGGTCTCAGCTATGGGCAAATAATTAACACCTAAACTTGTGTAAAAATAGGTTTTAACACCAGAAATACTCTGTAATAAAAAACATTATTAACAGCAATAATTTTTGAAGAAAAAATTATTATCAGTAATACTTAAAAAAAAAATACCAGCAATACAAACAGTTATATATTCTTTAAAAAAAAAAGAGCAACTATAGATTTCTTCAAGGAAAACTATTCCCAGAAATATATTTTTGTGTAGAAAAACATATTATCAGCAATAAACATTTTGTCGGCATTAAATGACTCATTGAGGTTGATATGCCGTAAAAAAACCCAAACCAAACCAAACCTTTTTCGAACAGTGCGGTACAGTACATCATAAAGCAGTTCATACTATTAAAAAAAATCAAGGTAATTTTTCATTAAAGATACCTCAGCTACTTTCCCAGCAAAAGACCATGCGCATCAGTATCTCCCGTAGAAATGGGAAAAAGTCGATTTTTCTTTCTTTGGGGAAAAGATTCTTTCTATAATTAAAATCCTGAAATCTTCGTATAATAATATCACTGATGACAGGCTGATTAATTTGTTTCTCATTTATGTATTTGACTATACAAAAATATTTGTAAAGAAAGTATATTTATTCTCTAGAGAAAAATAATTATTATTGACGTTTCCTGTTTCTGAAACAAAATATTTTTACACGTATGACCTTCCTTAATGAAATTTGCTAATGGTTTAAAATTCTGACAACGTTACCTTCAACGGAAATTTACAAAATTCAAAAAGCATTGTTTATGCGTGTGGTTTATGCAAGAGAGTGTGTGAGTGAAGAAGTGAAAAATGAAAGGAAAAAAACAACATTAGAATCAACGTTATTTTCCACCTGAAATCCAGCGTGCCGTTGGGAGGGACAATCGGGCTGGATTTATGGCGCGGCCTTCATTTGGATCGCGGACCTCCAGTTTAGAAACAATCACCTAGAAATTTACAGTCTCCTGCGGTATCAGTTTACTCCTTTTATGAATAGGTACTGGATACTCTTTTGCGTCCTTTTTTTTTTTACATCTATTATATAAGGCTATAAAAACGTATTTGTTGAGATGTTGGTCCATTTTTAATATTGTTCAGATGAAACCAATTCAGGGTGTAAATTTGAGTTAACTACTTTGCTAGATGTTGAGGAAATTAATGCTATAAGCTCTTTGTATGATGCGTATTGAATTTCTCACTACACACATGCGTGTGCGCATACACACACACACACGCGCGCGCACACTGAAAAGTTCTTGGTAGAACCAATTTCAGAAAATCTGATCAAATGAACTAACAATAATACAGTGTAACCCGGATATAAGAGAGTTGTCGGGACCGGAGACGAAGTCTCTTATATCCGGGTTTCTGTTATGTCCGGGTTTGGTCTATTTTGTTTAGGTAAGTATGGCTCTAATTTGGGACCAGAGAAAATCTCTCTTATATCCGAGTTTCTCTTATATCCGGGTCTCTTATATCCAGGTTACACTGTAATAATAATTTTCTTTACATTCTATTGGCCGAACCGAAAAATTTCCAGCATCATGTCGTCTATCATATATAAATATATATATATATATATATATATATATATATATATATATATATATATATTCACCACTAAAATCAATTCGTATGTGCTGGTGTCTCCGCTGTCGGTTAATAAGAACGTCGAATACGACGGAAGAGTCTGACATATATATATATATATATATATATATATATATATATATATATATATATATATATATATATATATATGTGTGTGTGTGTGTGCGCGTGAATATAATATAGAAATTTTATATATGAAACAGTGGACAATTGAATGAAAAAATTGAAGAAAATCCTTGTTTTCGTTTCTGCACTCCCTACATACTGATCCGATCAATATTCTTCTGAAGAATTTCTTTTGGTAAACGAAACGTGTCACGTAGGACTTTTCTCTTCTGTCATTCAATTATCCACTATATATATATATATATATATATATATATACAAGTATATGATTGGTGTATACGGAATAAATTCCAATAACCCAGAAATACTATTTTAAAAGAGTGCTCAATACAGAGTAGAGCAAATACATTGAGCCCCATCACTTGATAAGACACCAAAAGTGTTGAAACAAAATGGCTATTTTTGTAGTGATTTTATAACATATTTATGTCATAATTTTTTAAATTATATATATATATATATATATATATATATATATATATATATATATATATATATGCAAGTATAAGATTGGTATATAGGGAATAGATTCTAATAACCAAAAAATATCATTCTTCAAAAAGTGCTCAATACAGTATAGGGCAAATATAATTATTCGAAAATTATAACATAAATATGTTAAAAAATCACTACAAAAATAGCCATTTTTGTAGTGATTTTTTGACATATTTATTTTAGAATTTTCGAATAAATAATTATATATATATATATATATATATATATATATATATATATATATATATATATATATATATATGTGTGTGTGTGTGTGTGTGTGTGGATATATTATAAGAACGTCATCTGTTTATCTTAGGTAAGGATTTGTTTGTTTTTTAGGTATGATGCGTTTAAATGAACCTAACTATAAAACTTCTAGGAAAAGACAATCATGTACATCCATTAGTATAACAGATTTTTCGTACAGAAATGTTTATTGAAAGAAAAGGAACAGTTGTTAATGATTAGTTTGCATAGTTTTATAGTTTTAGGAACAGGTTCTACGATAATCTTCATAACGTGATGACATCAGCTCTCAACTTGAAATCTACGCTAACGACACTACTATTTACTACTGCCTCGATAATATGGCTGATCAGTCAGATAAGCTCAAAATGGAAGCTGATGTACAAGAGAACCTCAAGACCGTTGTTAACTGGGGTAAAAGATGGCTTGTCAATTTTAACGCCTCAAAAACTAAACTTCTCTTTATTAAACATCTGGGAAAACCCCTCACTGCCTTCCATCAGCGTGGCTGGCGCTATCGTCCAAGAACGTGGTAGCGTTCTTAGCGGACATTAAGTCGAAAGGCTACATTGAATCCATCGCTAGATCAGCTGCTAAGAATGTCGGTTCACTGTGTCGAGCGAGAGAGGTTTTCTCTCTGGAATCTATCGTGCATATCTAAAAATGTACCATTCAACCATACTCAGAATATTGCTGCTATATATGGTCTGATACTCTTGCTATTTTCCTGGAGCTACTTGATAAGATTCAATGAAGAATCAGAAATATTATTGGTCCTGATCTGGGGGCTCGGCTTCAGTCACTTGCCCACCGCCGTAAGGTTGTGTCTCTGTGTCTCTTTCATGGTAATTGTTCGGATGAGCTATGGTTCTACGTTTCACTAGGGGTGTAATCAAGTTGTTACACAAGGACAACCACGATGGGGATGGGATAGGTAACTTTCGGTCTTAAACTATCTGAAATACAGATTTAAAGTTTTTAGCCAAGATCTTAGCCAACCGTTTGCCGGATGTCCTCTCTAGTCTGATTGGCTCCGAACAGAGTTGTGATCAGTCCAAGGCATTCGATAGAGTGGACCATCGATTTCTGGGGGCTGTCTTTTCAGAGGCCGGTTTCGGGCCGTACTTTCGCACCTGGATCCGACTTCAGTATGCGTCTCCCGGTGCGCTGGTGGAAGTAAATGGGGTACGATCGGAGTCTTTCGTATTGTTTCATTCCATTCGTCAAGGTTGTCCGCTTTCTCCTTTGATTTGCGTTCTTGCGTTGGAACCATTCCTTCGCAAGTTAAAGACGAATCCGGTCCTACGCGGAATTTCACTACCAGTTATTCTGCCTATGCTGACGAAGTTTCGGTTCTTGTGTCGAGCAGAACCGAGATTGACGAAGAGAGGGGTACAGGGGCCAAGATCAACCGCAATAAGTCTGTTGGCTTGCAGTTGGGTGCGTGGAAGGGAATTTCTCTTCCTGGACCTTTCCTTTGATATCTCGTTGGAAATGAATTGGTCGGAGGTACAAGAGAAGTGTATGCCTAGCATTGAAGTTCGTCAACATAGGCTTCGCATTGCGTTCTTATATTGAATGTGTCAACTTCCCATCCCTGAGAAGTGGGCACTCGTGTGCGGAGAAGGGCTGCTTTTTACCCCGAGATGAGTTCTTCTTATATCGTGAATGTCGTATTGCTCTGAAACACCGCTTATGGGCGTCGGATGGCCTTTCCAACGTCCAGGAGTTGTTTCGAAGGTTATTATATCATGTGTTGGTTAGGGGGTCCGTAGGTGATGATCTGATTGATGAGCCCGGTCTTACGAAGCAGGAGGTTAACTCAATATGGCCGTGGACGCCCGGTTTGAAATGCCTCAATAACGATGCTGCCTGGTGATGTGCAGGGCCCTCTGGATCAGCAAAAAAAAAAAACTTTGTTCAGAGGGCTTGGAGAAATGCAAGCCCGCCGAACGAAGAGCTCACCCGAAAAATAACCGTAAAATTATTCATAGAAAATGCATAAGGAAGCTTCTTTACTGTGGTGGGAAAAATAACTTAAACCTAGACGCCAGGTCAAGACCAATAATATTGCTGATTCTTTTTTGGATTTTATCAAGAATCTCTAAATATTCAGCAGTACCACCGGACAATGTAGGTCAGCAATGTTCTAAACATGGACGAATAGTAGACTTATAGATATGGAAGAATCTGGAGAAAAAAATGTCTAGCAGGACAGTGAAACAACTTTCTTTGCAGCAATGGATCCAAGATAATCTTTCTTGTTGCAATGTTAGCACTTTAGAAGGCGCCACCCGTCACTCTCCTGGAGGTTAGCATCAGCCATGTTGATGGAAGGCAGAAAGGGGTTTCTTAAATGTTCCTTAAATATAAAAAAAAGTGATGAAAAATAGGTTACATACGTCAAATATGTTCAGTGAAGAATGAAGTGGATTGATAAGAATAAATCTCGCTATTGAAATATGCATTCGCTGATGCGAACTTCATTGCATTGGTTTGTTTTGGTTTGTTTTCTTTTAAGGCATATCAACCTCAGAGGGTTATTTATTGCCGACAAGATTTTTATTCCTAGTAATATTTTTTCCTTGAAATGTACTGTTGGTAATATTTTTTTCAAAAACGTACTGCTTGTAATAATGTTTTTAAAAAATGTACTGCTGGTAATAATTTTTTCCCCAAAGTACTAAAACCTATTTTTATATTAGGTTGGTTCAAAAATAATGACGTAATAATGTCGTTTTTTGACGTTAAAAAATACGTCAAAAAACGACATTATTACGTCATTATTTTTGCACCAACCTAATACTTTCATAGTACTTTGACCTCTTTTTTGGCAGGGGTTAACTATTTGACCATGTCTAGGACCCTTACAGATGCTACCACCGGCTCAGGGTGGCCCTGGGAACACCAGCAATTAAGAGGTGGATCCACGCTCCTCAAAACCTTTTGATTAACCGATTACTATCTATTTCGATCAGTGCAAAAACGCTTTGATGAAGAAAACTTTCTCTAATGAGAACCAGATTTCGTCGAAAATGTTTTCACAGCAAAACCTGCCGAATTTTATTCAAAATTTATCGAAGAGCTGTCTGGTAACTGAGTAGGGATCGAGGGGACATGCTATGTAGTTTCTGTTCCACGTTCTGTGGAAGCAGCTATCCGAGTGGAACTTCCTCCTTATCAATGGAATATGAAAGGAGTGAAGATGGTTTGATTCAAAGTGTACGCGGTATGGTAGGTCCTAACTTTGAAGTTCTAGATTGGTGAAATAAAGAAATGTAATTCGCCTGACCATTTGACACGAAAATAGCAATGGAGTCACGAGAGGCTACCAACATTTCATCTGTAGGAAAGGGGTTGTATGGTTGAAAGCAATTCATCACCCATACGTCCGCGCAAACACTTTTGAACACTGCCTAGGCTGGCAGGTGAGAATTTGGCACCGTCCGCGCAGATGTAGCAGCAGTACTTCCGACTTGTCTGCTCTGACTGTACTTTTTTTGAAGAATAAAGTTTAGAAACAGAACGGAAAATTATTCATGAATCATTCTAATATAAAGGTTAGAAAGTTGCGGAAAGCGATGACTCGACTTAATGTTTAATGTGTTGGCAATTATTGCAATCAACTGCATTTTAGGGGGCGGCCTGTGTTGAGTATTGAGAATCTTTTTTTGTTAATTCACCCCAAATAATGTAAAGTTACTTATCGGAAATATTAATTCACTACAAGAAATTATAAATTTTGAATCAAAGCTTGTTTGTTTTTTATTCATTTTTTTTGCACTCCTTTGAAATTATAAATTTTAAATCGAAGTTAGTTTTTAGTTAAATCTTTGGCACTCTTTGAAATTATAAATTTTAAATCAAAATTTGTTTAGCTTGCCTCGCGAGAACTCCAACCCTCAAAATTAAAAATTACCAAAATTTTTGGGAGTTATTCAGATTTTGTAAGTGTACATGATATTCGAGCTATTTACAAGGATTTTTATAATTTAAAAAAAAAAATCTGTTTTTGGCTTGCCTATCAGGATCAGCGTGAATGCAAACTCGAAATAGCGCATTACATTTGGGTCGATCGCAAAAGTCAATGCAACCGGAGTGCAATGGAAAGACCTCACTCTGGGAGAATTTAGTGTGAATTTTAGTAAATATAAATTCTTTTTTTTTATTTTGGGGTGAATTCACAAAAAAGATCGGAATATTTATTTCCCTTTGTTGTCACACTCTGAAGTAAGATTAAATTCAGTCCAGGTGACAGGAGTTGGTTTTTAAAAATATCTTTTATTCTGGAAAACTGAAAGAAAATTGAATAACATACATTTCGGAAATCTGCGTTTCCGTAATTAAATTTAAATCGGTTGCAGAATCATCGAGAGACAAACAGGCTGTTAGCAAAATATTGCTTTGTAGGAAAAGAATGGTAATTATTTTACAAGTTCGTCCTATATTTAGATAATTACTTCTGCGCAAATGATGTTATTTGCCAAGATTAGTTTAATACAACAGAAGGTCATATGTAGAAATTGTATAAAATGGCGGCAGGATGGGGCTGATATTGAAAATCACTGTTTGAAACCTTGCACTATAAATGGCACCTAGCACTGATCAGGCATTGAATTAGTGATTTGCAAGACATGATAAGAGACCATTAGTGTCGAAATGAGTCCGATTCTCATTGGGGATCTCGCAATTGTAGCAGTGTACCAAATCAAGCGAGGCTTGGTAAATACAACGTCTGCATTCCTCTATAGTAGGTGTTGGCATACTCGAAACACGCATACACAAACATATATATATATCTTTCTCTTCCTCTCTCTCTGTATACATACATACATTCATACGCACGCATACACACACACACACACACACACACACACACACACATATATATATATATATATATATATATGCATATATATATAAGTTTAATGGTCAGAGTTGAATCAGACCAGGAAACAGTAGTATTTAAATGTACTCAATACACGGGTGAAAAAAATATAAGTAAAAATAACATGTAGAGCTTTTAACTTTAAAAATCAGGATGTCAGTAGAGTCCGCTACCTTGGTTTCAACCTTACGATATCCTCAAGCGATTTTTGTCAAATGACCTCTTAACGCTTTATTTTTTAAAGAAACTATATTATTTTAAATAAATAAACAAGCGTATGGCATTGGGTATAATAGAAGGGGAGGAGGAGAGTGTAAAGAAGGAAGAAGAAAGAAGAAGGAAGAAGAAGAAAGAAAGGAAGAAGAAGAAGGGGGAAGAGAAGAAAAGCAAGGTTTTACGGAATAGTATAGGCATATTATGTGTAATTATTTTTCTCATAATCTTTCCTAGTTCTCTAATCAGTTTATCGGTGTTAATATGCTATAATAATCTGTTATAACATCAAGACAAAACACAGAGAGAGACACAAACGCCTTATCTCTCTCTCTTTCTCTCTCTATATATGTATATATAAAGATGGATAAGTAAATCTGTATCTTGATACGTAGTAATTTTTTGTATGCTGTATCCCTTTAGAATATGTTTATTCATGTCTCTCCACAATTTCCTATCCCATGTTGTTCAATGTAAGGTTGGTTACCTTAGTGTTCCTACCATTCCCAAATTTTTCCATATATATACACAATCTCGTTAGATAGGTTACTCAGTATTTCCCTCCGCATCTTTTACCTTCAGTATGCCCTGTTAGTGTTAAATTCTACAAGCCTTCTTTCCTCATTATATATCCCATAATTGGAAAGTTTCTAATTTTGATTCTAAGCACAATTGTCTTTTTGTTCCCTTTTTTCTTAAAACTTCATCGTTGAAGTATATGCTCGGAACATGGTATTCTCAGCATCCTTCTGTAGAACTATATCTCTGTTACTCTTATGTAGCCTCTTCATCTGTAAGAAAATTGTCCCGCTTTCACTGCCGCATAGGAGGTTTTATATTAGCAGTTCAGCACTCTTTTTTTTGTTCCTAAAGAAAATGTTTTTTTTTTAAAAAACAAAACAAAACACTTTCTTTAGTTTTTGGAAGGCATAATTCGTTGTTCCAAAGCTCGTTCGGATTGCAGTGTTACATTATTGAATTTTGGTCTGAAAACTTCACTGTATAATACGAGGGTGGACTGAAAAGTTCATAGACTGATCCTGAAGGAGTGATGTTAGACTCGTGAAGCTTTGCAGCCCGCCCTCTTGTTTGCTTCGTGTGACTAATGAAATGAGTGGCTTTCAAACAAAGGTAATTAAATTTAGATATTTGTTGTGTAAAATAATTGGTTTAGGTTCTTATGTTACATCTTACTTTTGCCCTTACGTATGAAATTAATATTGACCACTGTATTAAGTGCATTAACAATTGAGGACATTATCTTGAGGAATAAATATTTGTTGCGATCCAGATCCGCCATTCTATATATTCGAAAAAACCGACCACAATAGACGCAAATAAAGAAAATATGACCTGCCATGTCGTAGATATGGCTGTAACAAGAATTCAAAGTATCAAAATACTACTACTACTACTACTACTACTACTACTACTAATAATAATAATAATAATGAAGGACTCAGATACTAGGTAAAGTTCATCTTGAGGTCATTCAAAAGAAAGAACTCATCACTACTGGAGGAAGTCTTCAAGAAAATGGTTACATATAGAACATATGCTCAAAATAAGAAAGCGGTAATTGAAATTTGTTGGACACATTATGAGGGAGTAGAAGAGCACTTCGACGTGGTTAGCAAGTCTGTCTCCCAAAATATTTGCTAGCTTTAAATAACCCGCAAAATTTTGAAAAACCGTAAAAAAAAAAAAAAAAAAAGAATCAATTAATCTCCGGTATATCTTGTTTCTTGCAGCCAGTGTACATAATTTTAACTGGACATTTTTTTTTAACTCTTGTCCTATGTAGAGATGGGACCTCCACATTGTGTCGTATTCAGAATGAGTGCATGTTTTTTTTTTTCAGATATATTAAATTATGTACAAATCTTCATAAACATGATCTGTAGGTAATGTATGGACACGAAAACCCTACAAAATTAATGAATACTATATATGTTAATTTTAGACGCGATATGTGATATAATTGTGACTCTGCCTTGTAATGTATGATTAAAATGCGCTTTATCAACAATGGAATTGTTGTATAGGAGTAAATTGTCGCTGCCGACACCTGAGTTTGAACAGAGATCGTCAGTAAGCAAACAGGCGATCCGATTATTCAATTAAATAGATCACGGGACCATAAAGGAACGCATTAATGGGAATTAGCGTGACGTCTAAGTGATCACCATTTCTACTCTATTCTCTGTTACTATACGGATCCCTATTTCTACTCTATTCTCTGTTACTATACGGATCCCTATTTCTAGCCTATCCTCTATTACTATACAGATCGCTATTATCTATACTATTCACTATACTATTCTCTATACTATTCTCTATACTGATCCTTACACGGATCCCTATTCGTTGTCCCAGGTAATATCAACATCCAATTTGCCCAGAAGATCATTCTACTAGAAACATCCCATATACTAAGAAAAGTGCTATCAGTTAAGTGACAATTCTCCTATAGGACTTAAAAACCATAGTTTGGACCGAGCTCTACAGGATAGAAAGCAGGAAACATAACATACATAAATAATAATAATAATAATAATATTAGGTTGGTGCAAAAATAATATCGTTTTTTGACGTATTTTTAACGTCAAAAAACGATATTATTTTTGCACCAACCTAATAATAATAATAAAAACAAAAATCAAAAACAAATGCAATGTAAAAATGCAGAAACGATGGCAAGATAAGCCTCATCATGGTCAGTACTATGTCTGTACCAAACAAACCGATAGAAACAAATCCTGTATCCAAGTTAAGTAGCGCAAGATTAAAAGCTGAAACCGAAGGTCTTATTGTTGATGCACAGGCCCAATGCTTATTAACTAGTAATTATCAAACACACATACTGGAAAATTGTGTTTACCGTAAATGAAGATTCTGTAATAAATATACAGAAAGAACTCACCATCTAGTAGTAAGTTGCACAGTCTTAGCATCCACTGAATATAGAACTCGGCATGATAGAGTGGGCCACTATCTGCAAATTTTACGGGAAGCAAATTACAAGAAACTGGTATGAACATCACCCAGACCTGGTTACAGAGACAGAACCTGTAACAATTTTATGGGACTTTACAATCCACACAGACAGAACAATCAAAGCTAATCGCTCAGACATCGTGATCAAACACAAAAAGAACAGAATGGGATTTCTTATTGACATGGCAGTCCCTCCAGATTGTAATGAATCTTTGAAGATCTTCGATAAAACTATCAAAATACAAGGATCTTGAACTGGAAATTTATAAAATGTAGGACACGAGGACATTAATAATTCCATTTCTAGTTGGAATGATTGGAAAAGGTTCTGATAGACTCATTGAAAGGGGTCCTGGCAGCACATGCTCTAAAGAAATACAAATTATTGTACTCAGAAGTATATCTAACTCATTGCAAAGAGCTTTATCTATGTAAAATGTGTGTGATCTTCGGTGTTTTTTTTTTGTTTTGTTACAAAAAATGACCAACCGAAAACGTCATGAAGCCATTTCTAACCTTAGATCTCTGGTTGGAACCCGGAAGAAAATGTATATGCAACAGAAATCCAAGGAAATAATAATAATAATAATAATAATAATAATAATAATAATGATAAAAATCTCGAAAATGTGGTAAAAATCTCGAAAATGTGGCTTATGGGAACATCAACAATCCCTGTTGTAGTCGGAGCCCTAGGACTGGTTAGAAAAGATTGCAGTAGACTAATTGAAGGGATTCCTGGAAGTCCATGCCTCAAGGAGATACAAAATATTGTTCTGACAAATACAGCCCACACTTGACGAAGGGCTTTATCTAATTTCTTTTTTTTTTTTTGTCAGTGGAAAGTGTCATGATGCCATTTCTAACCTTAGGTCCCTGGCCGGGACCCGGAAAGAAATGTGTAAACGCCAGAAATCAAAGAAAATAAAAAAACAATGATAATAATAAATATTTTAAGTACGAGGGTTGTTTAAAACCTCTAAACCTCATACAAAGGGAATTGGAGAAACAAGACTGTTTTCCACTATTTTTCAACATTTTTCCCCTACATTAAGCAGAGACAAAAATATAACACTACTACTGCTGCTGCTGTTACTACTACTACTACTACTACTAATAATAATAATAATAATAATAATTTTGTTAAGCTCCTTGCGACATTTAATTCTCTTGTTATTTTCTTGAACAGTCGCATGATGATGGTTCAACTCATGCTGGCGCTACTTATCGGTCAACATACCCCTTTGCCATTACCTACGGGGTCCCATTGATACCTTTATAAGATTCATTTATATTTGACATCGCACAATGAGGTGCAGTTTAAAGTTAGCAACCAACAAGTATTTTTCTTTCGTGACATCGACCTTATAAAGATTATCATCCACGGCCAAAGAGTTTCTTTACCTTTTTACTGCCACGGGAGAAGATCGAAAGCGATAATTCTGTAGGTTTGGGAAGGACGGACGGAGAAAGCAATTAAAAGTACCAGTGATTATTCGAGCACAAGAGTGTTGTATAAAAACAATGAAAATTTGCCTGCTTAGAATACCAAGGCTACTTCGAAAAGTGTTAAGTAATATATATATATATATATATATATATATATATATATATATATATATAATATAATATAATATAATATAATATAAAAGGCTCAAACACTAATATTCCATGGTTATAATTTATTACATTGTAATCGTAATCACGATGCAATTCATCAGACCTACGAATTCAAATTGTGATTACGATTCAAATGTAATAAATTATAACCATGGAATATTAGTGTTTGAGCTTTTTATATTATATTCTTACTCTGTCCGATACATTGAGTTATACCTGGATTCTATCCTCATGGGAATTTATCTCTCTCCCCCCTCTCTCTCTCTCTCTATATATATATATATATATATATATATATATATATATATATATGTAATGGACTCTCCCGTCGGTTTCGACGTATGAGGATCTGACAGCTTATTGATTCAGTTATGAAAGTTTGTGCTTTAATCTTAAGTGGCATATATATATATATATATATATATATATATATATATATATATATATATATATCTATATATATATATATATATATATTCTGGCCACTACTATTATATATATATATATATATATATATATATATATATATATATATATATATATATATATATATATATAAGGTTTAATAAGGGCACCTTGACAAGGGACTTAAAATCCTTCTTTAGAGGAATACGACTAAAATCTCACTAAGGGGAAAATAACCACACACCTTCCATACTCGAAACACTAAAAGAGAAGAACTCTACATTCACCCCACAAAACACGGAGATCACTATACAGACATTTGAAATGGCAGTAACAACAGGTGACATAAAGAACACAGCAATACGTAAGTTGCCACATAACAATATCACTGAAGAGGAACGGGCGGAACACGCAGACACATAGAGATGGCGTAATCATTTCACAGGCTGACAAAAGTGGTGCCACTGTGATCTGGGGCATCAAAGAATACCTTAAAGAGGCCAACAACCAATTAGCCGACACAAACACCTAAAAAAACTACCCACAGTCACACTCCCCGAATACCCCAAAAACATAAGAAGCTCGCCAAACACGATGCTTCAAAATAAACTAATTGACAAGGAAGCATCCGCAAGGTTTACACACATTTACCCCAGCCCGTTTATATCCCCTTCCCAAAAAACATAAAAATAACACAGGAAGGCCGGCCATTAACTATCACACAAATAAAATATATACAGCACCTAGCTAAGGAAGTAAAATCCTATATCAGAGACACAACAGATCTACTAAACAGAATTAAACATATACAAACCGTACCAGAAAACACAACACTAGTAACCATGGACGTCAGATCTCTTTAACGTCAAACACAACGAAGGACTAAAACTTATAGAATACCTCCTCTCATTAAACAGATTCGATTTCAAGTAAAAGATTGTGCCATGGACACCGTTGCAGCTCCATCGTATACTACAATCTTTATAGGCAAATTTGAGGAGACCAATATTTATTCTTTCATCGGTAACAACTGCATATTCTATGCAAGATATATCTTTATATTCTTCATATATAAGGGCATTGAGGAAAATATTACTGGATTTTTTATGGCCTTAAACACAGTACACGATGCCATTAAGTTCGACCACGAAAAATCAACACAATCGGTAACATTTTTAGACACCAGCATCTACCCCGATAAAAACAGAAAACTACAAACCTTCCCTATTTACAAACACTTAGTCTCAGAAGAATATGGTCTAACAATGAAGGACTAAAGAAACATACTAAAAATCTCGAGCAACAGTTCATACAACGTGGCTATAAACAACACTTAATCAATGAACAAATAAATAAAGCAATTTCCACGCCTAGAGAATACATCCGGAAGTAAAAAATTAAAAATAAATCCAAACGCATCCCTCTAGTAACCACATTCAGTACTACACTTCCTCCACTGTCTCTGATAGTCAAAAGTCGCTGGGAAATACTACATCTCAAACCATACAGGTGGTAACCAAATTTCACACAATAAAGTAACAGGGAATAGACCAAGAATAAAAACAATAGTATTTTCCCAAGCATGTAACAAGAAAAGGAGCCTATGTTGTAATTACATTAAACACGCCTATTCGTTCACTAGCTCAGACACTAACGCTACTTTCAAAATCTCTCACAACTCTAACTGTAGAAGTCATAACATGATTTACATATTAGAATGCCAGAAACAATATGTGGGAAAATCTGAATGGCCCTCTCACAAGAGAACTGATATTTATCGGAATCGGATTAATTCGGCTCCCCACGAAAGATTATTACCTGTAGAACATTTCCACCTAGAAAAAAAAATGAAAAATTCACTATTTTAGAAAGAATAGAAATAAACACAAAAGATAAAGTTAGGAAAATACTAGAACATGAAGGCAAATGTATATTGCACATCAAAACACTTTGTCCGGACGGATTTAACTGCAAACTAAACAGCACAAGTAGAATTAATATATAATCACATAGATTGCCACCGCCCATATTTCTCTCTCACACATTGTAATCTCTGTGTAGTTGAATATACTCTACTGTTACTACATAGATGTGTACACAAGCCATGAAAGGCTCAAGCTGACTCCTGTTACCCCTCTCACCCTCATCAACACCAGACAGACATGCTTTCAGAGGTGATGAGGTCTCTCATCCATATACACACACTCACACAAATATATACACATACATGCATCACACACACTCCAAAAACTAAAACATAACATACACATAATACCCTTCCTAGCAACCAATAAAGCTGTCAAAATGACTAAAGAGATAAATCTGTGTTTCCCAGCCTCCCCTTAAAAGAATTTAAAAAGGGGCTTTTGACCAATACAAGGACTGACCAAAAATTAACGATAAAAAGAAATGAAAACTACAGGCAAAGTTCACTTTCTTCAGAAACAGTCATTCACTCCTGTAGTTCACTGCTACTAACAAGCAGGAATTTTTTCTCCTGATGATGGCCATGCTGGTCGAAACTAGTCGAGGAACCTAATTTTCAAAATAAAAGAAAAATATTAATATACAACTCAGTGTGTCTGAAATTTTACTTTTTAACATTTTTTATTGTTCGTGATATATATATATATATGAGGTAATTTTGAATTTCTCTGTTATGTAATTTAATTCTTTGTATAAATTACTTTCTTATGATATAATATATAGGCTGCACACTCTAATATATTTAGGAAAATCAGATCCGAAGTACATTCAGAATCTTAAATTCTGTGGAAAACTACTAAGGTATTTTACTCTACTAATTGGATTATATTTAAGCCCATGTCACTTTTACTGAAAAACATATATAACAACAAAATTCCGTATATTTATAACATTACAAAATTCAAACAAAATTCTCACTTGATTGATTTGAACAAGAACTATAGCATGGCGGCATCACACGCTCCAAAATAATATAACTGTCAATAAATAGCATATTTAAAAAAGACACCTTTTGGTCTACACTACACATATTTCCTTTTAGTGTTTTGCCTGTATATGGTAAAATTGAGCCCTGAAGATGACAATTTGAAATTGTTGAAAGTACTTAACATTTTCATCTCATCTTTGAATTGTTAATTTATATAAACTGACCGCTTATCTTTTGTATTTCATTTACGATGGTTATTATCAACATTGTCGTAACCTGTCGGCACGCCCATAATTAAAAAAAAAAAAAAAAAAAAAAAACCGACCGGAGAAAAAAATCACCTTCCAGTAACAGTGATCGTTGTAAAAGTGATTCAGGATATATAAAAAAAAAAGCGTAAAAAAACGACAAAAGGGACTGTGCTGTGTAGTATCTGTTCCAGCAACAGACAACCGGCCCACGGCTCCAGCCTTCTTCTCCTCATCAACAGCAGCAGCCGTATCCCCAGCCGATCACCTCTAGCAGACCCCCAGCTCCAGCCAGCCATCTTCGCCAGCAGCAACGATATACAATAAACTCTGTTTTTCAGGAGAACACGTTTCAACGACTAAAAAACTGCCCTTCTCAGGACAACGCTCTTCTCACCCTTTATATGAACAAAATCAACATGACGAGATATTTTTTGCCTAGTGCAGAGTAACCTTATTTTTGTCGGTGAATTTTAAAACAGTTAAGTCTTTAGTAATACTAAGAAAGATGCTGGACGTTTTAAGGGGGGTTTCTATACTTTTATCAGTTCAGTTATGTGCCCTGCATTATACACGCTTATGCGATCATATATCTTTCGATACATGACTGACGAGGCAGATTTTTTCCTGCAGTAGGTTCCCATTTCTTTCTGCGGTAGACCAGTTGCCATCCAAGGCTATAGAACCCGGTCTGTCCTGCTATTTACCCATAGATAAGGGGAGAAGAAGATGATTCATACTTTTCCCAAAGTTATTAACACGTAAGTGAAGGTAATGGATTTAACTGTCATTCGAACTCGGTTCTCCGATTCCTCAATCCGAGACGCTATCCATTATGTAGCGATAATCACCAGATATCTGGTGTGAACTAAGCAGATACATGAAACTTGAAATTGACGAGAAATGTTACCGACACAAGGCAGTGAAGGTGATAAAAAAACGACCAAGTCAAGATTTTGTGGGATTTCAAAATCTAAACACACCGGATCCTTGAAGCCCAAAATGGCTGTTCCCAGTGGACATAACGTAATCGTTAAATAAATTACCGAACTTAGGAACTACACCAAGCACACGATTGAAGAATGTGGGTCCCAGTTAACATTGGGGCGTAAGGGTCTATATCAGTGTTTCGCAACCTTTTTAAGGAACTGCACGCCTAGACACAAATTAGAATATTACGGCACATTTTTTAAAAATTTTACAAAATGTGCTGTAATATTCTAATTGAAACAATGAAATAAAGTAAGTTCATATTTCAGTGTATTTTTTTTTTAAAATATGAATTTACTTTATTTCATTGTTTCAATCCAACTACTTGTGCGGTTTATTTAGTTAAATACTAACGCTGTACCATTACTACTTCCACACACACACACACACACACACACACACACACACACACACACACACACACACATATATATATATATATATATATATATATATATATATATATGCCGCAATACTATAATTGGTTTAGCAGTTTCCATGTAATTAATATTACGAATGTATATGCTTATAAAGCTCCGTAAATTTCAAGATGAGTTATTCCAAAATTCGCTTGAGGATAAAATAGAGCTGGTTTTTTAGTTTCTGTTTCTGAAACATAAGAACTTTTATGTAGCGATGGAATCATATTTTGTAAAAATAATTATATATATATATATATATATATATATATATATATAGCCACACTTAAGACGATCTAGCGGCACACTGGTCTATACCAACGAACTTAAACTCCTACATTAAAAAAAAACGGAATAAAGCCTAGTAGCCCATCGTTTTAAAAGTCAGCGTTTCTTGACATTGCAAGTATTCTGCAAAAGGTTCTATCTGTTTGAGGCTGTACGACTTGATGTGTTAAATAATAGCTTAGCAGACTATTATCTTTTAGAGCAAGTGTATTTCTGCTCGGACTTCCTGAGGTTGGCCTTCGAGGTCAAATGGAAGATAAAATAAGGAAATCGATTTTGATTGGCTGAACGAGCGTGAAAAGAAGATAAATAGAGAAAGCATTTTCAGTTAGCTGAGTCATAACCGTCAAACAATGTAGACGTGTTTTCTTTCGTGTCTGAAACGGCACCCCAGTGAGGGGAAACGATCCCACTGGATAGATAGAACATCACGACATGAACGTTAATAAAACTGTTTAAAAGTTTAAAATTCTCTGTTGCAGTTCTTTTATCTCTCGAACCAAAACCAGCTAGCGATCACCGGCCGCGAGAAGAGAATGCAGCTTTTTTTATCGAAATGACGCCGTCGCGCAAGAAACACCCCCACCACCACCAGCAGCACGAGTGGGCTACGCAATATATGGAGAACATCCATATTGCAAGATCTCCGGTTGAAACCGAATAAGCGTGTATATGCTGCTATAAATATACGAAGAAAACAAAAGTTGATGCATAGAAATGGATTATCTATATTTAACACAGTTATTCCGAAACATGAAATATATAATGATGCATTATTCATTATCAGAACTTAATTAAACAAGCGAAAATAATAAGTCAGATGCACTAGAATGGGTTGCAATCGATCGATTACGGAAAGGATAGGTCTAAAAACGCGATCTATTCAGTATTATAATTCTTAACAATTTCTCCTCTGTAAAATGAAAAAAAATATACAGACAGCTGACACATAACTATAATCTGTGCGTAGCGGTTATCCGTGCTGAAAGTGGTATCGGCGAGTGGAGTTCAAATTCTTCCTGAGACAGTTGCGTTCACTTACACACAAATTCCCTATGCATCCATTTCTTTTTGTTTTTAATCGAGATTGCTCCAAACAAGACAATAAAGCCACTGTGGCAGAATCGGTTACTGAGTGCGGAAGAATGAGAAAACAGAAACATTGCTAAGGTGCGGGAACAAAAGAAAAGCAACCAGGAAGACAAAAGATAGCAATTGAGATTGCATTTAAATATGTGAAGATGAAAGTCCTCTGGAAAACATGGCGCCGGATGGAAGTTCCACAAGTGAGAAGTGTGATAAATAAACTGTTTTCTTAGAAAATCTTACATCTAATCAGCTCAACTGTAAATTAATGAAACTTTGCCGTCAGTCTATTACTGCGCTTAAATTCAAAGAGTCTAAGCACAATAGTAAAGAGTTCCTCCGAACAATTACCATGAAAGTATTTATAAAAAAGAAAAAGGGAAGCAACCATATGGCGTTGCGAAAGGGGCTGAAGCCGAGCTGCCAGATCAGGGCCGATAATATAGATAAATAGCAGGAGCACCAGACCATATGTGGCAACAATATTCTAAGCATGTACGAACAGTAGACTTGTAGCTATGTAACATAGAATCCGGAGAGAAAAATTGTCAAGCACGACATAATGAAATAACCTTCCTAGCAGTAGGCCTCGCCATGAATTCAATATAGTCTTTCTACTTCATGTCAATCGTGAACGTTAAAGAAGGCTCAACAAGTCACCCTCCACGAGGTCAGCATCATCTATACTGATGGAAGACAGAGAGAGTTCTCTCAAATGATTCCCTGGCGTAAATAGTAAGGGTTTTGTAATATCAACAAACACTCGTTACCACATTTGTCATGCCAATGAATACTCCTTGTCACTTTCGTAATGCTCGTTGTAGTAGAGCCTTTCTAATACAACTATAGTAACGCCGTTGAACAATACTGGTATCAGACGCCTTCGAAAAACACTCGCACTAATAGTACTTGCTCGATAATACACGCTCGAATAGTAACTCTTGTAGTGATCCGAATAGAGAAGTAGTATAGTGAGCAGAGAAGAGAATAGCGGTCCGTATAGTAATAGAGTAGAAATAGCGATCCGAATAGTATAGAGAATAGACTAAGAATAACGATCCGTACAGAATAGAGGATAGACTAGAAATGACGATCGTTAGTCGTCAGATACTTCGTACATATATGCATTTCCTCTATGATTACATGGTCTACTTTATTCAATAATGGGATTGTGTTTGCTCAATGGTGATCTATGTTCAAACTCAAGTGTTGTCAGTGTTACTTTATTCCTATATAAGAGAGGACATAGACTATATAGCCTTGGTTGCCAAACTGTCTAAGAAGACAACTATAAATACTCAACCGCCAATTAAACAGCGAGCCAGATTGCGCACTATATATTCGTGGATAGTAAGCAGGTTAGAAGAAGGACAACTGTAAATGTAGAGCTATGGATTAAATAATAGGGCAGGCTGGGCTCTGTAACCTTGGTTGAAAACCAATCTAGGAAAAAGACAACACTAAGCTTCCAATTTTGGTTTAAATAGCAGGCCAGATTGGAAACTCTAGTATTGGTTGGCAACCAGGCTAGGAGAAAGATTACACTAAACTCGTTTGGCTGTATCCCTATACTAAACAGAGGAGTCTAGAGGTTAAAAAGTAGAATTAGTAAAACATGTATACCTCCTTCGTCTGAATAAAAGCGGAATTTTATTTGATATTGGAGTGCATCGGTTATCTTCTATCGAACAAATCATAAAACATATAACATTGGGGCACTTGTTTCGCTAGATCAATTACCACTGAGTGGTGAGTTCGATCTTCAATGGGTGCCTCATACTTTCGGCCTTGTGCCACATCTAAGCTACGCTTGGAAAATCACTGAGGTACCTCGAGGCGGTGTAATGGTTAGAATGCTTATCTTGCTAGAACAATTATGACTGAGTAGTAACTTCGATCCTCACTGGGTGCGACATAATTTCGGCCTTGTGCCACATCTAAGCTACGCTTGGAAAATCACTGGGGAATCTCGAGGCGGTGTAATGGTTAGCAAGCTTGTGTTGCTAGAACAATTACGACTGAATAGTGATTTCGATCCTCACTGAGTGCCCTATACTTGTGGCCTTGCACATCATCTAAGGTACGCAGAGAAAATATCCATAAAACATACACAGTTGCAAATTCAACAAGATTTGTGCATATCACACATGTCAATATACGACCACCGGCAAAATGGAATAAGTACAAATGAGGTTCACTTTTTCTTTTTTTCTTTTTATTTAGCAGTAAATAAATTAATAACAGAGAAGACAAAACATTCGGTTATTTCATATTTTCCTCTACATGACTTGGAAAAAAATATTCCATTAATTTAAATAATTTAATCTTTATTAAATGTTCACCCAAGATTAGAGAAGAACTAAATGAGTTTGTTGTATGGACGTAGGTTGGAGAAGGGTGAATTAAGTACAGATTATGAATTCAATCCTCATTGAGTGCCCCATATTTGCGGCCTTGTTCCACATCTATATTACGCTTAGAAAATACTCATAAAACATAAACGGTTGCAAATGTAGCAAGACCTGTGCATATCTAATGGAATAATAGGGAAGACTGGACTTGAAAACCAATAAGTAAAGATGGTAACCAGCCTAGGAGAAGGACAATTCTAAATTTAGAGCTATGGAATAAATAATAGGGCAGATTGTTGCTTAAGTTATATTTTGTGAAGTCAGAATGTTCAGCTATTAATTTCCATCTTATCTTTTTTTAGTTGGTAATTAAAAAATCTATGTGAAATCCTCGAAGTATACTAATTCCATAATTAGTATATCAATGTACACTATTTATTGTATGTATAATAAAAGATAAAAGACTCACAAAATGGAAAAGAAGAAAACCCTATGTAAAACTTTTCTTCATTCGAAAACACTTAGACAAAATATTTTTATCGATGGAATCATATACATGAAGGCTCAGTCAGTTATATGCCATGCGTAATACATGCTTAGGCGTCCATGTATTTTTCGATATATGACTGACGAGGCAGATTTTTTACCGCAGTAGGTTGCCATTTCTTTCTACGGTAGACCGGTTGCCATCCAAGGCTATAGATCCCAGTATGTCCTGCTATCTTACTCATAGCTGAGGGGGGTGGAGAAGAAGAGTATTCATACCTTTCTCAGGGTAATTAGCACCTAAGTGAATGTAATGGATTCGACTGGAAAGTCAGTCAGTCAGTTATGTGCTATGCGTGATACACGCTTAGGCGATCATGTATTTTTCGATTCATGACTGACGAGGCAGATTTTTCCCGCAGTAGGTTACCATTTCTTTCTGCGGTAGACCAGTAGCCATCCAAGTCTACAGAACCATGTTCTTCCTGCTATTTACTCATAACTGGGTGAGGGAGAGGGAGAGGGAGAAGAAAAGGATTTATACCTTTCCCAAAGGTATTAGCACGTAAGTGAATGCAATGGATTTGACTGGAATTCGAACTCGGCTCTCCATTCACTTATGTGCTAATACCCTTGGGAAAGGTATGAATCCTCTTCTTATCCCCACCCAGCTATGGGTAAATAAAGGGAGAAGGTGAGAAATACAGCAAATGTCGGATATAATTACACACTAATCACTAAAGATACAAAGAAGCTTAAGTTAAATTTCAAATTTCTAGTCTCCAAAGAAAACTGCATATACAGATTTATTTTTTTAAGCATTCAACTCCAAGCAAGGCGGGAAGCCACTGGCACTCAAAGGGTTACAGAGAGTTGGAGCGAGAACAAAGAGGAGTGATAGAGGAAAGGATGAAGAGATGGTTAGGGGATAGATCAGGGCATCTGGAGACGTTGATTGAAGTTACATTTGAATAGTTAGAGATTATAGCTATCAGGGAAACAGGAAATGAGGATGGATTTCCACAGGCGAGAAGTGCGAGACATGAATCTATTGGAGTAGAAGAAACGGCTACATTTAACAGTTTCGACAGTGAAAGGGTGAGAGCGAGATGCCAGCCTAGTTGAGCGCTTAAATTCATGAAGTCTGGGAACCAGTGAAAGCAGCTCATCGGAGCAGTTACCGTGAAAGAAAGGAATATGAGACAAGGGTGAATCGTCTCATCAGACCTCTTCAACCTTTACAGTAAAGCAATTCTGAGAGACTTAGAAGTTCTACCAGGATCCATATTGGCGGCCATAATCTTAACAAAATTAGATATGCAGATGATACAGTGTTGATATAACACACAGAAGGGGACTACAGGAATCCCTGCTGAAGAAGTAAAGGAAAGCAAGAAGAAAGGACTAATTATCAATTGTAAGAAGAGAGAATGTGTAGTTGTTAGTAAGAGTAACAGCCCATCATGCAAATTAATAAAAATTGGACACAAAAATCAAACAAGTACAAACATTTAAATAGCTAAAAAGTATTTAACAGTGGACCGAAATCCGATGGCGTGTTGTAACAGCGAAAAATGCCTTCAAAATTCTAAGCAAAGTATAAAGAAACGAGAAATTTTCGTCGAAAAACAAAGACATGGATATTGAACTGTTTTGTGATATCAGTCCTTTTATAAGGCAGTGAATGCTGGACTATCTCATCACAGATGAAGAAGAGAATGGAAGCAACAAAAATGTGATCCTACAGAAGGATGCTGAGAATACCATTAACCGAACATGTGAGTGACGATGAAGTTTTATAGAAAATGAGAAAAAAAAGAACACTTATATTTAACATCAGAAAGAGACAGTTGAAATGTCTAAGGTGCATAATTGTTGTAACCTAGAAAGGTTTAATGAATGAGGAATAACCAAAACGGAGGTTGGAAATGAAATGGTAATCTTTATAACATCAACATGATACAATACTCGCCAGCGGCGTGAATTAGGTAAACCACTGCTAGTGGTGGACTACTTAGAATATTACCCCCACTTACAATAATGTCCAACGTATTTATAAGGATTGGGACATATCCATTAGTTTTCATAGGTACGGTATATAACATTAATAAAGAAAGACGGCTTGGAAAATCTGATACTCATAAGAAGGAAAAGGCAAGAAGGAAAGAGGAAAACAGCGCATAATCTACCCTTAGATGGGTAAATGGTTAGCAGGACAGATTAGGAGAGATAGCAGAGAGACAAACTTTACTGCTAAAAATGAAGCAAATTGTGACGAGTCTTAATCGTTTACGTCCTGAAGATACACAACAAATCAAAGAAGTGTCTGATGTATTTAGATGCGCAACTTAGTCGAACACAGATTTTATACCGCTTACAAGAACTGTTTTAATTTTATAGCTACTATTTTTAAATGAGTAGTTTTGTTAAGACAGGTTATTTGCTATGTGATCTTGAACACAAATTACCGGTGACTACAAAAGAACACCTTTTTCTTACCATGTAAGTATCCTGCTGGTAAATAATTATTTTAAGATTTTAAACTATAGGGTGCCCTACAAGAAAAGAGGAAATTCTAGATTTGGTATAGTATGAAAAAAATTAACTAACATATAAAAATGATTAACTTTTTAGTTTGAACACTACATCTAACATTTGTGTTTTTGTTCTGCTTTAAGCTACAAAATTCCTATCCTTTGCTTTTGTTCCAAATAACTGTAATAAATATTCCAGCAATTAAATAAACTGTATCAAATTTCCTGTTACTTTTTGTGGGGTACTCTGTAATATAAAAACCTTCGATGAAAAAAAACAAAAAAAACTTTCTACATAATTGCTAACTTTTTTGGATCTGTATTTAAACTACAGTAAAGAGTTAACATTATTATTTATAAGAAATTACAATTGTGGTAAAAATAAAAAAATAAAAATATTTATTTATGATGAAATTACAGTTGTAACAAAATATGATTAAAGATTTTGAGCGATGTTTTTAAAATCATGCCGATATATTCGTTTTAACTTCGTTCAACATTTTGTCCTTTTGAAACACTGTCTTTTCGACATTATGTCCATTCATCATTTCGACTCTTTTTCCGTTCGTCACTTTATCCATTCGACACTTAATTCGTTTGATACTTTGTCCGTTTGATATTTTGTCTGTCCGACATTTGACTTTACAGTTACAGAAAAGAAAATAGAACTATTTTTTTTCAAATATTGTCAATAATGCAACGAAAAAGCCCAACTGCTTTCATAGTTCCGCAAGTGAAATAACTATCAAGATTGACTCCAAATAGAATTTGTTAATATCAGTTGCCCTCAATATCGGGGGTTCTTAACCAGAGGAGAATTCCAGCACAGGAATAATTTCATTTCTTTTACTTATTCTTGTTTGTCATTTACAAAATTTGGAATCCATTCTAAGTCTCAAGAAAAACTGTATAATGAAGAAAAAAATCACAATTTTCTCATTGACTGTAATCTTCATCAGAATAAAATGGATTTAAAAACCCTGGCCTTTTGTTAAACATTTTGTTTATTGATTTACAATACTTTTGCATTCTATTGAACTTTTTTTGTAAGCTTCAATTTACTTACTTAATAATTAATTTACTTACTTAATAATTAATTATGAATTAAAAAAAAATAGACTACATGTATTCAAGTTTAAGAATACATCAACATTTTTCCTTGAAAGTAAATTTGTAAAAATCCTTTATAAAAATAATCCACGGAGATGTATGTTAGGAATAATCAAGAGTGATCTCCCCTTGATTTATTACTCTCCTCTTTAAGAGACCTATTTCT
The DNA here is from genome assembly GCA_963932145.1 of Acanthosepion lycidas. Taxonomy (NCBI): domain Eukaryota; kingdom Metazoa; phylum Mollusca; class Cephalopoda; order Sepiida; family Sepiidae; genus Acanthosepion; species Acanthosepion lycidas. Next base: position 82,803,154 of record OZ010587.1, read on the forward strand.
GTTTACTGGAAATATAAAAGAACACTACACACGAACTTTGTATTCTCAGTTGAATAAAGCTTTCTGATATGTCCTAGAAAGGGATATATTTGATCGAAGTAGCTAAGTGGTTTAGGCTACTGTAACCGAGTAGAACAATCTCGCAAGTAGCAGTAATGGAACTGGTACTTGTCGTAGTCGAAGTCGTAGTCAATAGGTGTAGGCAATAGGCGTAGACCAATAGGATAGCCAATGGCGTAGTCCTATGGGCGCGTCGTCAATAGGCGTCCTGTACCTCTACATCAGCCTGTATTTATGGCTGACACCAGCCAATCATATTCCTGTGAGGGGGAACACAGGTGTATGCATATTCATTACATCGCCTTCTTAAAAGCCAACGCCTGCGTATTTTTTTCATTACAATGTATATGTACTTTAGATGTTATGTTATTCCCCTTCCCCCCACAGACAATGATTTGTATATATGGGGACTAGTTAGAACTTCATAGAGTCTCTGAGGAATTTTGGTGGATGTAGTAAGAATGGTATGTAATGGATGCGTCGTTTTGGTGAAAGGAAAATTGTTTGTATGTTTGGGTCAGTGATTGCGGCTAGCTAAGTTTAAAGTTAAGACAGAAGATGACCATCCTTGCCCCCTTTCCCCATTTTTTGGCCTTGTGCCGTATTTGTACTCTTGTACAATAAATAATTTACAATGTATATGTACTAATATAGAAAAGAATGAAGATTTTCAATAATATATGTATATTATTTGGAATGCACCTTTTGAGTTGGACAATCTTGTAAAGGGAATAAAGATGACATTCTAACATATCGTGAAAACAGTCCGTTGGGCAAAAAAGGTTGAGAATTACTTACGTAGATGACATGAAACATACTATGATTACATAGGTTGGCTTAGTTGGAGACAATTATTTCATGCTCCTTTACGCCTGCTAATGATAGCATTTAACCTTCGGCGACTAAACCGCTGCTCACCACCAGGCTTTTCTGTTAAGGAGGGTGCCGAAACATCTAGTAGGATTAAAAACAAGATATATCAAAGGAGGGATGGACCTTAATCTAGGGTTAACGTTTTCGTGTGACTAGACGGCCCACTACTATGCAGGAAGGTAGACATGGCCTTATTGTCTGAGACGTTTTTCTTTGTCTCTATTCTTATTTTCCCCATCCTTTAACACATATTTGTCAAATAGATTCACTCTTAAGCAAGGCGACAATGCCACTAGAACGCAAGGGGTTACAGGGAGTGAAAGTGAAAGATAATAAGAAGACCAAGAATGGGTAGCATTGAAGAAAGGACAAAAAAAGGAACAAGGTTCAAGAAGACAGAAAATGGAGATTGACGTTATATTTAAAGTTTTGAAGATTGTAGCTATTAGGTTGGTGCAAAATAATGTCGTTTTTGACGTAATTTTTAACGTAAAAAAACGACATTATTTTTGCACCAACCTATTATCAGAGAAGCAAGAAATCGGAATTAAGTTCTACAGATAGGAAGTGAGCAAAAAAAAAAACCCTCTTAGATGTAGTGGTTGCATCTACCTAGTTCAGCAGTAAAACGGTTAGACCTAACTGCCACTCTAGTAGCACACGTAAATTCATGTAGTCGCGGCACCTGGAAAAATAGCTCAGCCCAGCAGTTAAACGAAAATATGTGTAGCCCAGGTAGAGAGAAGCCACATCACGTCGGCGAGAAACGGACTGCAGACAAGATGATTGGTCAGAATCGATTTTATTGCTGACTCTTCTCTGAATTTTTTCAAGAATCTCGAGATGCCTAGTAGGAAAACCAGACCATATATGCCATTAGTATTTAGTACCCGAACGAATGGGAGATTTATAAATGTGCAAGATGGATTCTGACGAGAAAAATTTGGGCGCACGACACAGTGAACCAAACTTCCTTACAGCAGGCGTAGCAATTGACCAGCTGTAGTCTCTCCACTTAATGTCATATGGGACTAAGAAGGCGTAGAGAGTTTGAATCAATTTATGAAAAATCTATTTCACTATCCTTATATGATTTTGAATATTTATTGCACATTCTCCTGTATGTGATTACACGACTCAGACAGTTAAATTTCTGTAAAACGTCCCCAGTGTCACATTTAAGGCTTTCCCCTTTTTCTCACCCCTGAGTTTTCGATCTTCTTACAGTTAATGGACAAACATATTTCGTTTTCCTCGCCTGTCCAATCTGATATTTTTTCCGTCTTCTTTCTGAATCAGCCATCAGCAGAGATTCGTTTGGATTAGCGCATTTTGATAACGTTACGTCCACTGATAATAGATCCTGGTAAACCTCCTAATTGTCTTAGACTCATCTAGCTGTCCAGGTTAAAGGCATGTGCTGTTTATTAGTGTTGTTGTAATTGGATGCGCTAGGACGATGAGATTGGAAATTCTTCGTCAAAATAGATTTAAACATCAAAATGGAGAGAACGCTTCAGGCGGTGTTTCTTCTTCATCTTCCTTTAGAAAGTAACGACATCATTTCAGTAATTAATAAGCTGAGATACCATTGACTAAGTTCAGCTTTTTGATAGAGTGCATCCAGTGAGGATTGAATTACTCAGTAATAATCGTAAATCAAACTCGTAAACTGACACTGAGAAACCAACCAAAAATATACACTACGGTTCAAAACTTTTTAAAATTGGCCCCCAAAATGTACTTGTTTTGTATTTTGAATGTGAGACATTGTTTTTTGTCTTATGATATTTATGGCTAAAAAATTGTGAGACATGATTTCTTATTAGAAATTTTATTATGACAAAAAGAAAAAAAAATGTATTCTATGTTTAAATTTCACTTCGTCAAATTCGTCAAAATGTCCTTTTTTAGCCTTGATTACTGCAGCACACGTTTTTGGCATTCGTTGTAAAGGTTTCTTAGAATGTGATAACTGATTCCATCCTTTTTTCAGAGTCTAAGAACTCTTTTTCATTTTTTTTCAATCTTCTGCCAAGTACATCCCATGCTAATTTCTGGGGTGGCTTCAAAATTTTGAATTGTAGTGTATGTACTAAATCTTGCTTACTTTGAGAAAAAGTAAAATGTATAGTAGTGGTAATAGCGATATTAATCGTTTCCTTATAAGGAAACATTCAGTATTCGTTGGCCGAGCACTCAGTGCTACTTTTGATTGAAATTTATAAAATGTTACTATTAAAACAATTTTCCAGTAAAGTAAGTTTATCAATCCAGTAACTGTTATAGATCTTTTCAGTATTGATATAGGGAGATGTGTCTTTCCTAAATTCTTTTGCATGAAGAAGTGTCGACCTCTTGGTTATGTCATTATTTTCACATCAGGTAACATGTGATATCCTGTGTAGTTAATGATGCTGTTGAATGTTCTCAAGTGGGGTGTGGTTTCTGTTATTTTGTTACGTTCTTTGTTTGGGATTCTGAAGCGTCGTGGGGAGATTGTCAAGTATTCGCTGCCACATAAAATATCCGGTAGCAATCCAACGATTGTTTATTTGTTACTAACATATTTTTTTCCGTTTCTCAACTTACCTTTTGGGATGCTTCTTTGATACAAATGTCATAAAGAACATTTGCTACTGTAATTCGAATCCACTATTTACATTATTCGGACTATTGTCTCCATATTAGTCGCCATATTTATTACAACGTTTCGGCCATTGTACGCTCCGGCCTTCTTCAGGTGGTTGTAATGTCGAACTGAACCCTTTATTTCGCTCACTAGGGTACACTGTTCTAGTTCCACGTGCCATGTTTGATGGATGTCAGTAATCAGTTATCTCCTGTTAATTTCCCTCTGAAAGTTCTCCACTGCCTTAACCGGATATTGAACTCACACTCTTTGGGTCCTGTCACTGGATCTAACTAACACCTTTATCCACTGTGCTATGTGTCCTAGGCAGTGGAGAACTTGGAGAGGGGAATTAACAGGAGATAACTGATAACTGATAACCATTAAACATGGCACGTAAATCTAGAACAGTTCACCCCAGTGAACGAAATAAAAGGTCCAGTTCGACATCCCAACTTGGACGCTCTCAAATATATTTTCCACCGCGGAGGAACTGTCTATATTTCTGAGATGACGTATTATATACACTTTTACATTATTCAGACTATTGTCCTCATCTTTGTCGCCATATTTATTACAACGTTTCAGCCGTTGTACGCTCCGGCCTTCTTCAGGGGGTTGAGATGTCGAACTGAACCCTTTATTGCGCTCACTGGGGTAGATTGTTCTAGTTCCACGTGCCATGGCTAATGGATGTTAGGTATCAGTTATCTCCTGTTAATTCCCCTCCCCAAGTTCTCCACCGCATTAACCGGGTAGTTAATTCCCACTCTTTGGGTCCTGTCAGTGGATTCAACGAACGCTTTTATCAATGTGCCATCTCAGAGATATAGACAGAATTCGAATCCAGCATCTACTTCGTGACAGCCAAGTTTGTAACACAATTAGATTTTCTATAATGTTCATAATAATTAAATTTATTAATCATCACAGAATAATAGAATTGAGAATGTAAAGAGAACATCTGTCGCAGCGTGCATTCGCTTGCTCAGTGTTTCAAACCTGTTTTTGATTAAACAAATCGTCGAAATAATGAGATTAAGACGTGCTTATCTACTCAAATTAAGAGGTTTCAGTTCATTCGCTATCTAGAAGGATAAGAAATCATCTCATTATAGCTGTTCCTTCGGAAGATCAGTAACTATACCCGCTTCCACGAGACGAGTAAGTCGCTTGAATATCTTCTCAAACATGGGAATGGTTTTAGAAAAGAAAACCTCTGATATGTTGTCACGATGAATTTGGAATTAATAAAATTTATTTGTATAAAATATTTTGTTTCAAGTTTTGATAACTATCGTTATCATTTTCATTATTAGAAATTATTAAGTCATTAGTGTTAGGTTGGTGCAAAAATAATGACGTATTAATGTCGTTTTTTGACGTTAAAAATACGTCAACAAACGACATTATTACGTATTAATGTCGTTTTTTGACGTTAAAAAATACGTCAACAAACGACATTATTACGTCATTATTTTTGCACCAACCTAATATCATTATTATAAATTAGTAAGTTATTATTATCATCAATAGAAATTATTACGTTATCATTATCATAATTAGAAATTATTAGGTTATCATTGTCATTAAGAAATTATTGCGTTATCATTATTAGAAATTATTACATTATTATTATAAATTATGACGTTATCATTATTACAAATTATTATGCTATTACTATCATTATTACAAATTATTATGTTATTATCATAATTCTTAGAAATTATTACCTTATCATTATCATAACTACAAATTATTAGGTAATTATTATCATTAAGAAATTATTACGTTATCATTATTATAATTAGAAATTAGTAGGTTTTTATTATTATTATTAGAAATTATTACGTTATCATTATCATCATTACTTGAAATGAAAGAGAATGAGAAGACTTTAGTAAGGGGAATGGCAATAAAAGAAAAGGTTTCAGGAAGAACTTAGTGAGGAGAAGAGATTAAAGCACTGTTATGGGGTCCACCCCTTTTTCATATAAGTGGACTCTACCAAGTGTACCTGGACTGCTGCCGTTAAATACCCAGAGTTACAGACAGTGAGGGTAGTCGGTAGTCGGATGTCAGTCGATGTCGGACGACCGGCTGAACGGTTGAACTCTCTGCTTCCGGGCGGGGAGGAACCCGAACGAGGCTACGCCGAAGGGCGGATTCTCGTTCGGGGAGGTAAACCTGACCCTGAACCCGTTTATACGGGTTCAAAGGGCATATTTTTGGCCGAGCCCACGGGCTCGGAGATCCCACATTAAACCGGCCTTGTGCCACATGATACCCTTGTGGGGGGGTGACTAAATACTAGTCGGTAGTCGGATGTCAGTCGATGTCGGACGACCGGCTGAACGGTTGAACTCTCCGCCTTCGGGCGGGGAGGAACCCGAACGAGGCTACGCCGAAGGGCGGAATCTCGTTCGGGGAGGTAAACCTGACCCTGAACCCGTTTATACGGGTTCAAAGGGCATATTTTTGGCCGAGGCCACGGGCTCGGAGATCCCACGTTAAACCGGCCTTGTGCCACATGATACCCTTGTGGGGGGGTGACTAAATACTAGTCGGTAGTCGGATAGTGAGAGGATATACGGAGAGTGAGAGAATATACGAACGGAGATAGTGTGAGATAACCTCTTGTAGAAGTCAGTTACAAGCACTTAGACTCTAAGGAAGTCCTACTTCGAGACTATATCTATCTATCTGTATTTGCTACTAACCACGTTCCTGGACTTACTAACAGTATTACTCTTTATATAATTGTGTAAATACATTTTATTTCTTATATTTAATTATTGCGTTTGTCATTCCTTGGAGACCGAATTCATCTTGGAATCCACAACAAGAACAATAATTAAAGACGGTTCAGGACAGATGATGGCGATTGACGCTGCATTTAAATATTTGAAGATTTAAGTTAGAATAGAACAGATAGTTGCATTTATCTATTAGGTTGGTGCAAAAATAATGACGTAATAATATCGTTTTTTGACGTATTTTTTAATGTCAAAAAACGACATTATTACGTCATTATTTTTACAGTAAAACAATGTGAGGTAATTACGAATTTAGTAGCACGCTTAGATTCAAGCAGTTTAGGTACCAAGGAGAAAAGCTAATTAGAACAACTATCTTGAAAAGACGGGCGGGAAAACACGTCTTCGGATTTTGTTAAGAACCTCGGGATATATACTAAGCGCACCAGACCACATACGGCAACCCCACGGATGAACGGTAGATAGCAGCCACAGAAAAAAACCCCTTCCATCTTACTAAATAAATTATTAGATTTATACATCTACATATTTTTGAGATTAAGTATTATGTACACTATTTACAGTGCTTGGACTAGCATCCGCACCTTTGTTGCCATATTTATTGTACGCTCCGGCCTTCTTCTTCAGGTGATTGGAATGTCAAACTGAACCCTTTATTTCGCTCGCTGGGGTAGACTGTTCTAGTTCCACGTGCCACGTCTAATGGATGTCAGTTATCAATTATCACTTGTTAATTCCCCTTTCCAAGTTATCCATTGTCTTAACCAGGTACTGAACAAAACTTTGGGTCCTGTCACTGGATCTAACCAACGCCTTTATCCACTGTGCCATGTGTCCTTAAGGCGTTGGAGAACAGTTCGACATTCCAACGGTCTGAAAAAGGCCGGAGCGTACAACGGCCGAAACATTGTGATAAATATGGCAGCAAAGATGAGGATGATAGTCCGAGCAATGTGTAGATTTGTACAGTTGTTTAATCGATACAATGCCCAAGAACCAGCTTAAGATAGAGGGTTATTATACGGAGTTGTTTTAAGGGTGTAAGAAGTGCGCATTATGAGGATATGCAATATAGATAACGATTGTCCCTAGACTTGAAGAGATTAATACCGGAAGGATCATGGAAGCATTCTCTCGGGAGTCTGTTCCACAAAGTTATATATAAGAACCTTACGGAGTAGAACTTCTTCCTTACAAATAGTATACGAAGGGAATATGGATGAGTCGACCCATGTGTACGTACCATGGCGAGTTCTAGCTGTAAACATATGAACTGGTGTACCTAAGGAATACATTCATTGATTGTAGGGGGGGGATAATTCATCAATCGCAAGGCTGCGTAAACGTTTTTTAAATTTGTCAATCCTGGAAAGTGAGGATTGTGTAGCTCCAGTCTAGATATGACAACACATGCTTCTTGACATACTATAAATTGCATTAGTCTTTTTATTGGTAGATTTTATTAACTTTTTTACTCCTTCAACTTGAATTACTTACAACAACTAATTTATGCCTTCCCAGAGATCGTCTTTCCTTCAAATATTGTTATGCATTCACTTCTATATTTATATGAATCAATTATTTACATGTTTATATAGGTTTCCTGTATTGGCGAATCAGAACGTTCGTTTTTGACCCTATGACCGAGATCCAAATCTCACCAGGGTCGCTTTGTCATGGAGTCGACTTTCTGATGTAATTGGCTTCGGTAGGCGATTCCAGTGTGTGGCACCACTGGAAAGTGCCTGGAAAACGTACCACAGGTTGACCAAAGCCTTCTGAGTGAAATTGGGTAGATGCTAGCACGTAAGTTACACATCATCGTAACTGTGGACTTGAACGTACTGGCCTTGTTAAAAAAATGATCGCGATCTCCCATAAATTGTAACTAAGGTCTGCTCAACATAGGTGCAGTATAAAAAAAAACACAAGTGGAATCTGTCGGTTGAGGAAGCAGCTGTAATAGGGGTTGACTAGTTATTCTGGTAGACGGGTGTGCTCCAGAAACGAGACGTAACTGACCATTATATATGATTACATATTATATCACTACAAGAGTATAAAACACATTTTTATAGTAAAAATACCAGTAATACATTTTCATAATAAAACATTATAAGAAATATATTTTTGTAAAATAAATTACTAATGTTCCGAAGAAAATTAAAGTTCGGCATTAAATGATATGTTGACATGCCGCTAAACCAACCCACAACAAATAAATACACAAATAAATGGTGTGTCACTTAGCTGATTGATGTTACCTTCAGCATCCCGACACCAGAGTTTCGTAGACGGACCCTCCGGAAACCACTCCGTAACCATTCAGTCGGTATCAGCAATTAATTGCTCGATTTTAATTTTTTACATGCAGTTTTCATTGGTGCAAGTTTCATTTTCATAGTATATGTGAGCGTGTGTGCATTCGTCCACGCGCGTGCGCCCATACACCCGTCTGTGCCTGTGTGTAGAATGCATCTGTCTGTGTACATGTAAAATGTATCTGTCTACGTACGTATAAAATGCACCTGTCTGCGTACATGTAAAATGCACCTGTCTGCGTACGTGGAAGATGCACTTGTCTGCGTATGTGGAAGATGCACTTGTCTCCATACGTATAAAATGCAGCAGTCTGCGTACATGTAAATTGCATCTGTCTACGTACGTATAAAATGCACCTGTCTGCGTACGTGTAAAATGCACCTGTCTGCGTACGTGTAAAATGCACCTGTCTCCGTACGTGTAAAATGCACCTGTCTAAGTACGTATAAAATGCACCTGTCTGCGTACGTGTAGAATGTCGGGTTTATTTTTTCTTTTTGTCTGTTTTTTTTTTCATTTTACTCTTACACCTGACTGGTTTGTTAGCTTTTTGGAGGCTTCTTGTCATTCTGTAATCGTCCTCAGTCTCACCTATTAAATTTGTTTTTACGGCTTCAACTTTAAAATTACCTGCAGGGATGGACTTTATTGCTTCCTCCAGATCTTCGGTGCTTCAATATTGGATTCCATTCTTCTATTCTCTTTTAATGATGTACAAATTTTTCTATTTTTGCAACATATTCAAATGACTTGACAATAGGACAAAAGGTCAAAATTTGAATTGGGGTCGTATTACTGCTAACATCAAAATATTACAATCTGCCTTCAAGAAACTAAAGTCCATACAAAGTTATTTCTCTTTATTCCCTGAAGTCGTTCGAGAGATTCGGGATAATTTCCTTGTGCACAAATTGACCCTACAGATATGAGTTTTCTTAGAATGCAAGGAATTCCTGTAGGGGATTTGTACAGAACGCCGTACGTAAGTGTGAATAAATCCAGTGTAATCTTTTTGTTAAGAAGTGGAATGGTTTTGTGTAACGTGTCTCGTCCTTATACAGGACTTCATTCGACAAAGTTTTATTGATGGAATTATATATGTGGTGAGAGGTAAACGCGAGCGTTAGTTATACTTATGTTGAGAGATGACACATTGAAGGTGACACATTGGAGGTGACGAAACG